>VZSE01004527.1:207218-225810 GCA_013398275.1 Promerops cafer | reverse complement strand
AAACAGTTTGTTGTATTATACTCCTCACCATGGCTTGCAGAAGAATCTCAACTCTGATGTCTGGAGCACCTCCTCCTCCCCCTCCCTCCTTTTTGCCAACCTCAGTGTCGCCATGTTGTTCTCCTCACATGTCTTCATTTTTTCCCTTTTCTCTGACTCAGGAGAGAATTGGTGTTCGTAGGTTTGTTTGTTCTCAAGTTCTATCAATTGAAAAGTTCTCACAGGGTTTCACAGCGCTGAAAAGTTGCTCCCATCTGGGCTCTGCATTGGGGATTTGCTCGCCATGCCCCTCGCTGTTGGCCACGTGGTCCCACCCACAGTCGTGCGGGCCGTGCCAGCCCCCGCGGCATCGGCGCCATTCAGCGCCTCTCCTTATGTGGGGCACCAAAAAGGAGAAGCTGCTGCTGCCACCCTGTCCTTCTGTTTGCAGCACGGCCGGCTAAAAGCAGCTGGGCAGGCAAAGTTCACTGTGAGCTCTGCTGAGACGGCAGCAGCCACTACTGGCCCTGGCCTGGGATGGCCCCCTGGCAGCCACACCAGGATGGCCCCTGGTTGGCCACCTCCCCACCCCTCCAAAGAAGAAAGACAAATTGTGCGCAATTTTTTCCTTCTTAAATATGTCATCACAGAGCTTCTCTAATTGGGCTAGTAACATGTCGATCAGCAGAGCCTTCAGGGATTGGGGCTGCTGGACACAGTAGAATCTTCGAGCATCTTCTGTCTCAGAAGCTGCCTTTGTGGCTTCTCCCGCCCTCACTAAAAGCCAGGCTGTGTTAAACCAACACAAAAACGTAACAGAATTAAAAGTACTAGGGTTAAGAGTCAGTCCTATATTATATTTCTCTTCCAAAACTTTCTTCTAGCCTTAATTTTTAAAGTATTTTTTTTTTTAGATTTTTAAGTAACTGCAGTGTAATTTTGCTTTTGCATGAGCATGCTTTTTTTCTGCTTACTTACCTTCTTTAACAGAAAAAAATTATTTTGCATACAAAGCCTGAATCTAAGAGAGATTTTCTCCCATTGACATCTCCAATGACTTAGTGATACTGACAATTTCTTTTCCTGTGCTGCAGCTTTGCTTAATGTAGGAGAAAGCATATCCAGCAGTGGAGACCAGGCAGTATACCTCTTCCAGGCATCAGTGAAGAAAATGTAAGAAACTACACTTGGAGGTTTGTTGATGGCCAGATAGTGGTGCACAGGAAGTATTCTGCTTGGCTGTGAATTTTAATGACTTGGTAGTTATCTCAAGAACTTACTTCAGGTAGTTATTTCTATTCCAAGTGACCACCACTTGGTTATATGTCTGTAAAGGCATATAGGTATGGCCAAAACACAGCTGAAATAATCCAATAATCCCCTTTGTTGACTCCATTACACCCAGAATCAGAGACTGTGTTTTTAATCCAGTGTCAGAGTGATTATTGAGATATTTTCATTAACTTCTTCAGTTTAGCATTTATCTTGTAAATAATATTTTCTGTATCTATATTAATGGGTCTGGATTTGTAGGGGAACATTCCTGGTATATAATCGCAGGGACTCATAGACTGTAATCCATGTTCCTGATTAGCTGCACACTGTCTCAAACAGGATCTTTCAGACAACATATACCACAGGCACTTGGCATCCAGCCACTCACTGTGGAAACTAAGACAGTTTACTAAGGGGTCAACCCTTACCTGCTAGAGATGCCTGGGATATTCCTGGGCTAACTTACTAGGATGGGTGCAACCTTCAGGCCTGATTTGAACACTGGGCAGTCTCACTGCACCTATTACACTTACCCGTACAAATAATGTTGAAGACTCCAGCAGATATTTGCCAGCTTGGAGCTACAGTGTGGGTGATTAAAGACATGCCATCTATTATTTTCTAATGATAAGCCATAAGGCATTATCTTTTAACCTTGTAAGAGATGGTCTGAAGTTCCCTCACCTGCCTCACGACTGTTGTCAAAGACAGAGACTGAAAACTCCCAGGACTGAGACTGAGACCCTAATACCCAATACAGGAGCTTCTGGCCTGGCTAAGGTGGGATATCTGCCAAGTGTTGCCTGCAGGTGTGCTCATTGCATTCCCATGGGAACCCGTGCAGGAACAATGGACAAGTCATTGTGGACTGTCTGTGCTTGGAGCTGTGCTTGGACTGGGTGTTCGCTGCTGGACTGGCCTGTCCTGTTCTGTTCCCACAATGGCAACGGACCGTGCATCGATCTCCCCCACCTTTTGTCCAGCTGCCTGTGGCTTTGAAGAAGACTATAAAGATTCTCCCCGAAGTCCTAGTTTTCATGATCACCCCACAGAAGAAGACACGTCTATTGGCGGACAACCACGAGGACTTGTCTATTGGCGGATGACCACGAGGACTTTGTCTCATCCATTGGTAGCCATCCCCCCCGCCCCCGATTTCTTCCTTTTTTTTTNCGGATGACCACGAGGACTTTGTCTCATCCATTGGTAGCCATCCCCCCCGCCCCGCTTTCTCTCTTCTTTGTATCCTGTGTTTCTTTTCCTATTTCCCCTCTATCGCATAACTGTGTTGTTTGCACTCAATAAAAGTGCACTGCTGTGATTAAACTGAAGTCCCCTTTGTATGTCTTTTGCACTCTGAGATCAATAAACGAACCATCATGACCCCAGCTTGTGTTAGCGGATTGTGACAAACCTCTAACACATCTTCAGTAAGGTTTTAATTTAACCTGTATGCCAGTGTTCTGTGGGTCTTTCTCTTCCTGATGCTGGGATGCAGAGGGAATACAGGGTCTACTGTGTTTAACTCTGATTTTAATCACAGGCCAGCAAGCTGTAAAAATCATGCAAATATTTATTACTAATTTACTGAGGATTATGCAGCATCTTTTCTCCAGTGACTCCAATTTCTGGTTCTGTTAAAAGCTTTGACATTTAAACAACAAACAACAGGCAGATCTGTTTTGTAGAGTCAGATGCAAAGGTAGTGTCTCCCTCTTGTTTTCTGACTTTAGGTTGATACTTGGAAAATTTCTTCTCTCTGAATGCCTGTGCAGCTGCTGTTGCTAAGATCTTGTACTGGACAGCTCTGCTCCACTCTGCTTTTCTTGCCTGACATTAGGAGAGGGACAGCCTCTGCCCTCTGTAGTGGATATTAGCAGACTAGAGGAATGGAAGGACCTTTTTCCAGGAAATTTGTCACCTGCTGAAGGCTGGAGACCTCCCTGAATGAAATGCAACTGCACACCATTCACAGTCAACTGATAAAAGTCTAAAAGTCTGTCCACCTAAACTCACCCCCGTAGTGTTTGTTGTTCCTGCAGCAGGTTTGCCTGCACCAAGAGGTCATCATCACTATTCCACAGTCTGCACTGAGAGAAGCCTCTCTCCACTCCATTTCCCACGTGCAGCTTCTGACAACCCTCTGCTTCCTAACATCCTTTCCACCTTCCATCCTGCCTGGCCACTTATGCCCCGACAACAGTCTACTACATGGCACATGTAGTGATTTGGTACTTTATAGTTTCAGCATGTGAAACTTCTGGCATGTGCCTTTTCCCTGGCACATTTCACATGTCCTGTGAACCATTTCAAAGCTCATATGCCTTAACCTTTGGTGAACTGGAGCACATACACACCGCATTAAATTGTCATCTCTGCCTTTAGCTATGTTCTGTGATGTCTCACATGCTTCCCTGATTGATGCTGTAATTTAACAGAACAAGGAAAGAATTTCAGTCTCCTCTGCAGGTTTTCCTCTACATTTGCATTTATGATGCATGAGTCCCCAAAATGGGCAGCTTGAAACAATGAAAGAAACAGTAGAAAGATGGCATAAACATCTAGGAAAGGGACAGATTAAGATACTGGTCACAAGTGAAAGTTTTGCTTAACCTGAATCTGAGTTACTTAATTTTAGCTCAATTGTTTGGCTGCTCTAGCAAAGATTGAGGAGTTATATGCAAAATTCTTCCTTTTGCCAGCAGCTCAGAGACACAGCAACATTATCTGATCATCTTTGCTTTTGGGGTTTTCTTGGGGATTTTATGCTTTACAGTTTGGGAATATACTTTAGGAATACCTGCCACATCATGTACTTGAACATGGCTATTCCTGCCTTGTGGAAATCTCTTCTAGACTGGGGAAAGGAACCTAAGATTTCTGTGGTGCACGTCACTTCTGTGACAAGGCAGTGGGCATGAGTTGAATTCAAAGAAGGCAAGCGTTTATGGAATGACCCAAAGCAGAGCACAGCACCATCCAATATCACACAAAGACAGGTGCTTAGAGTCAAGAGAGGAGAATCAGTACGGGGTGGGAATGAGACATCGGTCTGTGCGTTACAGTGACATCCTTTTGTCTCTGCACGAATGCACTAGAGGTCCTTGTCAGACTTTCTTCCTCTTCTGATCATCTCATTAACCAGCTCTCACCAGAAAGAAACAGTGTTCTTCAGGTGGGTTTGGAAATGTGACTTTCTCATGGCACATATGACTAGTATCAGCAAGAAACCTTAAGGTTTCATGGACATCTGCCTCACCATTTTGAAGTTTAAAATATAGAAGGATTGTTTCTAATTTTATTCCATTTATCAGGATATGAGAGTTTCAATTTGGTTGTCAGAAGCTTAAATGGATTGAGAATCATTTTTGAAGTCAAAAATTATTACAGTCCCACACCTTTGTGAGAGAAAAGAATCAGGATACTTGAGGGAATTGGATTTGTTAGGATGGGAGAAAGACATCTTTGCTGATGATTCATACTATAATGATGTCTGACTCTTTTATTCTGAGCAGGAGCTACAAAGAGACGTTTTTTCTACCTATTGAAGAGATTCAATGAGGACATATCAGCACAACTAGGACTTATTCTCTTTGTCTGTGTTCCCTCAGATACAATTTTCTAGGTTTCACATTTTACGAAAAAACTTTTCCTGTAAGTTAAGACAATACTTACTCAAGAGATGTGAGCTACTAAGAACAATACACAGTCATGTTACAGAATCATGTATTGGACAGGTCTGTAAAAGAATGGGACTTCCAGACTCCTTAAAGGACATCAAACAGAATATGACTTTATTTATATGGGATGAAAACTGGCTGACCTATGGCATTATTGATGCTCTTAAGTAATTGTAAACTTGTAGTCTCCTATGGGGAAGAAGGGCAACTCCCAGATAGGCCATGATGCTGGAGATGCCATAAATCTTCTCTCTTTTTCAGGTTATAGCATACAGTGAGAACAGAGTTCAAAGTGGGTGATGCTCTTGGAAGTGAGAGGCAGAAGACCTGCTATTCTCTAAACCAGAACCTTTCCAAGCCTTATTAATGCAGTCAGCCTGCAAGGTCTTCTGTGTGAAGTGTCTTACTGAAAACTAGCATTTTCTAAAGGAAATCTTCTGTTAATTAATCACATTTACTATTTTCCCCATTAATTCTAGTGTAATCTGACCACACACAATACAGACTTCCAAGAACTACTAACTGCAACTCTTCCACCATTATTCACTGAATATCAGACAGGTGAGATTGTTGTACTGGCGAAGAAAAAGTATTTAAGACTTGCACTGGATTGCCAGCCTGAATGGGGTAAGCCTGGGATGGCAACCTGCCTGATGTTATCCTAGAGATATTTTCTATATGTAGGTATTTATTCTTTTGATTGAGGTGTTCATATGCTTCCAGGTAAACACAAATGTTAAAATGTTAAAATGAATAGTTAATTAGAGGAACTACTAGCCATAACAATAATAATTGAATATTGTGATAGCAACAATCATTTTGTGATGGAGCATTAATGTCTCCTGTCTCCTCTGTTTGTGTAGACTGTTCAAAGAACTATCTATTCCTCACATTTACCAAGCTGCTCTAGGAGGGGACTCTGAAGGAATGGAGTGAAAGTAATACCAAGGAAATTGTTCAAAATTTGTTCATGAAGAAAACAAGCTTGAGAGGGACAAGGGATGTTCAGGCTCCATTCCACTTCCTTACCAGCAGCTTTTTTGTAATTTAAATGTCATAGGCTAAATCAATATATCTACAATGAGCTCTTCAGTCCCTCCTTTAAGGACCCTGCTACTTCCAAAAGGGAGATGTGACAGTTTCAAGTGGAATGGTTCTTGCAGGTGATTTTCTTTAAAAGGTTGAAGTAAATCTGACAAAACCAGAATATAATAAACCCCACATACCCAACGAAGAGAATAAACTTGTCTTTGGCCTTTTTTTTTTTTTTACTTTCTGTAAAGAAGAAAAAAGACCTGGACTATCTCATCAGATATCCTGGCAGTTGCTATAGACTGTACAATTTGACTTCATCAGGAAAAGAAAGTCTATTTTTACACATGGCTGAAAGTTTTATTCTTCAAGTGTCTGAGTCTAGAAGGTGAAAGCAAATCAGAAAATAAAACTGTGAAACAGATCTGCTTGAAGCATCACAATGTTTGTTCCTACTCATTAGAGCAGTGAAAGCTTCAACAAATCTTTTACAAACTGAAGTCAGACTATAATGAAATGTCATAGAACTCTGCAGGACTAAGAGAGGCTTTTCCAGAACAGTAGAATCCCAGAGAGGGAATCTATATTTTGGAAACAAAAAACAGGGATAAATGGCTTCTACAATTTCTTTCACTCTCTATAAAGTTTCCTATGAATATCTGGCTTTCAGTCCAACATCTAAATCACACATACAGAAAAAAAATGAACCATTCCAAATTGACTAGGGGTTTTTCCTGATTGAAGAGAAACAAGTGTTTTGTTCTGTTCCACATTAGCTGTAATAAGCTTCACTTCTAAAAAATGCTAGTGCAATAGAAGTGAAGAGCAGATCTCCTGATAAGATTAATTTTTTTCAGGATATTATACGATTAGAAGTCGGTATGAGGAGTAGAGGGACTCATATGCCTTCATCAAAGGAAGACAAACTGTCTTGCACAATGTAGTCAACATCCTAGGTTTCAGTTAGAAAGGAGGTAACACAATTGCTGTGGAGTTAAGATTTGGAACTTCAATTTACTGCAGTTCCTTGTTTTTTGGGATATTCTGGCAAGGCAGCAGAATAGCATACCTTTGGTCTGAGGATGACTTTGTGTTATGGGGTAAAAGCAAAGAGTCCCGGGCCTGCTTGTACATGGACGGATTTTGTCATGACTTTGGAAAGGACTCTTTGAGCCTGTTACTAATGGGTTTGAATTACATGTGTTTGAAATACATGGGTTTGCATCACTGAGCTAACAACAAGCATTAAGTGTTCTCCCATTCTATTTTATAACCGACAATAGACAATCTTTCCACTCATAGCAGTCTGAAGGACTGAGATATCCCAGACCATTTCCTGCTGGACTGCGAATGTCCGCAAAGTTGGAGACTTCACAACCTGTCTGGGCAGCCCATTCCACTCTTTGACCACCCTTGCAATAAATTTAATTTTCTTATGCTTTAATGAAATTTCTCATGTTTCAGCTTGTGCCCGTTACCTCTGATTCTGTCACTGGGTAACACTGAGAATTTTCAGTCTTCCTCTTCTTCATCGCCTTCACTCAACTGTTTACACACATTGGTACTGCTCTCCTGAGTCTTCTCTTCACTTCTCCTGAGTCTTCACTTCATGAACAGTCATGGTTCTCTCACCCTCTTCCTGTAAAAAAGATGCTCCAGTGCCTTCACTGAACTTTCTTCAGAAAGTCTACGTCTCTGTTGTACTGGAGAACATGGAACTGAACCTCCACATTCCAGCCACAGCTTCAACGCTGCTGAGATAAAGAAGGGACGGATCATATCCCTTGCCCTGCTGACAGTTCTTTTCCTTGTGCAGTCCAGGCTGCTGGCGGCCTGAGGGTGCATGGCTGGCTCACAGTCAGCTTGCTGTCCACCAGGACCTCCAGGTCCTTCTCTGCAGTGGTGCTGTTCAGCAGCTCCCACCATTCCCATCCCTGATTCCTTCTTTCTTCTTCTCAAATGTCAGAGTGAAGCAACCACGCTTGTTCATTCCTCAGTTATGCAAATTACAGAGTTATTACCAATAATCTTCAGAATACTCCTGGACTCTTGTTCATAGTTAGAATAGGTCACCATACTTTATGTGGATACTCCCCATTAACTCTTTAAAAGAAAGAAAGAAAGAAAGATAATGGGTTGGATACTGCTATTTGTGTTTGTGTCACTATTAAAAAACTAGCAACTTCTATGGATCAAGAAGCGAAACTACATTATTCCAGAAACAGACTGGATACTACTACAAAGCTCATACTGATAAATCCTCTTTCTTGAATTTATATTATTTCCTGTATTTCCTATTTTAGACAGAAACTGATAAAAAAGACATTGTCTAAGTTATTAACCGTCTTAGAATGACTGTTACACATTACTTAGAATGACTGTTCCATTTTTAGTCACAACTCTTTTGCATTTCAAAGACCTTTTTTGATGAAAATTGGAAAATAAATTCTCTGAATCTCTGATCCTTTCTCTTCTAAAGTGATTTTCTGCATGACAAGGTCACACCCACAGTGCTGTATCAAGCTCCTAATTATGGCCCTGATTTAATTCATCTACAGAGGAACAGGGCAATCTGTCATGAATAATTTCAGAGCCTTGGAGTTAGACAAACTCCAACAATGCCGTTAGAGATGCTCAGCTCCTTGAGCATCTCACCCAGCATCAGGTAATATCCACTATATTATGTGATGCATTACTAGTTGTGCAATTGTGGAATAAAAAATGGTCTCTCTGGTCCTGAGACCTGCCAGTCAGAATTGCAAGGATACACCAGTATGGACTTGTCCACCTTTGTACATTTGAGGGAGTAACTTAACTAATACCAAGACCATGTTGGTTTACTGAATTTGTCTGTGGTTTCTGGCAGAGATGGCAGAATTGTAATAGAATGATGTTGTTTTGTTTTCCACCTTGAATGCAATTGTGTGTGAAACATCTTCAGAATATGCACTGAGAGGATTTCCTACACTGATCCAAGATGGATTGCAGGAACATAACTAGTGCAAAGATGCAGGTTTTGTCTTCATCAACGCTCTTCAAGGTCTTCTTTGATCTTCCTCTTAACTAGGTGAAATTTCTACCCTCCTGATATACAGCCCAATCTTATCCTCCTCCACTTCTTTACATACAGCATTATCTAGACAGAGACTTAAGAAATATAGTCAAATATATGGTAGCATGTACTTCATTAAGATTATTAGCATATGATACATTTTAATATTTAAATAACACTGAATGAGGCAAAACTTCATTTTTATCCATAGCATCCTTCAATGTTCTGGTCATACAATTTCTTTCAGTTCTGCTCAGCTCTTCAGAGACAAAAAGAGGACCATTCTGTCTCCACCAGACCATGTCCTCCAGCCATCTGGTATTTTCTCCATGTCAATTATGCATTTCTCCACCTGCAAAGGTAACACAGAGGGTACACAAAGCAGGCTGTAGCTAATAAGGCTTAGCCCTTACCTGGGCCCTTGGTCTTCATCCCACATAGGGGTGTTTCAGCTCTAGAAGAGATTACACCTCATAACCAACCTGAAATGTTACACTTTGGCCTCCTCTGAGCTCCTCTGTAAGAGGCTGAGAGCTCACCACATAAGAAGCATTTTAAATGCACCGTTCTTCCCTCTGGCAGAAAAGCTGTTCATAATTACTGCCATTTCTTAAGTTAACTGCAACAATATTCTGATGGGAGATGTTCTTTCATCTGGCATTAGCCAAAGGAAATGACTTTACATCTACATTAATTTACATATACATTAAACTCATGACAAAGCAAATTTTAAAGATAAAGCACCATCATCATGTCTCTGCTTCCACTGCCTGTGCATTTCTTTCTCTTTCTTGTCCTTCAGTTTGACCAGCACTTGACTCATCCATAGCGGTCTCTTCCCTTCCTCTCCTGGCTTCTTATATATGGAGGGCAAGGATGTAATCCATTCCAGCCTTAGCAAGATGGAAGCAGCTTAAAAATTTGAAAGAAAAGGATATTCATGTAAGCTATGACACAAGGCACTTTCCCAAAATGTATGTTGTTTTTGTAGTTTGTTAGAGCCACTCAGCACAGACATTGACTTAAAATTGCTTAATCTGCTTTCCTCCTTTTTTAGTCATCCTTAGAGAAACAGCCTTGGTGCTGCCTTCTTAACACTTAAACTGATATCAGTGGTCAATCAGCTACTGCTCAGAATGTACATATAATCAGCATCCTGAAAGACAAAGTATGTGCAAGGATGTGCCATGTGAGCATGGCATGACATCCAGAATGCAAAGTAAATAAAGGGGCACCAGAATACAGCACATCTGTCCATCTGTCTGTCTATGTCTAAATTTCTAAGGCAATCAAAGAGCAACTGCTGATTGGAAATTAGATTTGTAGGTCAAGAAAGAAACCTGCTTTAAGACCTGACTAAATTATTTTCTGTCAGTTGAATTAGATGAAACTCTTAAACCAAATCAAGGGATGCTGAAGAGAGACAGCAGCATCTGAGGAGGCCGGAGGCCATAGTGAATGTTTTGTAAGTCGTGAGAGTGTCTCAGATAATAATGAAAATAATCAAAGGCTTCTCAGTGCTTTTCCTCCGGGAAAAACACTACTGACAGAACTAATGGGCTTTAGGAAAGCAAATACAAGCCGGGACAGTGTATTTAAAGCAACTGTTGGTGAAAAACAATATAATTAGAACTCTGTGTTTGCTTTACAGTCACAAATTGTTGCAATTTTCTTTGCTCTCTGGTTTCCTAGGAGGTAAGAGGAAGAGAACAAGAATAAATTTCCCTCTGGGCCTTGGTATTTCAGCCAAGCCAATCTTGATCTGACTTGCTCATTATAGAGAAGCTATCTCACCCATGGACATTAGAAGGATGTATGACACCTGTTCTTTATTTAGAAAGAAGATCTTTGGATTTATTATTGTTTCATTTTAAGTCCTTCCTTCCTGCCTTCCTGCCTGCCTTCCTGTCTTACTCCCTCCCTCCTCCATATTTTGTCCTTTATTTCCTCTACATTTTCTTATGCCTAATCCCCAACCAGCACAAATGCTCATATGGATATAAATGCAGGCAGCTATTTAAACTCAATAACCCAATTAATTCTCTTTGGAGAATTAGCTCATACATTAGCATCTTTCCTAATCTAAAGAGTTGCCAGTGGATCCATGTGCACTATCTCTGCTTCTCTCTTCAGAAAGATACCACTTCCTTGTGTCAGAGTGTATTGAGTCTGTCTGAGGGGGAGTTAATTTTGCGACAGCAGCCCTCACAGTGCTGTGCTTTGCATTAGTAGCTGGAAAGGTGTTGACAGCACAGCAGTGCCTTGGCTGCTGCTGAGCAGTGCTGGCACAGCACCAGCCTCTCTCTCTCCAACATTCCACCCCTCACAGGCCAGGGGGCTGGGGGTGGGCAGGATCCTGGGAGGGCACATAGCTGGGACAGCCAGCCCAAACTGACCAAAGGGGTATTCCACATCACAGGATGTCTGTCCAGGCACAAAACCTAAGGGAAAGGAGGAGGAAGGTGCGGCCTCCGTTGCTTATGGTGTTTGCCTTCTGGAGCATCTGTGTGTGCTGAAGCCTTGCTTCCTATGAAGAGGCCAGACATTGCTTGCTGGTGGGACGTAGAAAATAAAATCCTTTGTGGGTTTTTTTGTTATGTTCTGGTTTGGGTTTTTTCTTTCTTTTTTTCTGTGCTTGCATGCCCCAAACAATTTATGTAGCTTTATTTGTGCTTTTACAGTGCTGTGCTCTGATTGCTATGTAGCATGTACACCACACAGAGTGAATGCTCTCGCAGCCTGGGAGGAGGTTGCCTACAAAAGCCTATTCCTGATGCTTTTTTGTTATCAGCAGAATTAACACAGAGGATTTTTCTCCTTGGGGTCTGGGAAGTATCCCTGAAAGTGAAAGTATTTGTTAGTCATGGCAGGAATCACCCCAGACAATGCAAGGGAAGCCTCTTCCTCATGCAAAACCTATAATACCATGTCTGTAAACATCCAGCTTTACATTAATCAAAATATGTCCTTTTAAATAGGTATCCAATGAGTAGCTCTGAAGCTGTTAAGACATAATCAGAATCAGTACATAGGGTCACAGAGAGACAAGAGTAGCCAATGGGAGCCTTATGTTTTTGGGAAAGGCAGTAAAATATGCTGTCATTTTTACAAAACACGGGAAAGTAGAAAGAAGTTACACTCCTAAAAAACAAAGGAAGCACACTCGTGTGTGGTAAATGATTCAGTATTTATGATGTAATTAATGAATCTACCACTAAAGTAAAAACAAACCTTGAAACAGGAAAGATTAATGTTTCAGCATGGTCTTGAGGATATGAACTGACAAAGTGTTAAAATCATAAATAAAACCAATGTTGCAAGACCCCAGACTCCAGGCTACTCTTGCCGCCAGAATCTATGGGGAGTATGTTTAACCTTACACAAGGAAAAGGATTTCATTCATGAAAGAAGCCAAAACCAGAAAAGATTAAATTGGAAGCTTCATCTCCCCAGGCAGCATCTTAAACAAAAGACGCTTAGAACATTAAATGAATTGATTCAACTTCTCTGTGATTTTTGCCCTAAGGTGACAGATTTTACTAACTAACACACAAGAAATTTGAAGTATTGGCTATTCTTCGTGTATTTCAGAAATTTCCAGCTATATTACAACTGCACAGCATACAACACAAGTTTCCATTTTCTGCATGCTTTTGGAGTAGAAAAGGCATGGGATAAGTCCTGTAATGAACCCTTTATAAAAAAATGAAGAAAGGAAAGAAGAAGCTTCTGATGGTAAGCAGCCTACAAGAAGAAACAGCTCTCCTCATAGATCTCAGTTTAATTTTTCTATCTAAATTCTTGTACTCTGCTCTCAGAGCTGAGTACAACACAGGCACAGGCACATCATGACTCCTTTCATTGTAAAATACACAGATATGTCTGTCATGGCAATTGTGCTTTGAAAGACATGAGCTCTGCTTACTGCATCTAGTTGCAGTTTCTCAGGAACATCTACCTTCAACCTCCCCATGCAAGTACAGGAAAATGGGAGTAATTTGCTAGTCTGTGGCATGTGAATTGAAGGTCAGGTTTCATCTCTGAAGAGCATGTCAATCCCAGTCCCAGTATCAGTCCTCATGGAATAGAATCATAGTGTGTTTGGGTTGGAAGGCATCTTTCAAAACCACCAGGTTCCTACCTCCCTATCTTAAGGGAGTTTGAAGTCTGTAGATCTGCTAAGTATCACCAACCAGGGAAAAGGTAATTTAATAGCCAGCCTTTTGTTTGTGGCTCAGTTTCCTTTACTATGAGAGGCAGAAAGATTCTGCCACATTTCATGTAAACCTCTTCCAATGAGATTAATGTTTTCCCCTTGCTATCTCGGATTCTGAAGAGATTAAAATGCAGAGAATTATAATACTGTTTACATACATTTGCTGACTTGACAGAGGTGACACTGTGGCTGGCTTGGAGCTGCAATCAAGACAACGGAGGTGGAACAAGCAGAGTTAAAGGCAAGTATAGGCAAATGTATGACAAGGTTCTTCTATCTATAGATTGTGTTAGTTTAGGAAGGCCAGAAATAACATATAAGTATAGTTTTGTATAGTGCTTTGTAATTGCTGTGGACATATGGTCCTAATGAGGAACAAATCAATGACAAAATATGATAATCTGCAATCATTTCCTTCCTTGCTCAACTGCTAAAACATCTGTGTCAGATAAATGAATTTTTCTGCCAGACTGTGGATGACAGAAAGCAGTCAACAGAAAGAAGTTTTTTACCTGAAAACCTGCTTTCTTTGTCAGTAGGCAAACTGAGTAGCTCAGTAAGCATAAATCTGCATCATTTCACCAACATAAAAGTGATTTCTGAGTGGTTTCAAAGAGCTGAGAAACTGGCCTATGCACCCACATGAGGAATCCAAAGATGCGGGGCCAGGAGAACTTATTCAACAGTGAGAAGATGCTGTGGGTAGTTAGAATTGCTGTTGAAATGGAGAAAGTAGTGTCTGCAGTTATACCAGAAAACATTTTGTCTAACAGCTCAGGTATTATTTAATTTTGGTGTTTACAGAGTTATTTCATACTATTTCATTTTCATATAATTTCATCTTAGCTCAACTGTATGTTATTTCATATTAGCCCAAATTAAGTGCTCAACACTTCATTTTTTTTTGTGTATTTTCATGAATCTTGTAGATTGGATAAGACAAATGGCTATTTAAATCCTCTTAAATGAAGCTCAAGTTAAAAGGTTTCCCCTTATATTGAAATGGGTTAACAGGGTGAGGGGTTGTGACGCAGCTGATGCAAGGGATGCATGAGGCCACTATACCAAAGTTGTGTGTCTGGATCTGAGTTTCCCATGGCTGTTTCCCACAAAGATAATGGTGTGTCACGCCTGGGTGGCTCCCTGCAATATTGTGAACCAGGAAAGACATGGAGTGGGGGAAAAATCTACGTAAAGCAGCGCTGTGATACCTGAATGGGAGGGGCCCCTGAGTTCAGTGTAGTATTCTGGCCCACACTTAGAGATAGATCTGTGATGAGAAAAGATAATATATTTGTCTAAATTAATAAAACTGGCAGGAAATTAGAAACTGAACGTGTCCTGTGGAAATGAATTGACTGCAGAAACCAGTTGAGATTAGCTGACTGCTAAACCAGGCTCAGCCAGCTGACATTTTACATTCAACTTACAGCTTTTAAAAAAACCTGTGCCTTAAAACAGAAAGACTGAGAGAAAAAGATTGGAGGAAACGATGCAATGCGTAACAGCAGAAGTCTGCGTTTCATTTCCACATTTTTCTTCAGGTAAAGAAAACTGTGTATCACTCACCCGTGGCTAGTTCTCAGACCCAAGACAAACATGAGAGTCTGGTGGGAGGTAGTTGTCTGCAGACTGAACAGAAATGACACCTTGGAAGTAATGGAGCTGTTTTCTAGCTTGCCAGTGTGTCAAACAAAGACAACTGGGATGTGAAGTCTCTGAAAACTTTTTAGCGGCATTGAGCAGTTTGGAGATCTCGAGTAACCCAGAAGATCTCCTAGCAGTTGAAGGCAGTGGGAGAGCACACAGAAGTGGGAGCAAAGGAGAGACCTTACAGCGTTTCCAGGTGCTCTTTTACAGTCTGCAGCCCGTGACATGTCACTGTCTTCACAGCCTTTTTTCAGAACAAGGACCCTTTCTCTCAGTGCTCAGAGAACAGGTTGTTCAGAAATTAGCACCTTCTAATGGCAAGGTGCAGGAATTTTACGGAGAGAAATCTGTTGGGGAGGCCAGTGGAAAGGTATTAATTGCAGTAAAGCCTGCGTTTGTGTGCCAGATATCGGGAATGCCGATGTTGTTCATGCAGTACATGGGCTGCACCACATCAAGAAAGAAACTAATGTCTAAAGCACCAGGCAGCAATCCAGAGAACACAGATTTCCTAATTTTTATTTGATTGGATGTGTAGCCAAGGTCATGAGGTTATCTCTTCATCCTGCTAGTCAGTGGTGGTGTTTCTGCACCTCCTGAGAGTACATAGACAGTAAATTCCACAGTAGTGTGACAGCTCATGTATCCAGACTGCTGAGCCCATGACTTTTAACATTGTGCTAGAGCTGTGGTACTCACCTATTGAAGTGAACTCCTTGTGAACTCCTTTGAGAGTTAAGGGAAATGGGTTTTCTCTTTTTACCAGGAAGAAATTTGTACCAAGACGGGTGTTCATCTATTTTCCTGGGTAGCAAATGATAGGATCAGAGGAGAAAAATCTCAAGTTGCACAAGGGGAGGTTTAGATCAGATATTAGGAAATATTTCATCCCTGAAAGGGTTTTCAAGCATTGGAACAGGCTGCCCAGGGGAGTGCTTGAGTTGCCATTCCTTGAAGGCATTTAAAAGCTGTACAGGTACGGCACTAAGGGACATGGCTTTGTCATGGACATGGCAGTGTTGGGTTAACAGTTTGACTGGATAATCCTGGAAATCTTTTCCAACCTAAATGATTCTGTGCTTCTCTGAGTCTATGATGACTCATCTGTCACTATCTCAGACTGCTGGCATTTTGTCAAGTGCCTGTCTGCCTCCAAAAAGCTCCTCTTTTAAAGACAAGGGATGGAACTGAATCTCAGGGCATAACCTAAGGAAACAGCTTTTCTCATGCAGACATGGAGCACAGCTTTAAATGTGGGTATCTGAATTCAATTTAATGTTTGAGCTGATGGCATTTTCAGCCTGACTATATTTCTTCTTGTTTCTGATGCATTGAATTCTAGGGAAAATCTTGGAATAAGAGGGTACTGAAAGCAGTTAAATGAACCTGACAATTAAGGTCAATTTATAAAAACCTCTTGAGCAGATGTGACAGAAGAGCTTTTTGTACCAAGCCTTTGGAAATGGATCATTTCCAATGACAAAGCTAAAGGGACAAAATAAGAAGCTGGGAAAAGATTGGAAAGCACAGCTGTGACATCTGTGTGTGTGCCCAGCTAAGCACTTTGTACTGCAACAATTTCAGAATGGAAATCATCACCTAATCCCTCTTCATGGTTGGACTGAATGGTCCTAAAGGTCTCTTCCAATCTAAAATATTTTGTGGTTTATTTCTGGTCACTCACAAGCCACTCCATTCATTTATCTCTTGATGCAACTGAGTAAGCAATTGAAAGCTTATCCCACTCACTAGAAAAACAGAATAGGTTTTTACTCTCAGTTATCTGGAATTGACCATAAGAAATAAAATTAGATGAAGTACTGAATATAGAAAAGTGAGGTCATAAATGCATTTATGAATTCATAACCCCATCCACAGATAGCACTGGAGGTAAACTTACAATCTATCATCATTCCCCCATCTACCCCCCTGTCTGAACAGATTTTTTTCCAAGTAATTTTCAGCTTCTTTCAAAATAATCTGTGTCTCTGTTGTGATTGCCTGTCTTAGCTATTATTCCTTTCTGCAGTTAAGGTCTTGAGCAAGTCTTCACTTCAGCATGTCATGAAATTTACAGTATTATTCATATACACAATGTCTGTGGTGATGGGTAGGCTTATCAGATACTGTCTGGTAACTTGCTTGAAGGTGGGTAGTTGACTGTGACTCATCCTAGCAATTGGCTTGAAGGCTCTAAACTGGTCCTTAAACAATATTTGCTGGGTTCATGGGGGTTGCCTTCCTTGGCATTGAGAGAAAACCTTTTCATTCTGCACTGCTTTCACTGCTCTTGCTTTGCCCTGTTAAAAGGAACTTTGCTACCCCAGACCCTGCACCTAGTCTGGCACTATCATCCACAGCGCCTCCTCAGTATTGCCTTCAAAATTCCTGGTAGCTGGCTGTCATGGCTCTAAGTTCAGCTGGAGATGAAACACGATGCAGCCACCCACTCAACCCCATGTCTCTTCCTACCTTCCCAGAGGACGGGCAGAAGAATAAAAAGAAAATTTGTATCTTGAGATTAGAACAGTTTAATAATTGAAAATAAAGTAAGAGACAGTAATAGTGCGAAATTATAATAATAATGATAAGAAAATAGAAAAACAAGTGGTGCAGAATGCAATTGCTCACCACCTGCTATGCTCCCACCCAGCTCCTTCTGCATATTCCCTCACTGGCAGACCATCAGAAAAGGAAAAAAAAGTACTTGACTTAGAATAAACAAGACTTAGCTGAAACCCAAAACATCAGTTTATTATAAACACCATTCCCATTCCAAATCAAAACACAGCATTGTAACAACTACTGAGAAAAGTTGACTTTACCCTAGTTGTAACCAGGACACCAGGCTATGTAACATGGCTTGGACTTGGACTCAGCATTTATGGAACACCCATGCATGTCAGCAGAAGGCTTTCCAGAACAGGAGAAGATGTGGTAGGGTGTTCATAGGTTGTATGAGACTGGCTGCCAGCAGTTGCCACACCTCCATGTTTGCCTCATAATGATGTCACCACAGGATGCCATCCCACTAGAACCACAGGGCCCACCATATTGTTTCTGCTGATGCTTGTCAGAGCATCCTTTCACAGAAGTTGAAAGGGTCCATGTACCCAGAATTGGCTTTGAGAGATCCCTGGAAATTATGGTTGTAACTCTTCATAGACCCGCATAAGGCATCAGTGTAGTACAAAAGTGTTGCACATGGTAAAATAAATCATACATCTTTGTTCTAAGTGTCAAGTTGAAATGTTCTACAACTACTACACTTATTATTAGTAGGAAAATGGTGAACATTGCACTTTTTAAACAGGTTGTTTAAAGCTTCATTTAAAAATTCTTGTCTCTTGTCAGTCTGAATTTCTGAGGTGCATGGCCACCAGCTAAAATAGTTTTAAAAGCTTTGAGTGGTTCAGAGCTTGTTTTACCTTTTGAAATGATGTTCAGGCATATTTGTCCAATATGTATGGCACTATAAAGATATACTTAACACACTGTTACAGGTGAAAAAAACCTTGCATATTATCAAGTCTCCTACCACTGCACATTCACCTCTGCCACAATCACCTCGTCCTCTAAAGAGGTTTCTTGTCACCTTGAATAATATTTAAAGTCCTGGTTTGAAAGCCGGGTTGTCAGGTTGCCAGGTTTTCACTTGCCCTCTCTTCGGAGTTACACATCTTATATCTCCCAAGCTTTCTGCCTTCC
>VZSE01004527.1:156343-201461 GCA_013398275.1 Promerops cafer | reverse complement strand
ATCTCCTGCTGCCAACCAGTCACAGGGCAGGCTGCGAGCTCTTGAGGTATTATGTGTTTCCAAATTGTGACACTCAGGGCAAAAAGAGGTGGAGCACACAAATTTCATGACTGGAAGAGGGGAGCAACCTCTGGGGCATGTGACTGCCTGCCAGTAAGACTTGTAACTGTAGTACTTCTGTGTGCCCTACCTTGTCCTTCAAACTGTTAACCTCTTGATTCTAACTGCTTTTCAAGCTGCCTCTTGGGAAGCGGACATATTTCCATAATTTCTACCAGCAGAATTCCAAAGGAGTGTGAGAGAGGAGTCGGCATTTTTTTCTGTGACACAGTTCATCTCACCTACTTTGCTACTTCAGGCAGTTCATAAAGTGAGTCTAATTCACACAGAGTCACCTACTTGCTAGATATTTAAAGTTATGTAAAGTGAAACATCCTAGCCCTGGGAAACTACCCAGGCATGAGAGATTATTAACACCTCCACTGCAGGAAAAACTATGAATGAGTTGTAGCACTCTGTCAGACAATCAAGGATACCTCCAAGATACAAAAAAAAAAACAAAAAAAAAAACCAAAAAAACCCCAAAACCAATAGCAAGCTGGTATGATTTCAAGAGTGGTTTTAAGCTCGCGAAGTTTGTATCTCAGGAAAAGTGTCTAGGATGTTTCTAGCTACGAAAATCTATATAACAAATCCTGAGACGCCTTAGTTCTTATGTAGATTTATTGCACATGAGAAAAAAAAAGCAGCTACATTTAATCAGGCGTCTTCAGGCTGCCTCCTGTACCTCTTTCACTCAAAGTCATTTATGGAACACTCAGGCCGAACTAACTGTGGTTAGACTACAAGATAGGCTCCAGTGAAGTTTCTCAAAATGCCTTAATTGCTCGAGTTTGGCATGAATGAGGCACAACAATAACTTTTCTTGTTTCATCTCTCATCATCATTACCTTTCACCTAGAGCTTAAGGCAGAAAGTGAAGCATGCAACTAAGGGATTTCACAGGATTCTTAGGAGTGAAATGGGGAAGACAGTTATTAATTTTTTCAACATTTCCCAGTCTTATCACGTTGTCTACTCTAAGTTAATGGCATGCTCTTTATCTTTTAACTAATGCTTGTTATTTTTTAAAATTGTGCAGCTAATAAATGCCTGCCAGGAGACAATTTTTTTCTGCACAGTGGTAAGGAATATCATTCTTTTGTTGAAATATAAGCCTTTAATGTCTGCCAGCAGACTGTGAACCAGCTATCAGCAAGGCATAGAGCAGAGTCTCTCCTTACGGATCTAGATTGTGATTGGAGGAGGAAATACAGGCTCTATAAAGGACAGGATGTTTTCAAATTATGATGGTGGTGGTGGTGGTGGTGGTGGCGGGGTGTGTATATTTTTTCTGGTTTGTATGCTTGGAGCTTTTGAGGAGAGGGGGCTGGGGTTTTGAGGTGTTTTGGGTGTTGTGGTTTGTTTGTTTGTTTTGGTTGGTTGGCTTGGTTTTGTTTTTTCTGCATGATATTGCAGAAACATGTTTAAGAAATGTATGTATGTAGGGAAGTGCACTTTCAATCTCATGGTCGTATTAAATGTTTTTGACAGAATGTGGTCTTTTGCTGCTTCCTGCATAAACAGACTAGAGATCATTAGACAGAAATGAGTTACACAAAGCAGTAACAAAATTGTAATGCACAGTGGCATCTCTGGAAATAAGCAACTATAAATTAATTTAAGTTCTGTCTTATACTGAGGGTATGAATTAGAGTTCAAGTAAGTACGGAAGTAAGATTTTTCACTTAAGCCCACAAGATCATAAATCATGGAGGTTCAAGCTATCCCTCATGTAAAGTGGTTCTGATTCAGAGGACTAAGCAGAGAAGAATGAGAGTGACCCTTAGGTCTTAGAAAAGGAGATTTCACAGAGCAATCACATGGCTTTGTTGTAGAGGAAGGTTGTCCCTTTACTATATGCATAGCATGGCTTGATGATTCCCTGATAATCCTCATGGTGTGCCACTGTGTGGTATTTTAATGATGGTCTACTTCTGGTGGAATAGATCATGATCCTTCACTAAGGGAAGCACATTGTGGAGCACACAGGGCTACCTACCACTCTAGTGTAGCAAACTTCAGTGATGTATTCCTCTGTGCGTGGTATTTTGCTCTGTTACTGCAGTGGAGCTTTTTGTTAATGTAAAAAAGAAAAATCTCTCTCACTCCAGTGACAGTCAGACTCCCAGCATGCAATGTCTGTTCAGGTCCCCTCAGATTGTGATATTTTTGGAGAAGTATCACTTACACAGAAACAATCGCTTTTGGAACTCAAAAGCTGTGATATGTGCCAGGGTCCTGTTGATCTGCTTGAATCCCTTCCAGGATTTTGGGAGCCCACCACCTCAGTTTTTACAATACTTCAAACAGAGAAGGCATGAACCTTTTTCAGTCTTTTCCCTGACAATTAGAAGATTTATCCTTGCCTGTTATGTGTGTTCCTTGGCCTGTTCTTTTGTTTGTGTCTTGATTTGCTTCACTTTGAAAAAAAGAAAAACAGCTTTCGAGATCAATAATAGTAATCCATGAAGAGCCTACTGGGTCCAGAACCTGTACATCTCCACAGTTTGCTACTGAGCCTTCCCTGTTCTCTCCTGCCATCCAAGACCTGTGAGCCCTGAAAACCCTAGCACCTTTGGTTGTGTTTTTTGCTGCTCAGCACCTGTGGACAGTAACTGTTTTCTGTCTTCTTCTCCTATATGCAGGTTTGTCAAATGACTGTGACTCATGTCTTCCTTGACTACAGCCAAACCTTTAATGGTGATTTTTCTCCCACTGGGAGTGTTCGGATCTCTCTGCTGTATGTATTTGTAGTAAGTGGTAGCTCTTTGGTGTAGAGTTGCATCAGGGCAGATGTACTGCAAAATCACATCCATAGCACTGTCTCCTGTCCACTCCCATTTTACTTCTCACTACTATTCCCTGCACATATCTGGCTGCAGGTGTGCTTTGCACACCATAGAGGCAGCAGTGTAGTGCTGAGGAGTCAGAGCACTGTCTTCTTACCTCTCAGCTTCCTCACCAGATGGGAATTGCACACTTGTGCTCATATCGGAGAATAAAATGTACTTTTTGCTTAACCTGAAATGAAATTCTCAGCACCATGAGGTAGGGATTATTGAAGAAGCTTCTGTCCAGTTGGGCTGAATGAGACCAGTAAATCTTAAACACCTGGGGTTTTTTGCATACCCCATTGTCAGCACTGGAAGTGTTAGACTTCCATGATATTTTTGCTGTTTCATAACTGAGTAATATCCCTGTAAAACTGGAGAAGACCTCACAGTAAGACAGAAAGGCTGTCTCTTCTTCCTTTCTCCTCTTATTTAAAATCTCCATAAGACTCTCTAAGCTCTGCCATTTGGTGGGGCTTTTTTTCCCCAACTAATTCATTCCATTCCATGATGGGTGATCATCTTAATTAGAAGGTTTGGTAAGCAGAGGTTGTTCTAGATATTCCCCAGCTGTGCCTCAGAAACAAAAGCACAGGATTCAGAAAGCACATGACACTGCTTCCATGTAACTGTAATCACAGTAGGCCGTGTGCAAATGAACCCTGCAATCTAGTGAGACAGCAGCTCTGCCATTATCCCTTCTTTGACCTAAGAGAGGTGGAAAGCAAGGCCAGAGCAGAAAGATAAGATGTGAAGGGTTCATCAGTGAGACTGTGTCCTGGTTTGGACAGGAAGCACTTCTAGAAGTAGTGCAAAGGGAGGCTGTTAGCAGTTTCCTCTGTGTCTGACAAAACACCAATCAGTAACTAGCTTTGAGAATCGGCAATCTGTTACACCACTGAGAAAGCTGATACACCTCTGTGAACACCTACTTTAAAGACCAAAAATCCCGGGAAAGCTCTCTTTCGTTTCTGGCCAGGAAAGAGGCAACGGGGAGGCCGGGTCCCCTCCCCAAATCGGTTGCCGGGAAGTGGGAGGGGGCCACGGAGAGGGAGAGAGAGACCGGGGCTGGGCTGTGGCTGCAGCCGCAATTGCTGACATCTTAGCCCTGGTTCCCCCTCCCCGCCGCCAGCCCGAGCCTGCCAGAGGCCGCAGGGCCCTGGGAGCAGCCCCGGCCCGGGCCGGCTCGGCCCAGATTCAGCTGCCGTGGAGACCCGCCCACAGCCACCGGGCAGGCGGGGGAAGCAGAAGCCATCTGCCCCGGCCGTGCTCCTGTCGTGTCCAAGCCTGACCGCTAAGATCCCGGCCTTCCCCCCGGCGCAGCCCACCCTGACTCTTGCAGCAAGCACCGAGCCCGCCAGGGTCATGCGGCCATCTGCAGGCCCTGGGCAAGATGGTAACTCGTTCAGTGCTTCGATCCTCCCTCGAGTGAGAGACAAGAACAGAAATGCCAGCATGTAGAGGAACAATCATGAGATACTGAGGTCAGACGAAGAAGCTGAGTCCCAGATGAGAGGGATGAGGAGATGCCTTGATCTTGAGGCTGAAATCCTCGTGTGAGGCTATGGAGAAAGACTTTTTTTTTCCCCTGTAATGCATGAAAGAAGTATGGGGAGATGATTTTACTTAGGCAAAAGTCTCCATGTGATTTTATAGCAAGTTTGAACAGAGAGAGCGAGAGAGAAGAGTGATGAAGATTCTGTGCCTCCAGAAAAAAGGAGATGACCTCTGTTCCCAGCGATGAAGATGATTTTGAAGATCGATGAAGAGACCCTTTGCTTTTGAATAGTTCATCTTTAAACTGATACCCCATAAGTTGACATGGCCCATAAACACAGCTGTGGGAAGAGCTATGGGAAGATGGCAGGGGTTCCACGATGGCAGATTTCCCCCGGGCGGCTGCTGTTTCGTGGAAGTTAAACCCACAAGAAAACTGTTTTCTTGTGGAAAAGTGTCCATGACATTTGCAAGAGGGACTTCTCTCCCCAAGTGAACTGATGAAGACTATTCTAAAGGTGGTAAACTGACTGAAAATACTGAGTTTCATTTCTTTACATTGTCAGTGGGAAAGAAAAGGTTGTAGGGGGAGGGGAAGGTTCTGAAGGGTTTGTTTTGATTTTTCTCATTTTTCTCTTTTAGTTACTGTCAATAAACCTTTCTTTATACCCTTTTAAGTTTTGAGCCTGCTTTGCCTTCCTCCTAATCCCATCTCACAGCAGGAAATGAGTAAATACATCCTAGTGGGTGTACTTGTGGTTGGCCAGCACTGAAACCACCACAGACTGGGACAGAGAGTGAATTCAAAAACCTGCAACTTGTGTCTCCTCTTCTGATGAACTGAGACATGGTAAAATGTGCAAGCAAAAGAGTGCCTACATCTGAAATGTCTGACACAGGAACCTACTAGTGACTGTATTGGGCCCTTAGGGCCTGACATCCACACACAATCCCGTGGTTGTCATACAGTAGATTTTACTTGGACCTCAGTTGTGGAACTAATGCCTGATGAAGCATGGCATAATTTTTGTTATCTTTTTGTCCCCCATGTGCCCATCATACCACAAAGGGCTTTCCTTCCTCACTCCAGAAGCAGCCAACAGAGGGTACCCATGGATCTTTGCCAACCTCCCAGCACTTTCCACAGACTACAGCTCTGCTCACTTTTCAGTTCTTTGATGACTCTCTGTTTCTGTAGCTGCAATGATTAGATGCCTCCTTGCAAGACGTTTGCACTGGCAAGTTCCACATCCTGTGGCATTCATCAGTGGGATATCATCCAGACCATATTCCATTCACAGCAATCTTCTATTAGATGATGGCTTCCTTTGTCCCAGTCTCTCTCTGCCCATGCAAGACTAGATACAATGACAGAAGTTTTTTTCTTCAGCAGCGCATCCACAGAGTTCAGTGCTTCCTCCAGCTTCCTCTGGATGGTGGCCCTCCAGCACAGTTCACAGCCCAACAAAACAGCTGTTGTAGGTTTTACTTGGTCTGTATCTTCCTGGATTCAGAGGCTTGCAGATTACAGACATGTTCTTAGGTTTCGATTTATCCAGTTGTGCTAGACTAAGCAAATGTTTTCATTAAGTTTTGTGAGTCATATCTCAAGCATAACACCCTTCCCATAATACCCTTATATCTATGGAGTATCATGTCATTGTGAGTGATGCAGATTAATCAGGGTGTGCTGCCTGCATTTTTCTCTTCCTGTTTGGCAGAGTACTGACAGGGTCTAAAGCTCAGTCTGAAAGAAGAAATGATCTGACTCTCATGGAAAAGACAATATGAAGTAGTCAGCATGGAAAAGGCAGTAATAACAGGCTCTGGCAGACAGAGAAATTCTGCTCAAGAATTCTTCACAGGTGGCATATGCACAGACACAAGCAACATGTGTGGGTCCCTGGAGAAAATTCAGTTGTAAGCAAGAAATTTAAACTTGTTTATTTGGGTCCACGCCACAGTGGGAAGAAAGGACTAGTGAGACTCAGAGGTCTGCTTATGCAGAGAGCATGCTGTCTCTAGAATGCCTTCAACTTAGGGGAAGTACTTTGATAAAGAACTGTAGGATTCCATTTCCACCATGTAACTGAACAAAGAAGACTTCAATGACAAAAGCTGTACACAACTGTATTTTTCAGGAAAGATACACAACTTTTTTTTTTGATGCTTTGTATTGCCACTTGCTTATTTCCTGAGATGGATCCAGTGCCCTTCAGAAAGGTACAGGTGAATTATTGTGGCAGTCAAGCCCTAGAAGATGTATGACCCAACAGATCTGTGATGCCTAGAGTGAGAAAAGTGACCCCTAAACTAAAAAAACAACACTGTAGGTAAGTATAGGCTCTGATGAACCCTTGTAAATGACAGAAACAGGGCTGTGCTATTCAACAAAACAGACACAATGTGTAGCAAACAGATTCACTATGCTTATGGTAATAAAGCTCAGTCAGTGAGAGGAGATGCTGATCAACCTGTGCTGACCTCTACTGTTTTCATTTCCCATCCTACTTCTTAATTAATTTCAGGTGCTTCATTTTTTTCTACTTTGCTATATCAACTAGGTCCTCATTAGGCCTGTTCAGAGTGATTTTTCTGCTGGTAAAGGAAAGATATTAATGAGAGAAACTGCCATTTAACTTCAGTCTCTCATTATTTCATAAGATTCATGGAGATTTTCTTCTTCCATAGATTGAGGTGAATTGATTTCTCTAGAGCATTGCTGGCTTTTGAACCCTGGAATTTGCAAGAACTTTATGCCATGATGATGCAGAAAAGGTGAAATTCGAGAACTTCTATTATTGTGTACAATCTTTGCTTAGGAAGAATAGTTACTATTCATGAGCTGGGTCTATTCAGAACCAATTGTTAAGGTCTAGAGAAAGAAAGCTGTTTGTACAGGTTGTAAACAGAATTTCATAGCCTTAACTTTCTTTTTATTGTTTTTTAGAGATACCTATGTAAGTTTACTTTTTATTCATCTCTTAACAGCCCCACATCTGATCTGACTGGGTACCATTCCTTTGATTCAATTGTGTTTCCTCTTTCTTTTATGTGACTGGGAATTTAGAAAACACATGCATTTCTCTGTGCTGACTCATACTCATTTCTTTAGCTGTCTTCCAAGGATGCAGTCAAAGATAAGGTCAAAATTACTTTTGTTGTTCTATTGAAAGCCTTAAGTGCTAGTCTGGATTGAAAGATGTAGTCTTCAATTTTGTAAAAATTCTTCCTTTTTTTAATTTTAAGCCTGTTCCTTTCCCTGAAAAACTTTCTAAAGAACTGAGTTTTACTGTTTTGTGTGATAATGTGCAGCCTTCTCCTGAAGTCTGACAGTTGGGAACAATACCTAATGGGACTGTCTGTCAATTATGACACCTTCCTGCTAAGCAAAGAAATAAAGAACAACCATTTATTTGAAACTGCATATGAACAGACATGGGAATTTTTCTGGTGAATTACTGTCAGTTATATTCTCTTTTAATTACAGTCATATCCTTTTGGTGAGTTGTTTTATCACTACAGGTTTTTTCTGCAGGTTGTAAACTTTTTCTGATTTAATTCATTCTTCTGTTTTGTGTTTCTGTCCTACGTGATTTTACCTTGGACTAAATTTCTCTAAGAAAATTCACTTGCATCAGAAGCAGAGGAATATTTATTATTAAAGCATTCTGAAACATGCTGGTTCTCTTTCATTTTTAGTTGCAAACACACGCTAACTTTGCCATGCCCATTTTCAGTTATAGTTTAGAAAAATGTTTCTAAGTGTACTGAATGTTATAGGTGTTTGTTAATGGGCATTATGCATAGTTTTGAGGGGTTTTTCTCCTTTTTTTTTGTTAAGAATAATTAAGTCATTTAGTCCTGCTTAGTTTTGTATGTGACTGTAAATGAACCTAACTCATTACACAGTTTTCTAGTTCATGCCAACAATCCCTAAAAAGATGAGTGGCATTTCTGGATGTTGAAGGAAATGAAATCTTCAAAAAAAAAAAAATAGAGAAGTGTCACTTATGGCACTAAGATTATTCTCTCTAGAATAAGTTCTTCCTCACCTAAAGCATTTCAATTAAAAATGTGGCTATTCTAACCCATAATGAGGGACTTCCCCTACTCTCACCTGTCTTACCAATTATGTCTCAATAGTCACAGTATAGGCTGTTTCAGTAATAGCAGCCTTAGAAAAAATTTCCTCATGAAAGAGCTGTGGATGACTCATTGGCTTAAATATACTCTCTGACTCAACCAGTATCACTGTGGTGATGTGCACAGACTAAGAAGTAAAGCCTTTTCTCAGGAGTCTGGGAGTCTGTGGGAAGGTGAGAGTGATCTACCTGTGGCAGACTAATGGGAGAAAAGCTGGAAGAGAAAAGAAGAAAACAGAACAAAGAACAGGATACAACTGAATCTCTCAGAAGTTGCCCATCTGAACTTCAGATCTGTTCTTCACACGCTGAAGTAGATATCTGAGATTCCAGATAGACTTCTGAAATCCCAACCGGATTAAGGTATTTTTCTGGAATACCCTCAGTTTTGGATGATTAGCACAAAGCAGAAGCAGTGTGCTTCAACTCAGCCTGACTCTGAGGGGCTCTCCCAGTGTGTATCCTGGTTTCTTTTGGTTTGTCTTCAGTGGTGGCCAGTTGTTCAGATACTGCTATGCATGTACCTGGGAGACTGGAGCCCTGAGTGAGCAAAGAACCTCTAAATACACCCTTCCTAAAGAGAGCAGTACGAGCCTGTGTAGTGCCCACTGTTTCAATGTTGCTCAGTTCGTTCTTCTCAAGAAAGAACTCGTACCTAGGGTAGGAACAGATCTTTTTTTTGTTGCATGTGCTGGTCAGGCTTCATAGGTAGGCTGAAAGAATGATCCAGCTCTGCTCATGGCTGCCATAAGCTGGCACTTGATCTTTTAAAACAGACATTATTGCAAAGCTTTAAATTTTGTCATCCATTTAGAGCAGACAGTGCTTCTCATTTGATTTTTCTTCTTTTGAGCATTCCAGCTGTGAGAGGATTTAATAAGCCATACACTTGAATTTGTCCTAGAAAAGATGGGTTTGGAGCTGCCCTTTCATTTTCAGACTCTGACAGTTCTCATCTGGAAAATCTTTTTATATTTCTTGATATATTCTTTTGTACTCATACAGTAGTCACTGCCAATTATGCTCTTCTCAGCTATTATTTTGGGAAGTGTTTATCCATGGCTTTGAAACTCAGCTGGATGCATGGCTAAGCTGAAATATACAAACCTGTGTCCTTCTCCATGAGATCACAAGACTGGCTTATGGTTTGCAACTTTTACAGACATCGACCTAGTTTTATTTGCCTTATGGCTTTAGAGCTCTTGGATATTGTTGAGTCATGTTATCAGGCTCTATGCTATGATCCTGAAGGATGGATAATACTGTAATTTGTGTAAAATTGGATTTTTTTATGTATTAATAGAAGTTCAGCAGCTTTAAGAGAAGAGATAACTCTCACAGAGCTGTCAGCAGTTGCAGTCATCACTTCCAGGGTTCTCAGAGATGTCACTGAGTCTGCGAATTTGTCTAATAAATCTGGTCCTAAAAGTTCAAAAAATAAAAGCTTGGGCTGGGTTAAAAAAAAAAGGCGGGGGGGAAGTGAAGTATTTTAGAAGTTGTCAGCTCTCTTGTTTAAAGTGAGAGACAGCAGATGGGCATTTCTAGAAGTCTGTGCGTCATTTATGGCTGTATCTGTTCCAGTACTGGGTTTCCTTTACTAAACTGAGAAAATACCTGATCCTGTATACACAATTTCTGTACCAATAGGAAACCAACCTAAAAGCAGATCCACATATCTGCTACAGATCTGAAAGGGAAAATACTTGAATGGACAAGACAGGGGCCTGTCTTTCTCCTGCCTGTGGATCACTTCTTTCTATTTAGCAATATTTCTTTTGGTCCAGGTTCACGTAATTGTTTGAGCTCCTGGATACCTTGTCTCTCACTCCTGTCTGCCCAAGCCCTACAATTCACTGGTCCCTGTAAGGTGCTCTTCATGCCCAAGAAGCGTGTCATTTGTAACTGCTTTGCATAGGATCTGTTCAGTGCAAAGTAGGGGAATGGTCGGAGATCTGTGAGGGCTTTGGAAATGAGTAAACAGACTTCTACTCCTATGGAAAATAGTAAATACACTGCACCATGGAAAAGAGAAAACTGAAAAGGTATACGAGATGGTTCTGTACCATCCTCATGTGGTCTGACAAAGGTGAATGCAGTTTGACTATCCACTGTCCCTTCAAAGCAAAGTTACAGAGCAACACAGGAATTAGAAGGAACGAGTTTCAAAACGGAAGGATTTCTTTTGTTCTTTTTACTGTTTATCATTAGTCATTACAACTCCTTGCTGCAGGATACTGTGACTGTTAAAAGTTCACACAGATTCAGAAGGCAACTTGACAAATTCATAGGAAATAAATTAATTGGGGCCTCTTAAATATAAAAACATCTCCTTTGGCTGGGGAAGTCCTTGAACTGTGTATTTCTTGTGATTAGGAGAATATTGCTGCATGCATGTTCTGCTTTCTCCAATATATTTGCTCCTGTCTAGTGTTACAGACTACTTGGGATAAGTGGTCTTTTGAGTTAGACCAAAAATGGCCATTTTTATGTTAAAAGAAGAGATAGTGTGGACGGTGTTGGATAACCTAAACCTTAACATTTCCACAATGTTGCAGCTCTCCTCAAATTTCAGAAGGTAGGGAAATAAGGTGCAATATTTTGCTGTCTTAGCATGTTGCTGATTGCAACGATGTGAGAATTGTTTGCTTAACAAACACAAAACAATTGTCTCCTCCCCGTTTCAAAATATACTCAGGTAGAGAGATGATATCCCCCTTATCCTGCTATCTGAACACCTTCCAGTTGTGCACTAACCAGGAAGCAGTTTTGAGAAGGGCTGCATCAGTTCTGGTCAGCCAGAGTCTCAAGTGTTACTCTCTTTTGCCTTTCTTTTGGACAAGTTCTATAATAGAGACATTTAAAGCTTTTTCCCATGCTTGTAGAACTCCTTTAAAGGATAGATTGATTTTGCTTGTTTTTCTTGGTTAATTAATATGCCTTTAAGTTTCTGCTTTATGGAACTCAGCTTTTCTCCCTACCATGTCTTTTGATGTTTCTGTTTTAAAATTCCAGTTGTACCACTGCTGTCTCCAGGGATCAAGACTTGCATTTACCTTTTAATTTCTAACAAATTCAGAATTTTTCTTTTTGCTTTTTAAATACAAAAAGAAATGTGAGTACTCTGACCCATAATTTGAGACTCCCCCCTGCTCCCACCTGTCTTGCCAATTATGTCTCAATATTTACAGTATAGCGTCCTTGCTTATGTCAGTAATTGCAAACTTAGAAAAAAGTTTTTCAACCATCATCTTATTTTCCTGTGTGAAAGGGTTCTTTGCTCTTAAAACTCCATTTGTCAGCCCTCTTAATGATAGTGGCTAGGATATGGAGCGCACTTTTGGGTAAGTAACACACCAGTGAGGCAGCTGACATATGTCTTTCTGACTTATGCTGCTCAGCCTTCTTTTCACAGGAGCTTTAAGGATGCATTATCACTTCATGAGCAAGAGGTTTGTCTCATGCCCTTTACCTCTTTCCTTGGCTACTCCAGCTGAGAGCCTTGTGCTGCTTGTATGCACATAGCAGACTGCAGTACAATGTCCTGGTGCTCTGAGAGCCTGAGAAAGGCTTGTTTTAGGTGGGGGAAACAGAAGTAACTGTTGTCTGGTTGTCTGTATATTAAAAAGGATAACCAGCCCTAACACCCATGAGGGCAGTCTAGTTGGTAGTTTGGATATCAAATTCTCCTGGACTGCAAGAAGTTGTTACTGAATAGTTGTGCACTCCTCAAGCTGTTCAAGTACAGTCGTGCTGGGGAATTACATAGGCACAGGGAGGTTATATAATCAGAGCCAAGAAGTGAGTCTTGTTGACCCATCCTGGGCCCTCACCCCTACATGCCCACAGTGCCTCATTGCTGGGTGAGTTTGGCCTTTTGATGAGAGGAGCTTGAGTCTGTTTATAGCCCTTGTGAACAGACAAGTTCTGATGAAGCCATCTGTGTGGATCATAACAGCAGTCTAGAGCTCCACAGGACCCTCTGGCCAGATCCCATCAAGAGTGGACAGCACTGGTCTGTAGTAATAGTGATGGACATTCAGACCAGATGTGTAGCTCTCTGGGCATCCCCTCACAGAAGAAAAGCCTGTTGTCTGGCAGGGTCGAGCATATCTGGGCTTCCAGTAAGCACTGCTCAGAGCCTGTGTTGTGAAAACCTGTCTTTGAAGGTAAGTTGGTGTGCCCTACAGACAACGTCGTAAGATCAGAGACCGAAACATACAGATTTCCAAACTCTCTTATGGTGGATTGCCTGTCTCTGTGTTAGAAACTCACTGATGCCTACTAAGCCTTTGTATTGCTCCGAGAGCACTGGAAATGTCTGCTGACCCATCCCAACTCCTTCAAGAATACACATTCATCCCACTCCAGTCACCGCTTTTTGCACAAAGCACTTAAGGTGTGTACATACCAGGAGCCAAACTTCTCACGTTACCACTGGTGTACCTGTGACATTTAGGAATGTTCATTAAGCAGAAGACATAGAAGGCAGTTTTAAATCAAGAGGTCTTGACTCAAAAATATGTAAATGCCTTCAATCTTTTCTGCCTTTTCTTGTTGTTGGAAGGACTTGAAAGTGAGCTTATTACATAGTGAGGAAGGGAGAGGTCAGTGTTCCATAAAGATGAAGGCTCCTTTGGATACATTAGTGCATCCTCCAGGGTGCTCATAACTTACAGCTGAAACAGGGAGTTCTCCATGGACTCTGGCTGCTCAGAAGAAGGAGGCAGTTTTATGCATCTCATTAGAATGCTTAGGGAAAGATTTACATATAAAAGTCTGCCTTGTTGGACAGGAACAACACAAGGTAGCGATATTTTTAATGATAAAAACATCCAGCTGCAATCTCCCCAGTGTATTTCCCCACAAATCTTCTTCATATTTACAGTCTGTTAGATCATCCAGGAGACAGAATGAGTCATGTCAAAGCTACCCTTGGTAATTTACTGACTCCAAGCAGAGTAGGTGAAGAGTGCTAAAAACAAACCCAGGGAAACAGGCCATGTTCTACAGTTAAGAGCCACTGACAAAAGAGAATGATTAAGGGTTAACATGAAAACTGGAAGGCTTTAAATCAAAAATGATGATGGATTTAAGTTGCACTTGTTTAGCTTGGTGTATGAGAAGTCAGAAAGGCTGCATTCGCTGTTCTAACTGTATAGGGCCTGAAAACCAGCATGAAGTCTGTATTAAAACTGCTTTCAGTTTCTTGTGCCAGGGAGAAGTGATTAATTTTCAGGCCCACCTTATTTTAACCCTGTTGCATGAATGTCCATGGGAATGAGAATCAGTTCCCAATTTTTTTTTAATGCTCTGTGGTGACCTACCCTGACTGTTCAAATTCCTCCTCCACAGCCCAAATCTGCACTAGCTGACCAGTGGGTTACAGCAGTTTTATAGCTGACAGTAGAAAATAAGTACTGACAATCTGTGGAGCTCAAAGACACTACAACTTAGAGAAACATTCATTTACCCCTCAGGACAAGTATGGAGGGTTTATTCCTTCTTGTGCTCTCTAGAAATATCTGAGATGAGCAGATTCAGGCTCAGCCAGTTCTGCCAGAAGTAACTTCACGGTTGCAACATAAATACCTTGAGAACACTTAATGCAAAATTTTCAGATTTTTTTCTGAAAAAATTGCATAACATTTTTCAGTCTGAGCAGAAAAAAAAATGAAATTCAGAATCAAAAACTACTTTCTGAAGTCTAAATGCCTTTATTTTCCTTCCCCTTTTTTATATTCACTTGGGATTTTGTTTAGTTAGTTTGTTGGTTTTGTTGCTGCTTAAACAATGAGGGATTTCTAAAATTATGCTTTTTCCTTACTGCACATTTTTCTGTGTCATTTTCCAAAAGTTTCTTTTCAAAATAAGTGGTACATGGGTCATACAGAAAGTCAGTTTTGGACCCAGTTCTTGCAGAAATAGATGGCTCCTTCTTTTATGTGTTTTTTTTTAATCACATCAGAGATCATTTACGCAATAATAAGCAATAATAAGCAATCTATAAGCAATAATAAATGTATAATGAAGCATGTGAGCAGCTGATAATATAAACCTGTGATGGATCATCTGTTTGAGATTATCCTTTCAGGTCCTCTAATTTAGTGGGCTGGAGGGTTGTTTGTGAAAATGTGGGGAAAGAAAAAGAAGACGTTTTAACACAGTATACCTGAGCACAATTTTTGACATGTTGAATATTTTACTTCTAAATTTTTTATTATATCAGGTGGAATAAAGTGCAAAGATTGAGGAGCCGGCCATAGATTTTCCTAGTAATTTATTGAGCAGAAGGTGTTTGTAGTCTGCACCTTCACATTGCTGGTAGGAGGGAGACTGAAGATGCTGATGCCTCAGTATGCTGTTGCTTGCAGAGGTTTATCTTGCCCACACAGATGATTTTTCTTTTTCATCCTGTTGTCAAGGTAAAGAATTGCTTCTAATCATACATTTGGTGAGCTATTACAGCAGCTCCTAGCTTCCTATCTTTCAGCACAGGTGATATTTCCCATGAAAAAAGGGATAAATGTCAGCTGACCCCAGATGAGGATGTCCAAGAAGTTTGAACTGTGTGCTTGATGTGCAGTCATTACATTCCCAAAGCCTCAAAATAATTGGTAGCTATTGTTACAATAGATTTTCCCTTTTCTTTGTATCCTTCTTTCTTTTATTAATTTGTCCATTTGGGAGAGGAAAATAGTTACTCACAAAATCACCAGAAGGAGAGTAAAATCACCAGGGGGTGAAAGGTTGGGACTGGGGCAGTAGAATCTAGTCTAGCTGTGTTGTCCAAACCCAAATTTCTTTAGGCTTGATGGCCAGATTCTGCTCTGTAGTAAAGCCAAGCTGGTAAAACCATGAGCTACAGAGTCCATCAGCAAAGATTTCACTCTCCTCTTTAAAAATAGAGAGGATTATGGCAGTGATAACTGCCTTTCAATTAACAGACTCTTACCACCGCTAGCAAGGACAAATAGATAAAAGCATAACTTTGCTTAGAACCTGGCTGCTGAGTCCCAGGGACAGCAGGTGGAAAGAAAGTGAATTGTTATCTTTCTGAGACTTGGGCTTGGATTATCAGTGAAGTGCAATTTGGGCCCAAATAGCATATCCCAGTAAAAAAAAACAAAACAACAACAAAAACAAAAACAAAAACAAACAAACAAAAAACCCATAACATTTTTTAAATGCTTCAGAGGTCAGAATGAGACCAGCACTTGAGACATGCTGCTCTCACCTGCTTATATATCTTTCAATTTCAGTTTGTGGAGGTTTTTCCAGGCTATTACTCCAGCTCTGTTAGAAATGATTGGGCAGTGTTGTGAGAATTACTACACAAGAAAACACATTTGCAGCACAGCAAGGTAGGACAATCCAGAATTGCTTCAGACAGGCAGATGATGATGTTCTAGCTTGTTAAGGCTTTCAGATCTGCACAGAGCTTTTAATTTTACCTTCATTTGCCAACAATTCTGAAAAATCAGCTGTGCAGTTCCCTTCTGATTCGGTACACAGAATTCAGTACTGTGTATAGGGCATTGTCTCCTTTATCTTGTATACAGTCAGGATAAAGGAATGTTCTGCCAACACCTAGAACAGGTCCAAAGGGCTTGAGGTAGAAATCACAAAGGAAAGGAGAGAGAACAGCCTCCAGGTCTTTCCAAGTATTAGGACTGCTAGGGTTGTATTATGAATTTGACAGCATCCATCTTATTTCTTCTTGACTCCCTAGTGCCACAGTTTGGAGAAGGTACCTAGATTTTATCAGAAAACTAGGGGCAAAGTTTACTTTGTCATTTATATCTCTATTGCCCCCAAATGTGCCTGCTCCATCTGACTGAACCTCTTCCAGCAGTGGTGCAAATATACGTAAACTTAGCAATAATGAGGTTCTAAGACCATAACTTCACCTGATTAGTCTAGCACTTCTCATCTCTAAGTTGGTACTGGCTTCCCAGACATATCCCCCTGCAGATTCTTTTCTGAGGATCTCAGTGAAACAAATGTATTCAAATAGACTGACTGTCTTGTCATTAGAAATGCCACTTGTTGACATATGCTTTTCAAAGAAAAAGAGCTACAGTGAGCTTGGACAGAAAGCAAATCACAGTGAATGGTTTTGTCACTACTTTTGAGAAAGCATATGGTATGTTGTGGGACAGATGTTTTCCATTATATCCCACCTGTCACAATTAGCAGTTTTCTATATACTCAGCATCCAGGATGATACTTTTCCATGGCAGGTGTGTAGCTCTGCCTAAATGCTTTAAAAAATTTCAGGTCAACCTGCTCAGCTGTTTTGAAAGAGACATAGAATATCTTCACTGGCATATTGCTGCCTGATATCCAAAAGAAATGGGCTAACTGTGAAGTGAGAATAGTAAAGAGAAGTGAGTTTCTGGTGAGAAAGTACAAGTGTATGAGATGTGTCCGATCCAGATGCACTGGATAATCTGGAAAGAAACTATGTGTGTACCTGGGGCCCATATACTCTAAACAGCCAGGATTCCTTTCTCTCACCAGCTTTTCTACTGTCAGTTAATATTTGTATCAGCAACAGAAATCAGTATCAGACATTGTTTCTTGATAAGGCAGAAGATATTTCCAGGTCAGTAAATCAGAGATTGGTTTGATAGTTGAAACGGCTATAAAAAAAATCAGCAATTTCAGAGCACAAAAGAAAATTCCTATGGAATTCATTTTTCAATCCTGTAATGACTAGATTAAAAGAAGCCATTGCATTTATGAATCATCCAGAAATCCTCATAATCTTCCTCTGTTTTTAAACTAATTAAAGTAAGTAATTTTCCATCCTCTGCCACTGCTCTGTGTCTTGGCATGAGGCGTTAGCCTTTTAGCCTTTAGATATGCAATTCACATTGAAATTTTTATTGATTTGCTCCATGCTGTTTAACTCCAAAGCTCGGTTCCCTGTGGCCTTGTAATATTAAAACAGTTACAAGGAAAATCTAGTGCATCTATATGTTCTATGCATGTACAGTGTGATTGTTCCAAATACGGATGGGTTTTGTTTATTACAGGACAATGGCAGAGCTGCCTTTCCTATAGTACATTAATTTCCCCATGTGTAGAAAAGAAGGATAGTTTTCTTTCCTTTTTGAAAGACAGCTGTAGGGTAGAAGGGATGTGTCTTGTTTGTTAGCACACCAGCAAGTGAAAATAAGCTGGTTGAGAAAGCAAATAGTTAGCCAAATAGGATAGCGGTGCTCCTGGCTTCCTCAATGTCTTTCCTTTCTTGATCATGACCATGCCATGTCTTACAGATTGCCTGCCCTCTCCACATGTTAACTCCCAGTTCTGCCTCATGCAGGGCAAACATATCTAGCCCATCACCCTCTGGTTCTTCAGCCCCATGTCCCAGATCTTTTCCTCCCATAGTAAGGAGAAAGAGCAGAGTGGAAAGAAGGAATATGTGCCACTTTACAAGCTGGCCATCTGAAATTGATGTATGATATGGAGAGACAACAGGGCCTCAGCTGTACATCTCTGCTGCTTAACTAAACACTTGCTGTTTTCTGAGTCTCCAGTGTGAAAGGAAGGTAAAGACATTCCTCATTTGCTGAAGGCCCAGATAAATGGCGTCATCTCTCTGGCATTGTTGCAGGGAAAGAGGTTGGCAAAGCCTGGGAAAAAAGTTTAGCTTTTTCTTGCCAAGAACAGCTTATTCAAGATGCAAGGTGACACAGCAATCAGTGTGATGGATTGTGACAAGTCTGGCAGACTAAAAATTCTCAGGAGACATGCTGTGACAGCTTCAGGTTGTAACATTTTCCCATTTTCCTGTTCTGCTTCTGTTTTCTGTAAAGAGAAAAGTTCATTTTATAAGTGTGGTTTTTTAAATAAAAATAAAAATTATTAATGATGATGGTGATGATGACAGCATTTTTTTTTCTCTTCCAGAACTGTGAAGTATCAACAAGATACATTCCTCATTATGCCTTTTGAAAGAATGGCTGTATTCAAAGATGACTGAGAAGAAAGGCAAAGTCTGATTTCTGGACTTAAAAGAACTTTCATAAAAGGCAGATATTTAGATCCAACTGAAATTGCCTGAAACCATCTCTATTATTCTGGCATTCAAGCAGTCAGCTTGCCTGCTTGTAATTCCACACATCTTATAGATCAAGCATATTCTTTGGGTGTGCTCAGTGGCTGCATGACTCCTCATCAAGTAAAGTATTTTGCAGTCAGTGGGTTGGATCTATACACTGGCTCAAACTGGGTGTAAGATTACTCTGTACTGGTCATTTCTTTGAAGCCACTATAAAGGACTGTTGCCAGCTACAATCCTTGTATAGCCCCCATTAGACAACAATAAGCCAGCATGTATCTTAGAAGCTGTTTAGATAGAAATTAGTCTCCATAGAGAGTTGCCAGACTCTTCTGTTTGGGTGAGCAACCAATAAATGGCTGATAACACCTATCACTTTCCCAAGAATTTTCACCCAGTTTGCACTGGGTTTCCCTTTCTCTGTGGTCCCACATGGAATGGAGCACCCAGATAATGTGTAGAATAGCAACTTAGATTAATCTGGGCTCACAAAGCTGGACAGAAGAGGGAATACATGTACAGTGGTTTGAAGTAACCATATAGAAAAAGAAGCTCCTAACAACTTTGAGGAATACAACTACACACAGAAAGCAATAGACACCAAATAATGGAATTTGGGCCTAATTAGACAAATAAGCAGAACTCACAGTTAAGAAGGAACACCTTAGCAATTTTCTGCCTCAAAGGTGAATACCCGAAAGGTTGTGAAGAACTTCTGGAATGAAGGGCTGTTCTGTACCCACTACTCTGCTTGCAGCCAGTGTTGACACTTTTTTTGAAGTTATAAGCACAGCCTGTGAGAACAGTGCTATGCTTTGAGATCCAAATCTCTTTACATGATCATTTCACTTTTTTCCCCAGCATTTGGGCAAGCATGAATCTCTTGTATATCCGAGTGCAGGGTCTGAGCCTAGAAAGATGATCATGTCCAAGCTATTGCCACCTACCCCAACACACTGTGTGTTTCAAAGCCTGCAGAGGCCCATTCATACCATCTAGGCTGAGTGTATTCTCCTCACTGGGGAAGGTTTCCTGAAGGTAGCAGATGCAAGGTCTGCCTTCTCTTCTCCCCTCCAGAACTGGCAGTCCTTAGCAAAATGGAAGGAGTGACTTCAGTATCTCTATTTCCACGCTGTTGAAGCTGAGCAATGGCAGCTTCCTGGAGCACAAGGAAAACACTGCTTTTTCTCTTTGGATTGGTACTGTTTTGGCAAACTTAGTGTCCCCCCTTTCCTTATTCAGATCTTGTTGATAAATATCTAAGCTGATTTTCCTGGGCCAAAATTCTTTTTAAGACAGAAAATCTCAATTTCTGAGACAAATGATGCAATTTTTTTTTTTTTTTTTTTTTTTTTNTTTTTTTTAATTAAGAAGGTTTTTTCTGCTGTCTGTCTGGCAGTTTTTTTGTTTTCTAAAGTAGACTGTTCTCTGAGCTTACATCTGCCTGTGGTGTTCCAGTACTCCTTTTTTAAAATATTTTTTTCTCTACTTAGTTCTTCTTTTATGTAGCCACCACCAGTGAAGTTAATCCTGATGCCTTTTCCTCATCTTAAAATTGAGAGCCAGACACAGTCAAGGGATAAGGGGCTTTTACCTTGGTATTTTAATAAGGATCCTTATGGTGCACCACTTTGCCAAGGTGGGATGCGCTGCAATGCACACACATGGCAAAATTGCATATACAATTTATAGACCTTACAAGTTAGCATGTCTAACAAGGATGCCACAATGAGAGGCCTGGATGAATGGTGTGATATCCCCCCATCCTGAGGAATTCCCCCCCGGATTCGCTAGATCTTTAATTTACAGGATATGTTCTGGAGAGGTTTCCCAAGATCACACAGGGTTTTCTGGCCTCCTACTCTCCTGGCCTAACAAAATACTAGGGCTGTGCTAAGTTATCAGGCTTAAGGAATTACAAGTATGCATGCTAAGAATACTGAGAATACATAAAAGTTATATAAAAGGCATATTTTAAAAAGGCAAAAAATCATCTTGGCATCAATCCAGTCGTTGTTTGCAGCTAGTTTCTACCTCTCAACTGGATCAGCTTTTGCTGCCTGGCCATATGATGGGTCAGGCCACCTGCACATTCCTAGGCTTTCAAGAGAACTGGCATAAATAGGAATCATCTATCTTTACTCTTCATACCTGGAAAGTCCATTATCTACCCTAGAGAGCCTCTTCACCAATGTCAGTGTTGTTCCCTGCTTGCTCTCTCCTGTTGGAGAGTGTCAGAGACAGCAGCTGTGAGAGTTGGCAGAGGTGAATCCTACTCAGTTTGTCACTGGAACTGAGAAGTTAAACTTTAACTACATAATTGCAGGCTTATTGTCCATGACTTTTGACATGGTCTGCTTCTCTATCCTCCTATGACAGCAGATTCCATAAATTTATCCCCCACTGGATTCTTTTATTTCTTTAACCAATTTATGATAATTTTATGGAGTCCCCCTTTGCTCTTGGACTGCAGAACAGTCTTTCTCTGGAAGTCCACCACCTGATTGCCTTTACCTGTCCAATCCTTACTGCCACCCATTTAGAGGGGTACAGAACAGAATTGCACATAGTGGTTATGAAATAGAAGTACCATGGTTTCAGGTATTAAAGAATTATTCCCTCCATCTTCTTCTCCATCCTTCCCTGGTGGTGCTTTGCATTCTTCTGGGTTTTTTCAGTTCAGTGCTATTGCATGCTGAAGCAGTACTTGCAGAGACCTGTCTGCAGTGTCTCTGAGACCTCTGTCCTGAGCTGAATTGCCAGCTCTGCTCTCAGTAACACGATAACATGGCTGAGAATTATTTATTTTTGTGTTTATGCTGGAGGTCATCAGCCATTCTTTTGCCCACTAAATCAGTTTGGAAAGGTCATTCTGGACTGTCATTCTCATCATTAACTGTGGCATTTGACTGAAAGACTATAAGACTATCCAGCAGCAGGATTGAAGGTTTCACTATTCAGCTCCTTCACAAGTTTTCAGATGAGGATGCTAAATAAAACCTGAGGGACATCATTACTGAATATTTTCCACTCAGTAAAATTACCATTAAGTTTCTTTTTCTTCAACTTGATTTCAGTCTGTGAAAAAAACTAGGTTTCTTAACAACCCCTCTGATATTGGGATGCTTTCCTCTCCTTCCCCAGTGCACCCTTGGGTAAGTCATGCTCAGGAGAATTCTGTACTTCTGGGCCTCTGTTTCTACCCAGTTCTAGATTTTCAATAATGATTATGCAGCACAGGCAGGGCAGACCTCTTGTTTTTAGGACTTGCCCTGATTGCCTGTTGATTTCTTGTTTCTCCAGTGAGCCTGTGACAGAATGGGTTGAGATGCTTTACAGCCTTCAGTGATGTTGCACCCTCCTCCTTTCATTCTTACCACTCATAGATGTGTTTGTTGTCAGTGAGATGCTGACTGAGAGGTGAGCCATGTAGAGATCTGTATTCATATTTCCCCCCACAGTGGTATAGCTCCCTCTGCCACTTCCTGCCATGTTGCTCAGATGCTGCAACTGCAGTTTTATAAATGCATATAGAATGTTGCAGAATGCACAGCCAGCACTTACACAGAAGACCAATCTTATAATCTGTAACAAAAAAGTAAGACCTTATCTGTGTGCTCTGACTGAAGCTTTACTCACAATCATGTGAGGCTCATTACTGTGGCTTGTGCTGTGGCCTCCTGGTCACCTTCCTTAAGATACTTCCCAAGAGACACAGAAGAAAGAATGGGATATCCAATCAGGTTAAGCTATGAATTTCTCCTCTTACTTAAAAAGGAAGTGCTTCTGGACAGAAGAATGGTGTGATCCTGAGTGAAAGGCAGGGTTGATGGCACTGGGAACCTGAGAATGGACTGGTGTATGATGGTGCAGTGAATCTCAGCTGAGATGTGCTGGGCTCTCACCTGTGTGGACAGGAGAGGCCTCAGCTTGCACATACTCAGATTTATCTCTGTATCACTTAGAACTGCCCTGTTCTTTCATCTTGTCTGACATTAGTTGCACAAGGACATTTAGGAATCCTGTGGCAGGACAGGACAACTCACTCATTCTGCTTGTACTCTCCTCTGTTTTCAGCTGCAATGCGATCACTATAAAACATTAATGCACAAACAATCTCAGCCTTCCCTGCTGAAAGAAAGCAAGCAAAGCTGTTGGAATCTCTGTCGATTCAAGAAGGGGGAGCATTAACTGTTAAGAGTCATGAATGGTTCTTCTCTGCACTAGGTACTTTTTTCTACAATTTGTATAGAGTAATTTACCACTTTTCGCCCTAATAGCAGTTTCTAAGCAGATGAAGTGTGAATTTTCAGTTATTGTGATCTATATGTGCTGTGATCTGCCTTTTAAGCAATATTGCTTTTAATTTTGAATGTCCTTTATTCTCCCTTGGAGGAAAAATTAATTTACCATCTTCATTCAACGCATAATCTTTCTTTCATATACTGATGTTCACAAAGCATTCTTCTAAAAGAACACTGTTTTCTTCCAGCAAATTCTCTGTATCTTCACTTCAATGCTGTACAAGTCAAATTTCTTTCAGAGGCATATAAGGAGACATCTCTTTGTATAATCAATGGCATTAGCATCTGAAAGTCTCTAAATAATGGGTATGTGGCAAAAAACACCTGTGTCATTCTGCTTTTACAGAGCTGTGAAGGGATGAGTTGGCCAGAAAACAGCTTCTTGGATTTCATCCACAGAGAAAGGTAGCCAATTCAGAGTCTGGAACTGTCAAGAGGAGGTCAGCAGGCAAGTTCACAGCTTTTGGAAAGACCAAGAAACAAGACCCTTTTTCTCCAGGAGCTGATAGACTACAATAAAGAAAGCAGGAAATAGGTTTCTTTTCTTTTTTCTTCTGTGGAATGATATGTTGCTACTAAAAAAAGACACCAAAAATCCCCTGCAAAACAAAAACAACAACAAAAAAACCCACACCAACCCCAAACCCACTCCATCTGAAAAGAACAAAGTAAGGAGGAGTCATTATAACCCAGTTTTCAATGCTTACCTCCCATTTACTTTCAGTGTGGAGACCTACAGTGGGAAATCTATCACTGCAAAGAAAAGCTTCAGAAAATTATTACCATAAAAAGATTTCCTTGTGAAATCCTCACTCCTCAGTCTGGGGCCAGGCTCAGAACTCAAAAGTTCAAGGTCATCTGTAATATAGCTGAAGAACAGGATGGGAACAATGAGCTCCATGTCAGGAGGACATGGTCAGGTCACTGTGAACTTGTGTTTCAAAAAAATCCCCTCCTGATATCTATTTCCCAAACGACTTCAGTGCAGTGATAATGTGAAGGGATTCCTGGCCCAGGAAAATAGTATGAAACATATGCACTTATTTCTCTGTTGTAACTGAGAAGGCTACTGGTTTAGCTCTGCTGACACAAGGGCATGCATTCACAGAAATTATGGTAGGAACATTCACCACCTCACTTCACCTGCCTTGTTGACAGGACAAGGCTGAATTCCCCTTAAATAGCAGTGAAGTGTTTAGGAGCAGTGTAGACTCACAGGTGTATTCTGCTGTGAAAGAGGGCACCTTACTCTCCTGGTGAGTTGTGTATTGAATAGTTATATTGCAATGCACCAGTATGAAAGGAACATATACCTTAATTCTTGTGCCTGTTCACAGAGACACAACTTCAGTGATGCTCATGCTTTCTAACTGCAGGATTCATTCCTGTATTTTTCAACTACAGTTGCAGAATGTAGCCCTAGTAATAGCAAATTTTTCTGATGACTCAGTGGTCCCTGATTCTTGGATGGATGCAGAAGTCAAGCACCAAGGGGACAGAAAGAAAAGAGCCATAACTGAGTTCATAATGTCCTGCTGACTGCAAGGCACAGTTATTCCAGAATGAGACAGAGTTCAAATGTAAAAAACACAAGCAATCCCATGTGTCCTATAAATACAGTATTTCATTGTAGTTACAGTCATTGTTTAGACTCCTTCTATAGCTGGTGGAGAAAGAGACTTTTTCAAGCATGATATACCCCAGCTAGGGTCTGCATAATTTTTGGGAAGAGGAGCTCTCCACAGGCCACATTTCCTGACAGAAAGTATCTACCTCCTCTGGCATAAGATCCTGTATTTACTTCAATGTGGCTTTGTGCTCTAGTGTGATCCTCTCCGTAGGCCACAGGGGAAATCACTGCTCTGGAGCTTGGACAACTTCTTCCCTCTCCTCATTTTCTGACCTTGGTGTTTGCAGGGTGATTTCTTGCATTTTTTTAATCTCACTATTCAAAGCATTGTGACCTTTCTTAAATACCTTTGCTGAGAGGTGATGTGAGCTTGACTGCGGGGCTCAGCTGTGTCCTGTGTTGGGTCTGTTGGAACCAGCTGGAACTGCCTGGAATCATCTGTATCCAGCACAACATAACTTTTGGCCTCTTCTCACAGAGGCCAGTGCCGCAGACCCTCCACTGTCAAAGCCTGGAAACCTACATCAAATATTTTTCACCCCTTGTCTCTGTGAAATCGAATTGTCATTAAATTATGTATTCATCATACACTCCTTAGAAACTCACTTGTATCCACAAGAAAAGTTCTACATCTGAAAAGTCAAAGTAACATCATCACAAACATAGCAAAGATAGACAGTTTACACTCACAATGAAAGTCTAGCCCTTGGCTTTCTCCCCATTGCAACTACAAAATTATTGCATTATCTAAAGACATCCAGCCTTTTCCAGGAAAGTGGGGCCTCAGCACATGTGGTGGCACCTTGGGAAGACAAATGTTATCAACACAAACATGCCTTCTTCCTCTTCCTTTCCCCCAGCTTTTATTGCTCAGCAGAAGGTCATATAGGAATGGCTGCATTCCCAACTGTGTCTCTTCCCAGCTCCTCACCCACCCAGCCGCCTGCTGTCTGCAGGGGCAAGTAGAGAAGAGAAGCAGAGAAGGATTCCTGCTGTCTAAGAATTTTTCATAAATAAATAAAACAGCAGTATGTAATCAACATTATTTTACAAGTGCAAAACACGGCCTTATATCAGCTGTTCAGAGAAAAGTTAACTTGGTAACTTCCTCTCAGCCAGAACCCAGTGCAGCAGTCAGCCGCTACTAGTCCTGCTTTCTATGGCTGGAAACTGGTTTGCTTCAAAGGAATTACAGACATGTCCTTTCACCAAATAAATCCTCTCATGAGAATAGTCTGCATAACTGATACTAATTAATCTGTATATAGAGAAATGTGTATTTCTTTGGATCAGGGGTAAGGTAGGTTTTCTCTTAACTGAGAGTTAAGTAAGATTTTCAAATGCCATTGGGGGAAAAGATTTCTGCCTAAAAACGTTTTAAAAACCCCCAAGCTGAACAGAGAATACCTCAGTCATGTCAGCTACAAAAACAATCAAACAAAAAGTGAGCAGTTTCATAGCTGACCAACAAGTGGGAGAAACATGACTGAAATTTTTCAGGTTAATTCTGCAAGCTTCAGTTAGGGAGAGAAGAATTTGCTATTTTAAAAGACACTACTGTGGCCAGTTGCTTAGATACTAAAAATGTTTTCATTGTGTTCCTGAAATGTGTTGCTTTACTGAGAGATGCATTGTTGCCCCATTTCTATAGGCAGAGGCATGTTCATGTGTCTGGAATTGTGAAAATCCAATGTTTTTAATGCTCTTTTTAAAGAATCACTGTAAATTTGTCTCCCTTCCCGGACTCTGAGAGATGAAAAGGCATCTGTTTGTAGGCAAGGAGCCAGAGTCTCTCATTAACTGTAGTGTTCTGGTCAGGATTAATGGCTGTGTAAATCTGCAGAGTCCTCTTCTCCTGAAGCACGTCTCCATAGACTTCTGAGGCAGCACAGTGGGGGAAAAAATGACCATAGACCATCAGTGTCTTCCAAGGATTCATAAAATTAAAACAACTGGATGCCCAGGACAGCCTCTAAAAACTCATTCCACGTGCTTTGAGACTTCAAAGGGGTTTGCTCACCATTTTGAGAAATGTATTGCATTCTATGGGCTCTTTTGTGTTCCAGCCATTTTCCTGGCCCGTCTGTGAGAAAAGAGGTAGTGGAAAGGAAAGAATTAAAGAAAAATACATTTAACATTTCTTAATTCAGTATTAAAGGACTTGTGTGCAAAATTCTGTGAAGTGTCTTTCCTGCATGACATGCGGGATTCATTCCCAGTTGAAAAGGTGAGAAACAATCAGGGCAGAAGTATGAAGTTGTTTTTTTTTTCACATGTATGACTCTCTCCCCTTGAGGAGGAACCTCCCCACACTTCTGCCCTGTAGCCTGTGTCCATGGCCTATGGGAACACTTTGTCCCTTTATTCTTGCTTCCCCAAGCTGACTGAGTGAGGCTGTATTTTTCAGGGGGTCTTTCTGCTTTTGCAAAGGGCACGTGTTTGACATATGGCATAAATTGCAAATGAGCAGTCACCAACAGAGCACAGCAAAAGCCCATGTTTTCAGAACATCAGTTAAATAAAGAGTTCCTGTAATCTGTGTTCATTATCATAAATATGAAATGCAATTCCATGGTGGGTAGGCAGGTGAGGGAATCACTGGCAAGCTAAGGTTACAGATATAAGCAGTAGAAGTGCTCTAAGTATCATCTTTCAAATTCAACGATGTATGTCTTCATTTATATCTGCAGTATGTCTTCAAAATATAGCTCCTTTAATGTACTTGCTATAGCTGCAAATTTGTAATTTTTCAGTTTATGTAAATCCAGTATAGCTCCATTGGTTTTTAGCAAAGCAATCTTAGTCTGAAAAGATATGACTCCAGAAGGAGCATACACTGGTATAGCTGGTACACTGATTACCTAAAAAATGAATTGATCTTTCAAGCAGACAATGCGCCAGGCTTCCATGAATGGGTCGTTTATGCAGTCATTTGCAAATGTCCTACCTGAATAATTTTCTTCCACAAAAGGCCATTTCATCAGAATAAAAACTTTACAAAAATTTTCTGATGAAATTTCCTTGAAAAGAGAAGGATGGAGTACAGTGCTTTGGTAAGGTCAGCCCTTTTAAGAGCAAGCTTTCTATTTGCTGTGATGTACCATTGGTCTTCTTTGAATTTTTGGTTTTTTTATAACAGTAAACACAAGCAGTTCATATGTGAATGCAGTATTGTGATGCTGCCATGGCATTTGACTTCTTTCAAGTTCCTTCCTTTCACCAAAATTTACTCCTAAGGAAGAACTAACAGGGTTGGTTTCTTTTTTTCCTACCTGGTTGTGATTTAAGAATCTGGCATTTCTAATGTCACTCTTAAACACATAGCCAAATTGTTAGTGGGTGGTCATCAAATTGTTAGTTTGAGTCTTATCATTTATTATTATTAATCCCTGATAAATGTTGTAATGTTTCTAAGTTGTGACCAAGGGAAAACCTGTACTGTGACCTTTCAACTCAGACCAAGGTTTACAATACTAATACTAATACTAATACTAATACCAATACCAATACCAATACCAATACTAATACTAATACTAATAACTGGACCTAATAATTTCTGTCCCATGCCTGAATGGGGCGCCCAGTTGAATTGAAGGAAAAAGTCTCATCCTGCTCTTACTTGTAGCCAGCTAAAACTGAACTCCAGAGAAGTCACTGGGTAAGGTTCTCTTTTTGAAGCCAGGAAATCAATTAGCGATCTAATATGTGAGTCAATTTTCTTCAGGACACTGGTCTGTTTTGTACTACATTGAAGAAAATTGATGGGCAGAGATGGTTGACCAGCAACATAGAAATGTTTCAGCCAGATTTGCAAAGTGAAGTTGGACTGTACTTTCCTAAGGAGGAATGTCCAACTGAGCAAGTGTTTGCAGTTGTACCAGGAAATTTGGAGGATGAATGGTAGTTGTTTGATACTTATGATATGATGGGAGTTAGAAACTGGTCTTATTTCAGACATTTTTCTAGTTTGTGATCCTTGATTTAGAAAACTCTCTTTAATTCTAATATGTTTGTCTATCTTTAGGTAGGTATACGTGGGTGTATGTCTAGTTATTTGGATTCTTTTAAACTATGCAGCAAATGAGAAGCCTTCCTATTTTATTCAAAGAATCAGAGTTCAACATTTGTATCTGAGCTGGCTTCTCTTTCGTTAGGTTATTAAGAAGCATATCCAAGCCTCTCTTGAACAATTGTTTGATGAGGTAAATATATATGATGGTCCTATCCTTTCCATTTATGTATCAAGAAACGTAATACATGAAGAAAATCTTGATTAATCCACTCTCATACCTCAGACTTCTAGGTCTCTCATTTTAGGCATATGAATCTCCCTTCATTGCTTCCACAGTCACAACAAAAATGTGTGAGTGCTAGTGAGAAATCTGTTTCATGGCACTTAGCCATACGTTAAATATTCTGGCTGAAACATACGACAATTACTAGCTCATGTACAAAACTCATGAAATGTCAACTATTTCAGTCCCGCAGTAGCTTTTTCCTCAAACTATGAATTTCTGTAATTACTGTAACAGAAAGTCCTGATGTTAATCCCTTAATAGAAACCCAGCAAATTGTCATAGATTAACAGGATGATTTCTCAAATGAGATTAAGCCTTCTGATTCAATCTCATGACTTAGTTGTAAGGTCATGGTTAATGACTTAGAAATTAGTACCATGAGGCACGTGAAGGTCTTTTGGAACTATATGCAGCTAATAATTCAGCTCTGCATCTCCTATCCATTCACAGACTCATCAACAAAGTTTTGCGTACCATAACTTAAGACCGAGGAGAGTTTTCATATTGTGAATCTGTATAATTTCTGGACACAGCTCCTGCTATCTCCACTAATTTGTGTTTTCTCACCTGCCTGGCAGTAAGTATCTATGTTTTTTTCAGGGCTGGGTGTGCACTGAACTTTCACCAGCACTAACATAAACCCATTCTCAGGGATTTCCTTCTTTGATTGAAGGACAGGCCTGCAGTTTCATAAATGAATATTGCATTATTGTCTCTGTAATCGATCCAGTGCCTTACTAGACCAGGTGCAATACAAATAGATGGTAAAGCCACAGACATCATCCCAAGGGCTGTTACAACATGTAGCCTGAAGTTCTTGCCATCAGCCTAAAGCTGACAGTTTTCTCTCTTATATTTTTTATAATTTTTTGGTTCACTCCCTAGCAATTAAGCCACAGAGTCCAGAATATCTTACATAAGATGCAGACCAATTGAAGCTATATATGAGTCATCATCAGAATTATGGAGAAAAGCATTTCAACAGGGATGTATGATCTAATGAAACTGCCTGTGCTGTAGTTCTGTGGGCTTACCTATTCCTCACACACAGGCTTTGGCAAATCTTGTAACAGGCCACCACCATATCTTCCCCAACCTCCCAGCACCCATGACACCATTCACCCAAAAATGCATGCCTGAATGGTGTCAAGTGTTGAGGAGCAGCCTGCAACACTGCCCAGCAGCAGAAGGGAGAGGTTTTACCTGCTCATAGAACCTTAGAAGCTCAGGCTCTTGAGAAACAGGACTTACAACTGGTGCTGCACAGTCACTCTTCTCTCATTCCAATACAATTCTCAGTTCAGGCTGAGCTTCTGTGAAGAGGAAGCAGGAGAAATGCAGTGCCACTGGCAGCTCAAACAATTTATATAATGAAGGGGACTGCTGCAACCTGTGGGACTTCTTGGAACTGTGTGACTAAGACCAAGTTTCTACTCTGTTTCAAGCTCCTTAGCACCCAGGCTGTGTAGTTTGGCTCTCTTAGTCTCTGTTTTGTGGGTGCTGGAGATACTTGTACTGCATTCAAAGTAAATAAAGTCCTCCCCCACTCCTGCTCTCTCCATGTGTGACTTTCATTTTAGACTTCTCTGTGTATGGGACAAAATGCAATAGCACTCACACTGTGGAGTCAGCACTGCACATTTATGCACATGTGTAAGCACAGTGTAGGAGGCTCAAGGGTGTATACAGTCATATCTGGGGTTTGTGTAGCGAGTCTGCTACAAAAGGTGTTTACTTCTCTTCCACTTGTTTGTTTGGCTCCAGGGAGCATTTAGAAGGAAGATCATCTGTTTGCAGTAATGAAAGGCACTGTCTCACTGTAGTTGGAGACAGGTTGCGCCAAGGCTGATTCTTGGGTTGAGAAGGCACAACTGAATTTTTGAAAAGGATGAGAAGATAATCCCTTTCTATTAAAGTCATAGAATTTTAAAGGTAAATTTCATAAAATAGAACCACTCAAGAAAAGGACCACAGCTCTCAACCAGAGTTGTTTCTTTGCTAATGTTCGGACTCTATCCACTGCTATATATTAGCATGCTACATGCATTACATATAAATTCTAAGGAATTGGCCCTGAGATCTTTCAGAGATCCAGTAAGTAAATGCATCCTTTCCAGAAGACACTTTCTGCCTCATTGCAGCAATGCTTATAAGTTGCGTTATACCTTCTTCAACTTAGTTTACTTATGTGCTATTATAGCAGTGGAGATAAATGTTTCTTCTTCCTTTTTTCTAATGTTCCAAACAGTGGAACATTAACTAATACACAGATGTTCCAAATGGAACTCAATAACCATACACAGTAAATAATCTATTCCTTATGTTTTGTTTTTGTGCCTCTCATTATTTCTTCAAGAATATATCTTGGTCCTGGATCTATAGAAAACAAAATATGTGCATTAATCTGAGCCGAGAGCACCACGTGATCTGAATTGTTATTATCTTTCCAGGACATTATTTGCTTGTTTTTTCAAAAGACAAACAAAAAGGAGAAAAGTCTGAGTATGAGCTGTTCTGTTCTTCCCTCTTGGAAAATTGTTAAATTCTTTTCACAACAGGATTTGTGGTGGTATGTGGTCCCACTGGCTGTACTAGAGTTTCTGTTTCATTAGGTGCCTCTGCTTTTGTAATGCCATTGCTACCTGACTGTTTTGAAAAAACAATCTCAGAACACATAATCCTGCTCTCTGTGCTGGCACTCAATTCAACCAGCTCCAGCTCTGGGTCACAACCCTGATTTTCAGATCTCTGTCATGGAATACACAGAGGATGGAGCAGTAGTCCTCTGTGGTCTCCTAAGTGGACATTTTGTGTGACACGGGAGAGCAACTCACCTGACAATTCTTGCGTCAGTGCTGGAAATGGTGGAAGAAAAGGGACATGTTTTAGAAGGATCTTCAGCACAAATCCTATCTCTGTCAGAGTAAACATCCTCCTCCTCAGCCAGCACTCTCTTTGACAGCTGGCTTCCATGGGTGTTTCTCACAGCAAGCGAAGCTAGACACGCAAGTGGCAGAGAGGATGGGTCAGAAGGGAAAGTGAGGACATTTCGTGAGATCTAGACTGACTGTTTAAGTCTTCTGCTGGGAGACATAAAAATAGCTTTCTCTGCAAATCCAGCTTTCCTCTCACACAAATGTTCTCCTTCTTTAGAATACAAAGAAAAAGCTAATAAATTAATAAAATCCCATTGCTCCTCTTTTGTGAAAGAGGAGAACAGTAATTTCTTATGAAAGGGAATCATCTTAGACAACTGCTGTTGCAGACATAATTTTGGGATTAACATTCGAACTGCCAACTCTTTTATCTTATGACTTAAATGGCTTTGCTTAGTGGTTCATTGAAATAGAAACACACCAAATTTATTTTATTCAGTGGTACCAAGGAAACCTCACACTGATTACTTATGCTTTGGCTCTTCCTTTGATGATGGCAAATCTTATAATTTCTGCAAAATTTCCAATTGTACGTATCATCACAAATTATACAAGAAGTCCCACTTCAAACCAGCCTTGAACTTGTCTTGTGCTTGTTGTTTTGCATGAGAAGGGTTTCCTTCATGTAGTGTCAATTTTGACAAAGAGAATTTTTATGAGGGCCATCTTTTTCCTCTACATTTTCCTTGACACCATCTCATTAATCAAAAAAAAGTCTGGAGCTCTTTCCTCTTTTAGCTTCATGACATTTTGTTTGCATTTATGTTGCCTTTCCACTGAAGGTAAACTTGCATATAATACTGAACCATATAAAAAATCGTCAACCTTTTCTCTTTGGAATAATCAAGTATCTGCCATTACAGACCCTTCCTTGACCAGCTATCATAGGTTCAAGTCCTTCCTTTTTAAGTAGAGCTCTTCACAGATGGTTATTGATTTGCTACACTGAACTAAAATAGATTAAACCATGTTAAATTGTTTACAGACCTTGTCCGCTGGGTCAACTTGTATATTGTGTCTGTCTGATAACATTCACACTGCAGGCCTTAATTTCTACTCTGGAGGCCTATCTGAAAGTCACACTTTATTTTAAAGTTTATTCAGGGGTTAGTTCGTCTCTCACACTGTTTTGTGCAGTTGTTTGGAGTCACGGGGCTTTTATCTTATTAATCATTTCAGCAGTGCCATGTGTGACAGTGCAGATCCTTGGCAACATGGTGGCTGCTGCCAGTTAACACCACACTCACGCTGGGACAGGGGCACTTGGCAAAATCAAGGCCTGTCTCTTCCTGTCCCTGAAGCCTCTGCTGATGCATCGTAGGATCTCTCTTCCTGCTGAGAAAAGGATGGCTGGATATCACAGAATCACAGAAACATTCAGGTTGGAAAAGACCCCCAAGATCCTCAAGTCCAATCTTTGACCGAACATCTTCATGTGAATAAGTGCCATGTCCGCTCATTCCTTAACATTTCCAGGGGTGAATCCATCTCCTCCCTGGGAATAGGGAGTGCTATGTTGCTGCCCATCTATATTTGACAGTTTGGCTCTGGAACATTACTGTGGGACACTCCAGAGCTTGGCCATCCAATTAGCACCAGCGTATTGCTCCTGATATGTGGCTATGGGCAGAAACGACAAAACTGATCTCCAGCATTACATCCCAAAAAAACCTGCACACTGTAGGAGAAGAGAACAAGGCCCAAATCTAGCCCAGCACTGTGTATAGTGCCCCCTTTGGAGGAAGAGTCCTCATCTGGAGCTGCTTCTTTAACCCGTGTTTGATAATTGAAAAAATCTGGGCTAAAACCTTTTATGTCAACCAATCTGATGAAATGTATGTGACTGACTTCATCTTTGTTGGTCAGTGTTGTACTAGCTTTATTTGGGTTTGGAACCAACCAAAGTCAACAAAGAATCACAAAAACTCTGAATGAGAGGCTCAAGTTAGTCAGCATTATTTGGATTTAGAAAAGTTCAGATGTGCTAGGTGCTAGAAGATCTACATCATATAAGGCCACAATCAGCTAAACTCCCTGTTGGTGTAGCTAGTGAAAACTAACCAAGTCTCTCAAAATGCCCTAGCATTTAGTAAGCTGACTGGAGACTGAAGAACTTCCAGAGTTTTCTTCTTTTAAGGCCTGACTCGACTGTTATGCTGGTAGTAAACCAATAGGAATGGGACTTTTTATAGTGAATGCTTTTCAAGTGGGAAGCAAGTTAAAATAGCTCATTGCTGTTTAATAGCTGGGGAGAAGTAAAATATTTGATAGGCTTTTTGAAAAGTAATTTGTAATTTTAATGAATAATCCTTCTTGTTGATGTATTGAGAGCACAGGAATGGCCAAATTCCACAAGATAAATGCAAGAAGCCTAACGTGCTGACTTTAGCAGGAGCTACTGCTGGTTCTTCAGGAAACAGGGTAAGAAAAGAGGCTTTTTACTGTTCATAAAGGGGCTGAATCCCTTTAGGTGGTTAAGATCTCAATCTTTCAGACTGTTAGAATACTCAGTTTTGTTTATTCTGGATGTTTTTTCCTGGTGATAGGGAAATCAAAATTCCTTTGAAAAACTGCAATAAACTTTTTGTGAGAGATTTATCACCCCACAGAAAAGCTGCACTGAAATGTGAAGAAAGTCTACTTGTTTGAAGCCTTGTTTGAGGCTTACATATAGATATAAAAATTTATATATATTCTTTATGAAAGGAGAGAACATGAGCAGTAAAGACAAAAACCAAAACTCTTGATGTTTAGCTGTTAAACTATGTCCCTTTTTTTGTGTGCTGCTTAATTCTTCATTGCTTCCAGAATGCTTTTTTCTTATTGTTCTGTTTATTTTTTATGTATCCATGGCAACCATGAGTCTTTGTCAAGGAGCCATCCCTATGTGTCTCCTTTTGAGAGGCTGAAATCCTAAAAACCATGCTAATTCTGCCTGAATGTTTCTTGCATTGAACATGTATTTATTTCTAAGTGTTTTGAAGTAATGAAGAAGCATTTTTGTTTTTTATATTACTAATGTTCAAGAAAAAAAAAACAACAGAGGAATTTGGTTACAGAGAGATTAGGATTTTTTTGTGTGGACTGACTGCTTCTGGAAATCCCACCAGGAGCACAGCAGTTCATATTGATTATTTATGTACATGTAAATAACCCTAATGTATTACAAATCTGCAGTATTTCAGATACACTAATATATTTCTCCCTTTCTAATATTCACACTACAATTGTGGGCTGGCAACTGAGAAAAAAACCCAATAGGGTATAACCAAACAACCTTACAGACCACCTTTTTCCTACAGCGTTAAAACAGGTGTCAACCTACACATCCTCTAAGACTATGTCCATTCTATAGAGGGCAAAACTCAGTTCAGTGGAAAAAAAAAAATGAACTGAGTTATTTTATTTTGATTTCATTTCTACCTTTGTGAAGTTTCCTGGATTTAGTAAACAAAAGCAGTTTATACAAATATGCTTATCTGCCATTAAAATCTTTGTGATTCTAGAAATTGCAGTCAGAGGAAGGCAAAAACACTGGTAAGCAAGTTCTTGTCTCTTTTGACTTCATCCCAACAGGACAGTTTACACTGAGTTCTGCATAGTATGACATTGTGCTGTAGGACTCTCTTAACAGCTCTTTAAACAGCCACAGACCTTCCTTGCAAATTATAATACATAAGGAACAGGTTGCACTTCCTTTTTACCTAGCCTACTTTAACAGGAATCTTTGATAAGTGGTTTCTTGAGATTTTGAACTGAGGACAACTTCCCATATAAATGGGAAAGACCCAGCCAAAATCTTAGCATTATATCCCAATTAATTTGCCTTTCTTCTGCCCTAATTCATCATAAATTGTCTTTCCTGTAATCAGATGGCTCTCAAAATACTGTTACTTAGAGAAAAACTTTCTAGTAGTGTCACAGAAGATAGTTATTTTCTATATTTATGATCTATAATTCTATATTTAGAATCAGNACTATATTATAAAAATTGATTCTTAAAATGCACCCCCAAAATGTTGTCTACTTGTAGAATTTTCTGCATTTAATAAGTGTACTTATTAAATACTATGTGACATGGGATATATTTCCTTCATAAATACACCACGAAAACTTCTTGCTCTGGACAGTGAATTGCCCACGTGAATACATGTCTAACACTCTTCTTAGACTGTCTGTTCAACACTTGGAAGTATCAGGACATTAAGCTGTGATCTGCCCTGCCTGCTGTGAGGTGCAGGTGTAAAGGAAGGCCTTTAGCAGGTCCCGTGTGTAACTGATGGGCATTAGGTGTTTGTTGGGATGTGCTGTAGTATATCCTCCATTCTGTGAGAAGTCAAGGACAGTGGGAGCAGGACTTGTGGAGGTACTTTCAGAAAGTCTGTAGGAAAAGGAGAAGGTAGGATCATGAGGCTAGTTCACAGCAGTTTAAGATACCACATAGTCTAAACACTGTTTCCTGCTGCTCAGCGTGCTCAGAGAGCAGAGATGGGGCCTTCTAAGCGGCTGTGCTCTGAGGTGCCTGCTTTTGCCTGCAGTCTCAAGCAGTCTTAACTGGGATATTGCACCCAGGAAAGAGTCAAGTGGTTTTGCCCTCCAGATCTGAAGCCCAAATGACAATCCTCCACAGAGCTGAATTGGAAGGGACCCACAAGGATCAGCGAGTTCAGCTCTTATCCCTCCTATACAGGACGTCTCCAAGAATCACAGCATGTGCCCGAGAGCATTCTCCAAATGCTTCTTGAACTCTGTCAGGTTTGGTGCTGAGGAGTCTGCTTAACCACCCTCTGGGTGAAGAAATTTTTCCTAATTTCCAACCTAAGGACATAGTTTCTTTCAGCTCTACTGTGATTCTTGGAGGACAAGTATTGCTGTTTTGATGGCAGTGCAATCCCTCTGCATTAATTGCAGGAGGAAACAACCACTGCCAAGTGTTTTAATGTTGCTTCATGTGCATGTGTGGAGGGATCCAGTTAACCAGAGGGCTTCTGTTCTGCTGCTGGTGAACTGTGATGGAGATAGGAAACATCCTGCAGCCAACCTGGGAGCACCTTTGTCACATTGGAAAGGAACTGATGTGAACATACATTGAGGGACTCCATGGAATATTTTCCCAGGAGGAGTGGGACTGAACCATGTTGTTCTGATCTGCTCTGAAATAACCATAGTTTGCCCTGGCCAGGTACCTGAGCTGCTGAAGGGTGGGAATTGAAAGAGAAAGGACCTCTCTGTGTTCATGCTTTACATCCTATTCTCCTCATTGATATCTATTAATTACTTCTGTAGGATACAAGATTAACCTGAGTAGACCACTGGACCAAACACAGACTTTATCTCTGCAGATTAACAGATCTGAGAGTGCTCAACAAGCAGGCACAGTTCAGAGAAAACTTCCAGCTCTCCTGATGAGCGGGTCCCCAAAGCATCTGTGCTGCAGCAGGAAGAACACTGTGCTATACCTCCAGAAAATCCACTGTGACAGAGGTGTGGGTGTCCTTGGCCACACCACCATTTAATGGTTCACTTTGGAAGGAGAAGGGTTTGAGAGATTTATTCAGATTTGATGGTCATGTACCTTTTACTCCCAGTCATACTCACTCTATTGTCAGTGATAATTTTGGAAGGAATTGGCTACCACTGAATGTTTAAAACTTACACGAGAATTTTCAATAGGCTGGTGTTTGTGACCAAAGGGCCACAGTGCATTTCAATACTTCCCCAGGAGATGGTGACTTCTGACATTTTATCTGCTGTCTACTCTCCTCTTGAAAGTTTAGCTTTGAAAGCCAGTCTGCGAGCAGAACTTCCTAAAAAATTACTCTTCCCACTGTTCTCTAATTTGTGGTGATGAGTGCCTTGGCTTTAAATATTACAGTCATAAAGATTTTACTGACTTCTATTTCATGCTTAATGCGTACCCATTACTATCTAATGACAACCTAAAGAGTGCCTCATGTAGTGGAATTTCTGCTTGGAGGTGAAGTTTAAAGATGCCTTTTGAATTAATAATCTAACAATTCTGTTTGCATGTGAATGCAACCAACCTCAGCACATCTGGTTTGCTCATCCCAGCAGATGGAAAATGTGGCAGGAGCAAGTATAAACAAATTGCTTTGCCTAAGGTGCAAGGAAAACCCAGCAAGAAATTAAGGCAATGAAGCTGTGATGAAGATGTTGTCATACCCAGGCTTCTTCCTTGTTACATCTGTAAGCACTGTCTGGGTTACAGAGCTCAGGAGTGTCAGGCATTGTGTGTTCCCTCATCTCTCTTTGGAACTAGTTTTGAATCAAAACAGTGTGCTTTACTGACTACTCCCACCACATCTGTCTTGACTGTTTTATGGGGTTTTTTGCTTGTTTGTTGTTTAAGTTTTTTTCCTTTTGTTTGTTTGTTTGTTTGTTTTTGTGAGAGGAAGACACAAAGGTTACAATAATTGACTCTACTGCTGAAACACAGTGACTACTGGTAACACTTGACTTCTCTTAATCTCATTTTCTCTCCCTTTGGCACTGCCTGCAGCTCCTCTCCCTCCCTGTCTGCCTGCCCCTCAGCTCTCCTTCAGTCTCCTTTCCACACATCACCTCAGCATCTCCCTGTAGCTCATTCGTGTCTTCTCTTTATTGAGATATGAGGCTGAAAAAGGAGCAGAGGGGAAGTGGAGAACACCATACGGCAGATGCTTACTTAAAATTATTTGTTGGTCTCTTCAAAATAACAAACAGGTCAATTTCTGAATATTTATTAACATAAGTCAAGATATTATTTTTCCATCCCAGCATTTTGGTATTTAGGCTTAAGTATCCTGAATTTCTTTGCTAGTGTTGCTGTAATTTCACAATTGTAAATTCACAATTTAATTGCACTCTAATCACAATTGTAAATGTACAGTTGTGGTGTCCAGTTCTGCTGTAAATGTTTCTGGTGAGGAATCTCCTGAGACATTTCTTTGCTTATAGTATTTTGGTTCTGTTTGGAGGATCTCAATACCCCTTGTGTTTTAGGAGACCCCTTGTGTTTACAATTTATTACACCAGTGAACCCATCTTTTTTCTAGTTCTTATAGGGACAACTGGATTTCTGTATCAGCTGCCAGGGCAAACCTGGTGGTCTGTGTGATCATCGCCTTATTTTAATATAGTTTTAACATCTTGATTTTCAGTCCTAATTCAATATTGCACACCACCAAACCAGATTTGTTCTGTCTCACTGTAAAGAATCACCTGACTTGTACCTCATACTTTGTGGGAGATGAAGTGTAATGCCGTCAGATCTCACCCTCCATCTGTCCTTCTTGAATTTAAGCCTCTTCAGTGATACATCTTTTGGCACATCTGAAACAATTATGGATGCGTTGATAATGCTGAGTTGTAGTAAGAATGTTGACAGCAGACAACTCTAATCTGTTCATATCTAATACGGGGTTTTTTTCACTTGTAGGTACTGGCTGAAGAAAGCTCTTAAGGGTTGTGAGAAGGGCAGTATTGCTAGTAATTTTCTTGCCTTCCTGTCTGCTGATGGACTTGAGAAACTGTCGTGTATACAGTGCTGTTCTGATACACCTGTGATGTGTTCTAATCATTTATTTTCAGTCAAACATGCCTGTAATGTACAAGGGAAGTTCTTGCTCTTCTATATGCACTCACACTCACTTGGAGTTTCAAATGTCTAGAGAGGCATCATGTATTTCAAAATATATAGCAAAAATCTTACCTTAATTTATACTACTTCATAATATCCACATCTTGCCTGCTAGTGCCATGAATTTTTTATTCCTTCTCATTATGTTTAATGCTCTGGCCTTTGGCACTGGCTCTGAGTAGTCTAGAAATCTAGATTTCAAACTTTTTATGAAACTTTTCTCTAAATGTGAGCTCTTCTATTTTGTCTTGCTCTGCTGTAGGCAGGCACCCTTTGTTACATTGTATGGTCTTGATAGTTTCCTGGATTCTCACTCACTCAATGCTTATTTCAAGATATTTATGAATTTTCTCTGAAAAATATTTTCTTTTCATGCTAATATTTGTGTGAGGAAAGAAAATGGTTTATGCAACCTGCCTGTATCTCTTTTCTGCTTGCTTCTGTGAAATACCAGTTGAGGTCTATGGGGATTCATTGGCTTTTTCTGTGCAAATATGTACTAGAAAACAACCAGAACCTGGTATGGTGATTAAACCATTACTTTCCTCAGGCCCTGCCAAGCTTGATTCCTGAGTTTTCTACAGTACTTCTGATTTCATATTCCAAAAGCAAGAGAACTTTTGTGGCAATCTTTATTTTGTCCGTTGAATGCCTAGTGTAACTCCCAATCAATGCTTCAACCAGCACCTCATCAGAGAAACAAGACGCAGTATTTTTTAGTGACTTTCAGTGAGATACATGCAGATTCAACCATACATGGCTCAGGTTATTAGGGTGTGCAAGGCTGCTGTGAGAAAATCGCAGAACTATGAAAATCTAATATACATGTATTATGCAAGCAGCAGAAAGCAGAGTTAAAATTTCTACTTCGTATTTTTCTCACTTTTGGTCTGTGACTTTTTCTTTTTTTAATTTATTATGGTCAATATGATTCCCAGTGCAACATTAACCCTTTTGAGAGTAAAAGCCTCCATGGCAAGCAATAACTTTCTCCTAAAAACTATGATAAAAATAAATCTGTTAATGATGTTTTTTTTAAAAAAAAAAAGCATCCCAAAGGCCTTCATATTCACAATAAACTAGATAAAGCAATACTTTTTTTCTTTACAAAGCAAAATCCAAGTAGTTTGTTTGTATGCTAAAGGCAATTTCTAGAGAACAAAGCAATAATGAATGAAATGAGAGTACAAGCTCATCACCACCAAACTTGCCACACTGATTACATGAAATATCTTCAGAACAATGGGGTGCTCCTCACATGGCACAGAGCACTTACAGAGGGTAACTTTCTCATGTACCACCTCCTGTTTTGCCAGGTTTTACATGCACACTGCAAAACTGGGCCTGCTCTAGTTAAGATTCAGGACTAAGCTAATGGGATCACATTAGTGATGGGTAATTATGAAATCAGGTGTCCACCTTATGCCCAGTAGAAATCTTACAGACTGTGTTAAAAGGAATGATTTTATTCTTGGCACATGATCAGCATGCAAAGAAGATATTGCTTGCTACAGAAGCTTGTGAGCCAAACAGAAGTTACAAAGCATAGGGAGGAAAATATGGAAGAAGAGTATAGAGTCTTTATCAGCGTGATGCTATGAGAATCTTCTGGAGGTGTCCTTCCATGACTGTGCTCAGGAGACCATTGTGCATCAAGGAGTTAGTGTTCCACAGAACACCTAACCTGAGCATCCAGGAGCTGCTCAATGCCACACAGCCATGGTGTTCTTAGCATCTGAAGTGACATAAGATTTACTTGCTATGTATATTTCTCCCTTGTTTCTATCTTATTGAAGCAGCTCTTTTATTAAGCCATTTTTTGTCAGACCTTTCTTATTGAGACCAGAAAAAGACCTGCACCATCTCACTGTCTTCACCTCACCTCTTTTCAGATAACCTTCACACTCTCACTCATGCAATACAGGCTAAAACCTGGGCTACAGAAGAGAAGGTTCCCTCATTTTGGCTCACTGGGGCTAAATAGTTGGATGGATTTGAAGGTGTAACAGAGATTTGTCTCTTGATAGGGGTGATAGGAATGGAGAAAGGAAAACCTGTCAAGTGAGGGAGCTCTGAGAACATGGAGCAGGAGGCCAGGCAGATAGAAGGCAGATGGAAGAGCCATTGCAGAAGAGCAGCTCTCCAAAAGTTGTATTATGTAGACTGGGGATGTGGGTGGTACTGAGACAATGTTAGATATGGAGCTCAGATGTCAGCCCAGTCTGTTCTGTACTATTCTTTTTGCTAGCCTTTGTCAGAGGGATTTGGGAGGATATCCTGGAAGTAAATCTTTTAACATTTTTTCAAAGACAGAAAAAGAAATAAAGCAAGATAAAGTGTTTGCAATGTGGCTTTCCTTCAGCACTATCCCTTCTATTCTATATATCTCCTCCACTCTATTTATCTGCTGAAAGACTTTTATTATGGAATGCCATTTCTGGCAATCCTATAAAGAGTATTAAAGAGAGAGGGTGGAAGGCAAGAAAGAGAGGATTGTTTTGTTGTCTGGAGGTGCTATTGTCAGTCATCTGTGATCTTTCAGACATGCACACAAAATTGTAGAAAGGCAGCAAAAATAACTGAGGCTTTGCCTGTGGTGATGACACCTCACTGCTGTAGGTCCCTTGTGAGCAGCCACTGTGCAAAGCAGTACATCACATTGAATTGCCTTCTCCTGAAACATTTCTCTTGACTTGCCTTCAGATCACTTCCTTAAAGCAGGGATGGGAAAGGTAACGCTACCATGGCTAAATGGTAATGACCTTATGAATCAGAGACAAAAGGATGTGCCGTGAGCAGTGTTATGGCAGTGGAAATCTAAGGACCCCTCACATTGCCATGATGAGAAATGGGAAACATCATCTGCTTTCTTCTTGCTGATGGCCTCAAGGTGAAGAGAAGATCTGTGTGGGAAGGAAGGAATGGATGCAGGGACAAGCTCCTTGCAGAACCATTTCCTACTCATACAAGAGCAAAGATTATGTTTTGTCAGCTGGTGGTGACTTTGAAATTATGTGTAAGCCCACAGCCTCAGCTCTCTCTCTCTGTCTGCAGAGCCCTCTGAGCACGGCTGAGCTGCAGCCAGAGCTTGGAAATGTCATACTAGATTCTGCACTCCCAAAGATCAGAGGGAAGCTCTTTCATATCCTCTTTTAGGCTGTCTACTTCCCTACAGGGCTAAGTGACCCCTGACTGAACAATATTCAGGTGGCCTAGTGGCCTTTTCGTGCACTTGCCAGCCCAAAACTCATGATTCCGCATTAGTTTCTCCTCTCAGCTGTTCTTCTCAGTTATCATTCTAATTCATGCCTTTACAGCAGCACCCATAAGAATGTTTTTAGTGCATTAAACCTAAGCAGCTCCAGCTTTGGCCCAGGCATCCTGCCTCTAGCTTTTGTTGATCCTCATAAAGAACTTTATAGAGCAGACTGCACAGAACTTCTGTTGCCATGGAAAATGTAAGAGGCGTGTCTTTGCACGGTAGGGACCAAATAGAGCTTTTGAGAGCAAAGTAAATTTCTTTAACAATCTTCTTTGCAATCCTTAACATTATTTGCTTCATAAAGGAGGTAGGAGTGGGTTTCTTCCTATGAGTTAGGAAGGAAATTAAGTGTGCATATGAATATGAAGCAGCCTTTATAACGGTGGTCCATACAATAGGTCACAGATGGAAAAGGCTTGGTTGAAAAATAAGGTTAAAAAAATGAAAAATATGGTTGCTATGTGCAACCTTACTGTGCATTTGAATTCAAGCTATGTTCCTCTGGATGCAAATGAGAAGTAAAAGCATCTATCACTCTCTTAGAAGTTGCCAGCCTGCCTAGCACAGGGGAATTATGGCAGAGGAAGGGAGCTGCCATATCTGCAGTTCTAGAAGTGAACACAGAGAGATTTGGTCTCTGGCAGTCCCAGGGAGGTAGCAGGGCCTAGACCAGTAAAAGTCAGAGTGCTGTATAGCATGGTCAAGAAAACAAGACCCTCCAGAAAAAATATCTTGTGCAAGTGGGTATATCCATAAATAAGATTTCTCTGTGACTTTTCTAGGAGTCAAACAACTCAAAACTGCATTCTCCACTGCATGCAAAAAATGCTGGAAGAAATTATTTTTGTAGTCAAACAGCAATAGCCATATAGGAAGTGTTTCTCAGCCTTCCACTCATTTCAGTTAAGTCACTTCATCTCACAGGGCTCCAGTTTCTTGCTCTACAGACTGAATAAACAATCAGAGAGGTGCTTTGAGAGGTGCTTTCAGCTTTACCTATATATGGCTTACAAAATAGCTATCCCTAATTGTTCTTCCTTAAGGAATGGTTTAGTGGGCTATTTCATTCGTGTCAGATCTGTTATTAAGGCAGGAGAACCAGGAAGAGCTCCAGGACCACTCATTCATTCTCAAAGAAGCCACTTTTATTTTTTAGCCTGTGAGAGGAGAGACTCTGGCTGTGTATCCATTCACTCTTTCCATTTTCAGTTTACTCAGGAAAGGGTTTGGTTAGATCTCTGTCTTTATGCTGGATATGGCTTTCAAAACCTGTAGACTTAAAATTATTCTCAAAGTGAAACATGTTTTAAATATGGTGGGATTTTTAACAAGCCTTGATTTCTTTTTTTTTTTTTTTTCCTTAAGCATATAGTTCTCTGTAACCACATTTTATTTTTATTATCAACCTTGAGTGTATTTTTAGTTGTCTATATATGCATGCAGGATCACGAATATCTTAAATGTCACATATAAATGGAGGAGTAATTTTTCCCATCATACTGATAGCACAGCTGGTGGCAATCATTCCAACTTCAAGCTAACTAAGGTAATCATATTTAAAATTCTACCAAGGATGAGTTTAATAAAGAAAGACTTGTGACAAAGGCCAAAGCTTTGCAGAGACTACAGATCATTGCACCTCCTGGGATCTATTTTTTTTTATTGGGATGGAGACTTCCTGACTATTAATTCTGATTTCTATATCAAGTTCCTGTCTATGATATTTTCTCATAGACAATCCCCAAATTTTTCAATAATCCTGATGATTCTTTGCAAAGATATCTTGCTAACTCCACTAAATTTAAGTCAAATAATCTGTGGCAGAGAAGAGGAACATAGTTAGAAGAAGTTTAATAACAATATTCAGTATTCACAATCATGTGTGGGTTTTTTTCTGGTTTTATCTCTCATGATGAAATTCAATTTTTAATCTCTCCTGAGGTGTTCTTCAGCATGATATGGCACAATATAATAGGACTTACTAGATGTAATTAAAATCTCACAGTTCTGAAGTCAAACCCCTTGCAGGAAGATTGCCTCCCATTTCTAGAGACTTCTTAAACATCCACAACAGCAAGCAGTCTGTTGGCTAGTACAAATTGCCCTGAGAGAGCTATAATCCTAAGCCTGCTACTGCCTCAGACCAGGGCTCATTAGCCTGTCAGCAACTTAGCTGGGTTTGCTAACATGAGACTCTCCCAGTTCACACACACACACACACACACACACACACACACACACACACACACACACACACACACACACACACACACACACACATCTGTGGATATGACAAGGTTCCTGTGCCCACCCAGCATCCCTTCCCCAGTCCCATGCCCCCTTTCCTGCCCGTGGTTCCCCGGCTCACTGCTGGTCCAGCTTGATTCTCACTGCAGGCACACAGC
>VZSE01004527.1:120357-156094 GCA_013398275.1 Promerops cafer | reverse complement strand
ACACACACACACACACACACACACACACAGACGGACACACACACACACACTCCGTGCGCAGCAGGTTTTGGGAAAGGGACCATAAGGATCACTCAGCTCTTAGCCCTTTGCAGTGGACAAGGACACTTTCCACTACAGCAAGCTGCTCAAAGTTCTATCCAACCCAGTCTTGGACAATTCCAGTTCTCTAGGCAACAAGTTTCAGTGCCTCACACCCTTACAGTGCTTTGCTGGTATAGAATTCTTAGCTCCACTTCTTTCCTTACCAATTAGTGCAACTGAGCAGACTTCTTTTGTGCCATTGTTGTTGTTCACAGCAGTGGATCAGGACTTCTGTCCTGTGAGACAACCATTTGCTCTCTTTCCTGTCATCCCAATTTTGCAAAGCCCCGTGTCAAAAAGCCTTCAAGGAATAAAGATTCTCATACTTCCTATATTCTTTCAGTCTTGTCTAGAGTTGTATTCAATAGACTTGTCAAATAAATGGAAAAATTCAAGAGTAAATATTCCAGTTATTCATCTGGTCTGCCAGGTCAGGCCATCAGGTAGATTAGATTGTTACTTAGCTTGCACAGCTCCTGGATTTCCAGTCTTCCCACCTATCTGACAACTATCTGGGCTTTTTTCCACAAATTAAATTATTAAACAATTTCAATCCCACTGCAAATATTGCTTGTCTGTGTTTTCATTTCAGTTCAGGATAGAATAAATTGATATTTGAAAACTTGGTGCTTTTTCCAGAGAATTGAAAAGTCCATTTTCTAGCCTTCTCTTGGCCTTGATGTCCTTCATAGACACTTGGGAAAGTGCTAACTGCAGTATACATAGTCACATACTAAGGAATTAATTACCTTTTATTGTATGCATTTTTATCACAGACAAAATCTCTCAGCCATCAGAAATCTCTAGAGCTTTCTGTGTAATCTCACTGAAAATATGCCACTGAAAAATATTCAGGAAAATATCAGTCAAGGAGAGGAAACTAGCTGTGTATTGTTACACCTGGCATATTGATGGCTGAGGGAAGAATTAGGATTCTAGCTAAGCACCTTAATAAATTGAGCTGAATTAGATGAAAAATACTTAATTGTTAGGCATCATGACATTTCTAATGCAGTGGATTATTAAGCACAGAAAAATAACTATCCATTCTGTATTTTTTAGTACCTGTCAGGGTAATGATCAGAAATTCATTGTGAATAGTAGGAATGGTCTTTTTGGCAGCAGAAATTGCCAGGGGACTTCTAGTACCCATATTAATCTTTCTCTTCACAAAAAGCTCTGTACGAATTCAGCATACTATAATTCCATAGTAGCTCTGGGACAAAGACCACTTCTTTGTTGTGGGTGCCCCATAACTTGCTTAGAATGTGGTTAATTAATGGCCACTCAATCCATAATTTTCCTTTCTCTTAATATGTAACAGCAATATTTATGGAGTTTTTATTGGGGGACCCCCACTGGACAGCTTCTGTCAGTAACAGCATTTCTCATATGTTATGGTTGATCATTTCCAAAGGAATTCTGATGGGCTTAAAGGGCACCCCTTCCCTTTGACTACCAGATTCTGTAAAACTAAACTGACAGGGATACCCAGCTGGAATTAAGATTTGAAGATTGCACCTGGCTCCCTACACAGCATTTCTTCATGGTGTCTTTGGACAATATTTAGAGAGCCTCATGTTACCCCTCTGCCAATCCCATCTCTGTATACAGAGATGCAAGTAGAAGACCTGGCTTATCCTTGGAGCAAAGGTGAAGATGTAGTAGTTCATTGAGCACAGCAGCCATGTGAACCCACAGGATATAAGCTGGACTCAAATGACAAGGCTTTGGTTTGGGACATTGCAAGAGCTCTCTATCCAAACACTTTGAATCAACCAAAGCCTTAGGGCAGAAGCAGCTTCTAGACATTCAGGAACTAGTATAGTTAAACTGTTTCTTTGTAACTCTTAAAGTTCTGCAAATACTTTGTGGAAAATACAGATTTTTGAAATTAATGTCAGCAGAACCTTTTCTTCAGTACAAGACATCTGTGTTTTGAAAGACCCGTTCATCTTGTTTTGTCTTCTTTATGCATAACTACAACAACCAGTGTAATAAAAATGTTGTCTCTTGGTCTCTGCATTCTCATTTGTCTCTCTCTGTTTATCCCACTGCAGACTTTCAGAGTGGATCCGGACAGCTTTTCACCAATCAAAAAATGGCTTATCCCTTTCCAAAGTATTTCTCTCTCTTTCTTTCTTTCTTTCTTTCTTTCTTTCTTTCTTTCTTTCTTTCTTTCTTTCTTTCTTTCTTTCTTTCTTTCTTTCTTTCTTTCTTTCTTTCTTTCTTTCTTTCTTTCTTTCTTTCTTTCTTTCTTTCTTTCTTTCTTTCTTTCTTTCTTTCTTTCTTTCTTTCTTTCTTTCTTTCTTTCTTTCTTTCTTTCTTTCTTTCTTTNTCCTTCCTTCCTTCCTTCCTTCCTTCCTTCCTTCCTTCCTTCTCTTCACAGTAGCAAGACGAAAAGTGTAGAAAACAGCAACAAAGTTCCTAAAAAATGAAAATGCCACTGTTTTTCAAAGCTCCAAGTCAAAATCTTATTGAAATATCTGAAGGGTTTCACTGAAAATTTTTTTCTATTTTTCATAGGGCTTTCAATCCAGAAGGAGCACTGACAGATAGATGGGAATTTTTATAAGGAACACCATATATCTGATCCTCTGCATGTCTGACCCACTTTGGGTGGTCCCCATTCTTGTTCTTTCTCTGTACTCCCATTTATATGCAGCGCTGTCTTTATTTCTATGGGAATTTTTGTCCAAATCAAGTTTTGGACCTTCCAAATCCATCAGCTTTTTTGACTCCCATCACTGACCTGCAGGGTGCTATCATTGTGTGTGTATCCTGGGACATCATTATGATTTCCAGTATTTTACAGGCACTAGGCCAATTCAGTCAGCTTTACAACTGATTTTACTAAAATGCATGGATCCAGAGAAGTGTATTTAGATTCCCCAATCATGCCTACTTGAAGCCACGTGTGTTATCTGTCATGTTCTGCTGTTTCCAGAACAGATTCTGTCAGCTTACACAGAACATAATTTAATGTTATATTTCTGCCTTTTTAATAACACTTAGATTTCTTTGTACAGCTTACTCATTTTCTAGCCATTGCAGTTGTTCTGCCTTACATTTTAACAGATTAATGAAAATAACAGGACCTGGTGTCATTGTGCCCTCTACTTGTGAGCATTTCAAGTGTCCTTAGGGGTTTCCTTTATGCAAATGACAATCTTTTTTCATTTGGCTTTTATTGTTCAATTTCTCCCTAATGAGATGAAACTTTTTTATACCGCTTTGGGATACTTTTTAGCATTTTTGTCTCAAAGGTTATGATTCTGTGACTGATTCAATTAAATGGAGAAAAAATCCAGAGAATCTAACAGAGCAAGTGTTTTATCTCCTAAATGGGAACACAGATCCTTGTGACTTCAGCCTGTCTTGTACAGATTTCTGATGTTTCATAAGGATTTGAATTATGTAAGCCTTTCTATAAAGCATTATTTCCCCTGTTAATTGAAGATAGGTAAAACATGCCACATACAAAGGAATGCCTTTTACTTGCACAAAAAAATCACACACAGAAAAACATTTTTATTCACTGAAAACAATGGTTAGCTTAGAAAACATAACAGGTGATGCTGCCCCTATAATGAGCCTCAGTGAGGCACATCTGGAGTGCTGTGTCCACTTCTGGGCTCCTCAGTACAAGAGAGACATGGAGCTCCTGGAATGAGTCCAGGAGGAGGGCTATGAAGATGCTTGAGGGATGGGAGCATCTCTTTTACAAGGGAAGGCTGAGGGAGCTGGGCCTGTTCAGCCAAAGACACAATGTAGAGGGGACCCCATCAATGTCTATCAGTGTCTGAAGGGAGGGTGTCAGAGGAGGGAGCCAGGCTCTTCTCAGAGGTGCTGAACCAGTGGCAATGGGCAGAAACTGATGCATAGGAAGTTTCACTTGAACATGAGGAAGAATTTCTCTACTGTGCAGGTGGCCATGCACTAGAACAGGCTGTCCAGAGAGGTTGTGAAGAATCTCACTGAAGATATTCAAGAAATATCTGGATGAAATCCTGTGCATTGTGCTCTAGGATGACTCTGTTTGAAACATGAGCAGGGAGGTTGGACTAGAGTGCCCACTGTGATCTCTTCCAATCTTACCCATTCTGTGAGCCTGTGATACATTTATTAAAAAAATGGTTTTGACCAAATTATTTGTTGAAATTACTTCCTTTTTGTCCTTTAAATCTAAATGTATTCTCTGTTCATTCCTTATGTTTTGTCAAGTTCTAGTTACATTCTGTCCTCTATATACTCGGGTATCTTTCTGCTGACACATGCAGATTCCCGAAATACTCATTACTTATATGAAGGTGCATTTCCAATGTCTACCGTATGCAGTATGCTTTTCCCCTCAGTTTTTCATATATTTGCAGTAGCCAGGAGTGAAAGACACATTCTTGTGCCATTGATGGACAGCATTGAGTGTTTCCATTCCTACATGTGGTGAAGAAGCTCTCCAGCCAGACCTGGAGCTCTCTAAGGAGGGTAGAAAGTGCAGTCAAATGAGATGCAATGCACAAACCTCACCAAGGTCTGAGAGAAGGAGTAGAGCTGCTGGGGAGACTCCAGTCAGGGATCACTTCTCAAGGAAAGATGCAAAACCCCCAACATGATGACGACAACAACATGACATGGGATCTTCAGATCCAACTCTGAGACGTATTTGATTCACTCCAAGCAAATAAGACAGGAATAACCTGTGGTTCCAAGCTGTTTGAAAGGTTTTCCCAAGCTGTTTTCTAATTATCTTCAGAAGCAGAACATATTTTCTGAAGATTGCTTAGAGTTGTGAAAGGTTATTAAGAAGCAACATACTAGGATGTATCACAGTTCCATGTCAGCTGGGAACAGAAATGAATTAAAGGAACTTGGGAATATTATTCCAATACACGTGTTTGAAATGGTGATTGTTGTGAATGAGACACTGAAAATCATTGACTGAAATATTTACCTCAGGTTGTGGACCTCACCTGTCCTGGGAGTTGGGAGGCATATCTGTCTTCAGTGTTGATGGGTATGAATGAGGCATTTGTCACCCTTCTTGTGGTGGCATTACTCTACTGTACAAAACTACCCCAAAGAAGCTGGAGCAGGAATCAACAGGCACAATTTGCTCAGTGCAGCACCAGGTTAAGTTTCATATTAAGTACTCATGTCAGTACCATTTTTCTCCAAGGATGGGCAAATGATCAACCTTCTTGCAGAAGAGGTGGTATTATTGATGGCAAGTCCTGAAACTCTTTTTAAGTTCAAAGTAGGTAAAATTTTCCACTGTGCTATTTTTTTCTTTCTGTGCAACAAAACATTCTATTTTACTAGCTTTATCCAAATGTTATATTTCAGTTTGAGCTGTATCTCTGTGCAAGATGTTACAATACCAATACCTACACTGTGACTTCGTGCAGCATATGTCACACCAGAACCAAACTAAGCATAACATCCAAAGTGTTTACTATGTGTCTTATGAAGACGTCACTAGAAATCATGGTAGCAAGAAATTATAATACACATGCATCTGAATTCCAGACATTCCTGGACTTTTTGCCAAGTCATCAAGACTCAAGTGGAATGTATGGTTATGAATAGATGGGACAAACTTTGTTTCAGACAGAAAGAAGTTCGACAGAACTAAAGTATTCTGTGTTAAATGAAGACAAGGATGTAAGGGAAGTGAAAATTTACAGGCTTGCTCTAGTAACTTTTGAGTGGGAAAGTGCCCCTTTATCAGCAATTCTTACACTTTTGAAAAACCAAACTAAGATTCAGCTGCTGGGAGTAATTTCCCATACTTGCTCTCAGCATCAGAAAAGATTTGTTACATCTGGCACTTCAGTGTGTCTCTAGCATTCACTGTAGCTGCATATATTCTGCATGATGTTGTTGATTAATTAGATTTCTAATAATAAAGGATAGTTGAAAACATGCGCAAATACTGAACTCCAGATGAAGGGCAACAGGTCTTGGTACCAAAGTCCTCTTTTTTGCTCTGCCAAAGCCTTCAAAGTTGTTCAAAAGCCTCACAGTTGATGATGGAAATACAAAAAATTTGAGGTTTGTGACTGGTGGTGGCTGGGGAAAGAATTCAAAAAAACAAACAATAAAAAAACCCCACACAAAACCCCAAACAAACAACAACCAAAAAACATAGAAACTTTCTGAGTATCCAGCTCTTCCAGGAGAAACTTTGTCTGTGATCATGCTCAGCTCCAGGAAAATAACAAAGAAAACCCCAAAATCGTGATATGTTATTCAAAGGAAAACAAATCCCAGAAAGATTAATTGTCTAACAAGAATAAAAGAAGGTAGTGTCCCAGACCAACAGGCTGAGTGGCTTTGAAATGCCATTGAAGTTCTTGCTTCCAAAAAACCACAATCCTCTACAGGAAGTGAAATGAAAGTGAAGCAGTAGAATTGTTTGCAAAAAAAAAAAGAAGTCATACAAAGCACATGTGGAGGGAAGAAGGGTTAAGCCACTTGAACTTACTTGAAGCGTACTTGTCTTAGGCAGACACAAAATGCATATTGCTGATCACGTGGCAAGATAAGAGTAGTATTTTGCAGACTTCTTTATAGGACAAGGCAAGACTCAGAGGGAGGGAAAGAGGGAGGGGTACACAATGCAGTGGACTTCCAGTTTTCAGAAAAATATTATGTTTACTGAAGCTTAGAACCTAAAGACATCCTTAGGCCAGCTGCAAGACTAAAATGATCAATGATATGAAAATCATGTCCAAAGAGGTACAATCTAGGGAAGCAGAAATCTTGTATTTTGCCAAGTCTTATACCTGTGGATTGCTATATGACTTCAGCTGGAGGCCAGGTGGAGACTGCAACATCTTTGAATGTGTCTTAAAGTCACATTTACAGACAAGAACTAATACAGACAATCGTTCATTTTTCTCAAAATATGGTGGTCCATTCTGGACACAGTACTGCAGATAAAATCTTTTCCCCTCCCCTGCAGTGTTAATTCAATATTCCTATTAATACATTCCAAAAGAGGTGCAACAGAATCTTGCTGTTCTTTGTTAGTTTCACCCTCAAATCCCTAACATTATACTAGCCACCTGGTTTCCTTTCTCATATGTGACGTTTGTTTTTTTCCCCTCAAACTATATCACTTGTCTCTGTGGCATTTCATCTTGTTGACCCTAGGTCAACTGTCCAATTTGTAGAGATAATTTTGAATTCTGTTCCAGTCCTCCTGCATGCACAGTTCAGTTTGGGTCATCTGCAAATACTGTAAATGCACTTACTCTTCATCTGCCTAGTCATTAATGAAACAATTGAATAACACAAGGCTTATACAGACCCCCATGGGAACCCATTTGCATCTCTTCCTACAAATTACAGTGAATCTTCAATAACTATTCTGACTGTCTTCTAAGAAACAAGTAGACCACCACCCAGCCAGGTCTCAGTTCCCTAGATAGCTGCCTAGAGCCACATGTTCATTGTGTGCTAACAAGGATGTGATGTCCAGGTCTACTGAAACTGATATGTATCACACCCACTGAGTGTACCCTTACAAGTGAGGCCAGCTACTCCGTCCTTGACAAATGTCTTTGTCCTGTCTTTGTCTTCCTTTCCTCTACAGTGAGCTCTGTTTAGTCCCAAATTCTGTGGTTTCTGCAGCTGAAGTTACAGTTATTACCCCAGAGCTCTCAAAGGATCAGATTTCTGTTTTACAAAAGTGGGTGTATGTTTGCCCTGCACTTTCACCGGGCTTCACATATCCTCTACTACTTCTCAAAAACAGTAATCTTTATGATTACTTTGGCTGTTTCCTTCACCTTTCTCCAAACTTGGCCAAGTTTAACGGTATTTTTATGCTGTTCTTTTCCCTAACTGTAGCCAGTGATTTTTGTGCTATAATGTTGTCTGATGACAGTTTAGTGAAGATTAGTGAGAGAGAAAAAGAAGTGCAACATTTGTTCATATTACCCATTGTTTGCTCTTTTTTGTCATGTAGCAACAGCTCTATACTTTGCTTTCAAATAGTCTGTTGTTCTTAAAGAAGAGTTTTTCATTGCTTTCCCACGTGTCTCATACATATTCCTCCCTGTTTATATCATGGTACTGTAGCTTTTGAGCCTCTAGGGTAACATTTGTAGTAACAGCTGTGGATTCTATCAGTGGAAAGGAAATTCTCCTGAAGATGAGATTACCAATAAAAATGCAGATGTGATGCTATAAAAATGCAAAATGTGAGGAGCTGATGGGGCAAACATTAAGTGTGGTTGGTAAGGTCATAACAGACCAGTAGAATAGATCTCTGAGAGGTAAAACAAGAGCATACCCTCATGATTTTGCATCCCCTTTATGTTGCTTTATTATCTACTTTCCCCTTGTTAGGATGTGGGCTGATATGATCAATGAAAGAGATGGGGAAATAAGAGAACCTAGAGAATTTGGACAGTACACTTATTTTTCCGATGTTTTTGCTCTTTTGGTATCATGTTTCTAGGCCACAGACTCAGCTCCAGTCAGCTCACTAGGAATAATCATGTATAGTTGCTCTCTAAAGACAACTGAATATCTTAAATAGCTTGGTGGCATAACGATTTCATATGTCTCTCAATGTGACGTTTCAGGCTAATGCATATTGCAGACTGTGAAAGTTCAAGTATAAATTGTTAATCAGAGTAACTGGAAGCAGTTTAGGACTATGACATTGATGGAGAAGTAATATTTGCAGTTTTTCAGACTAATGTAAGAAAATTAAAGACCAATCTTGTTGTTGGCCCAATCTTAAAAAGTAAACGCCTACGGTGACAGCACAGATGGCTTGCAAATCTTGTATGAGAGAATTGGCATTAACTGCAAGGCTGAGCTGGAGAGCAGTTTCAGATTCCTACTGTTCAATCGGGGTTTCTTATTGCAAGTCTGCTAGTCATTACATATTAAAATGGATATGAAATAAATTTCCACTGGCTTGGTACCTAATGGGTAGAGGTATGAGTGACAGTACCTGACCATTACAATTCTCATTCCCTAGCTGCCATCATGTCTGCAGATGCTACAGTTTCATGAAACACTAGAGAACCATTTTTTTCTTAGTGAAGGTGACTGTCAGAACTTCTTGTTCCATGTGCTTCCCTATTTAGAAATTCTGACCTAATGGCTCTGATCAGCATATACCACAGTGATGATCAGGAACGACTGCATGTGAGAAGACTTCTTCAATCAGGTCAGCTTCTGTTCATGTAAATAAGAATACAGAGACAATGTGGTCATACTCAACAGGGTCACATCTGCTTGTCTAAAGAGCTGTTAAGCTGACCTTTTAATTTCTTGGGAATAAATATGGGGATTCATCCAGATGGCCTCCTTGAGGATTTTTATTAAGACCCTGGTCATCAGACATGTGTGTTGAGTAGACAATAGACAGCAGATATGTGTATATACTTAGCTGACTGATGTTGTGCGGCCTATTTGGTTTAAGCAATTTTGGAGATATTATGTGTTTCAAATTCAGAAGCTACTTCTCTGTAGAATTAATTTTTTTTTTTTGTAGACAAGACAAGAAACAAGCCATAACTGACACTCAAGAAATGTTTACATGTAAGTGTAACTGATCTACATTATGACAGAGATTATTCTCTTACAGTACTACTTTCAGTGAAGCAGTTTTATGTATAGGATGTCTTTTGCCATCATGGAAAATTGTTAATCATATACAGCATGCCTGCTTGGAGAAAAACACTCAAGTCTGAATTAGAAGAGTCCTGTCCCCATTTTCCAGCATTGTGTTGAATATGAAGCCAATTGGGCTTTACTGGGATCTGTTTACTGTTTACTGGGATCTGGATAGCACACACAGGAAGCCAGAGACAAGATGCAAAGTGTTTGACACTGTCCCACACAATATCCTTGTCTCCAAATAGGAGAGACATGGATTTGAAGGATGGAGCACTTGATGGAAAAAAAGGAGGAGAATGGATAAAAATAGGTGGATAAAAATTGGTGGATAAAAAACTGGCCGGATGGCTGCACACAAAGTGTTGTGGTCAACAGATCATTTTCTATGTGGATAGCAGTGATCAGTGGTGTTCCTCAGGGGTCAGTACTGGGGCGGACACTGTTCAGTAGTGCCATGTACGGTGGGATCAAGGGCACCCTCAGCAAGTGTGGCACCAACACCAAGCTCTGTGGAGCAGTCAACACGCTGGAGGGAAGGGACACCATCCAGAGGGGCCTGGACAGGCTGGAGAGGTGGGGCTGTGCAAACCCCATGAAGGTCAACAAGGCCAAGTGCAAGGCCCTGCACCTGGATCAGAGCAACCCCAGACACAGCTGCAGAAGGGAGGGAATTCTGCCTCTCTGCTTGGCTCTTCTGAGTTCTGCAGTTTTGCAGGGTGAGATCAAGGACAGATGAAGCAAAACTAAGGAAAACTTTTTTTCATGCTTGCTGCCTATAGGACTGTCCTCTTCCTCCAATCTACAGCCCTGAGAGCTTTGTGTTTTTCCCTTTCTTCTCCTTTTCTTTTTTTTTTTTTTAATTCCAATTCTTCTCCTTTTCTTCCATCAAGCCTTTGGTTATTGCCAAGAATTTATGTATTCAGTCCCATTCACTCCAAAGCAACTGGATGGGAATGTGTCAAGAAGAAAAAGCAGTTCTTGATGACAATATCATAATAGAAGAAAAAAAGAGGTTATTCTGGAAATGTTCCTCTTTATCATATTTCTTCATAACATCTGTGGAGACAAGCTTCATTCCAGGTTCCCTGAGGACAGTTTTACCAAGTATGCTTCAACAGGAAGGGAGGAAATTGAGAAGTAAATTTTGGAGTCACAGAGAGTCCTGCCTTGCAGATTAGATCCATGTGGGACTTTCAGACTATCTTTAGCATAAAACTGGATGTGAGGTGTTCTGTTTATTACTGGTGAACAAAAAGTCATATTGTAAGAAAAGTGCATTTTCCAAGGAATAAAAGACTCTTCATGCTTAATTGACAAATATCATTGTTTAGAAATGAAAAAAAAAAAAGTGAAGGGAAAGGGTACATAGAAGATTTGAAACATTATTTTTAAGCTATGATGTTTCTTTGAAGTTTGACTGTAATATCAAAAGATTGCACAATCAAAGATAGTATTAAAGTCATTTATATGTTTGTCAGGCTCAACACATCAAAAACCCAGACACCTTTGGTCATAAAAAGTAGAAGAATTAAGGGGGAGGAAAGTAGTCCTGCAGTTCCACACTGTTTGCTTCTGCAACTGAATGTGGACCCAGTGTTCATGTATAAAGGGAGGTTTGCACTTCTCTGGCTGAGAGAGAAGTACAAACCTCCTTGTGAACATGAACACTGTTGCTATCTGCATACCAACATATGCAGATGCCCAGCACTCCCTGGTTGTGTATGACCTTTCACAACAAACAGGTTTGCACAGTTTGGGACAGAGTGCAGATTATACTGGGCTCTTTATGTTTAGCACTGGGAAGGCACATCAGAGCACTCGTGTGGTAGGGAGTGCTAATAATGCATAGTAAGTAGAGAAGGCAATGCTGCAGTTTTCTAAGAAAGAAGGCAAAGCAGCAGGACTCTAGGGACAGCTTTGGACAGAGATGAAGGAATTCACAGGGATAAAGAGCTGAGGAGTATCTTGAAATACCAAATTCTCAAGAGGATAGGGTAGAAGAACCAGTATTTGCTACAGAATGTGTTGACCTTGTCATGAAAACTTCATTAATTTTACAGCTGTCCATTTTTTAGCATTAATGGAATGAATTCATAAATATATAAAGTTAAAAGAAAGTTTCAGGATATCCTTAGGAAGATATGAACAAGAAGATAATTAAACCATTCCTAACTCAATGCTGTACTTTGACAAACATGTAGAAAAAAATGGCACCACAGCTTTGCAATGAAATGGGATGAAGCATGAACATTTTTGAGAGGGACGAATTTGAAAACTTCAAACATTTTAGGAATTCAGCTTTGCAGCAGAAGTGGTGATATTTCCTAGTGCAAATTGCTTCTGAATGAAAAACAGGTTTCTATTTACGGAAAATATTTTCTGTTAACAACTTCAGAAATTTTTTATGCCATTGCTAGGGGCAGAAACATGCAATCAAAAAATTCCTAACTAGGAGTAGCTAAAAAATAGTGAGATTGATTTCTTCTTCTCTTCCATACTATTAAAACAAAATGCTATTCATGTAACTGTGTCTTTTGAACATTGTGCCTCTGCTAACAGCATAAATCACCAGGATTTCCATGTCTTTTGAAGGTACAGAACAGTGAAAATGAGAGGTCAACCAGACATTGTGTAAAGTATAATCACGTCAAGACAAGAAAACAAGACTGCTTTCCTGACAAAATTGGTTCAAGAGAGAAGAGTTCACATACCTTTTATCCAGGAACAATGCACAGTGCATGTTATATAAAGAGGCTGAGATATATTGACTGTGCAGTTGAGACTTGCTATCTGATTGTGATAAAAATTGCGAACAATTGTGCCAATTAGACAGACATAAATCACCCATTTGAGGCTAGATGTTGGTGGGAACAGCAGGAAATAACTGATCATGTCTCTGCAAGCAGTATCTTATTTCCTAGAAGCAGGTAAATGAAAATTAACATGAAGCTGGCTAGTCAAGTGTGTCTGTCAGGTGCGTCTGTCAGGTGTGCCGTGGAACACTATACCAGTTGTATTCTGTACTGAAACAGATCTCTAGAAAAACTACATTTTATTTTCCTTTGTCTCATTTCTCTCCTTCTCTCAAAGGGGAGGAGGCAGGTCCTGGCCTCTGTACAATTAACAGATCTTCTGAGAGTCATTTCTGTTTAGTTTTTGGTGTTTGCTCTTAGCTTTCCCTGTTCATGGAGCTGCCTGGAAAAAAAAAAGACTATTTTCTTCTCAACAGTAAAGAATTAAGTATTAGGTTGTTTGGGGGTTTTTGTATAATGTCTTGATGAAATTAGCATTTTCTTTCACTGTCAGTTGCCAGAGGGGAATTTAATTTTGCTCAAATTTATGGGAAAAAGAAACTTTTGACTGGCAGGTTTCTTCACTAAAGAGAATACAGTAAACCCTCAAATGGCATGAAATATTTACCAAAATAAAGCTGAAATATTTACCAAAAAGAATAAGAACACTTTTAATGCTGTTACTGAAAAACTGCAGCAAGCACATTCCCTTTTCATGTTCTTTCATCTTGTCCAAAAACTCAGAAGACAGTAAGTGTCGTGGAAGAATTTTCACTGCCTCTGATAAGATTCTTGCTAGTTACTCTAAAATCCAAAGATTCTTTCATACTAAAGTGAACATTTTTAACTAGTTCAGATCATTCCAAAGACATTGATGTGTCTGAGATAAATCTGCCGAAGTGAAAGGACCTTCCCTGGGGTTTACTTTATTGAGCTAACCAACTGCCTATGATGCTAAACCAAACAATAATGCATGCACCCAACAGTCTTCCATCTGAATTTTTGGAGGAGTGCAGGTCCAAATTTATTTCAGCAGAATGAGTTTTGCTGACAAAATGCCACAGGAGAGTTCAGAAAATAATCTCTGGGCACCTGCAGCTCCTTGTGTTAGTTCTTTGACTTGCTCCATCTTCATAGACACCAGTTGAAGGGGACCTGAAAGGTACTTAGATCAGCATGCCTTTGCTACAAGATGACTTGTCTTTTCCCCAGGTTCAAGATTAACTTAGGAAGGCACTCTACTGTGCTTCATGTCTTGAGACAAACCTCCAGGTCCTTTCTTGTGCTCAGAATTGCACACGGTACACGCCCTTTCCCTGGAATCTGGGAGGTAGCCTAAGCAGATGCCTTTGATGTTTCAGGTTTGTAAGGTCCTGTGGTATCCCATGCAGGAATCAGGGGATAATTGCCCACTGCTTCTTCTTGCCTGCATGAAAATGAGGGCCTAAAGTAATGTCACTAAACACGGGCTCACCAAGCCCATCTTCTTCCACTGTGGAATTGGAAAATGAAAACAGGCTGCCCAGGAATGAAGGATTTATTTTTTTCTCCAAACGACCTCTCCTTGCACACAAATCTGCTTTAAGCAGAAGCTACTGTTAGCAATAAGCATGAATTCAAGCAATGGCAGATGTATCATAACCTTGAATTGGGTTGTCCTGCTTGGGCTGCAATGGCCCTGTTGAGCATAGCAGCATCCCTAAGATAATTTATTATCCAGTACAACTGGGATTTACAAGGATAAATATCTGATGGAGACTTTTAGTGTGAGCTAATGTGTTTTCGTTTGGTACCCTATAAAGCTTGGCACGGGCCCTCTGAGACCAGCATCTTTGAGAACTTTTTCCTGTGAAATTCTGTGATGCTAAGTCATTAGGGAACCTAGCAGGAACAGGTGGCAGCAGTAGATTCTTCAGCTATGCTCCCAAAATGTTTGTTTGTGTTTAATATTACTTTGATGTAGGAGGTTAGGTTTTTTGTATATTAATTTTAAGAAATATATGGATCCTGATGAGTATTCTCAAAAGTCTCCTACCTGAGCTGTTCCAGTTCAGGAGCTGAAACTGAAGAAAGTACTTGGATTTGAAAAACAAAAAACCCTTCAGATTGTTGTCACAACCTTAGTGGGTGGTGACAGACTGATATGTACATACCCTTGGAAACAACCGTATTACAAACAGAAAGGGGTAAGATTTCCCAAACTGACATGAAAATTATTAAGGCCCTAAAGCCTTTAAAACCTTAGTTTAACAGAGACTCTAGCTTATGCTTTTCAGGGAACAAAGCAATTAACATTTGCCCAAGGAAGGGATCAGACTTCTGCTGCAGCTGTGCTTTCCTGAACTGAAAGATCAGAGCAAGCCACAATATTAATGTCAGCAAATGACCTCACTACTTAGTATAGACTTACACTTCACTGCCTCTGCAAGTAATGCTGTAAGGTTCAAAGAATTAGCTGTGTTCTGTGCAAGATGAACTAAGCAATCAATTTTCCATGAGTACTCTTCAAGTACCGATTTTTATAAAAGCTGGTATCTTAAAATTTTTTTGCAATTTTATGTCCTATGTAGTGGTGAATCTGCTTGTTCTGTACCAGTATTAAAACCATGTACAAAACCTTCACTCTTGCATCAGGTTTTGGTTATGGTGTCATTCATCCTTGTTAGTCAAATTAATGAACAGGAATAAAGAATTGCAACAGAAGGACCAGGAAGTAACTTCATCTGCCTGAAGAAGCAGGCCTAGTTAGTAGTCTGTTCTAAACTAAGGCTAATGATTTTTCCACAGCTGCCAGGTAGCAGGTTCCATGCTCTGTAACCTAGTTCACAGCATTATTCTATGTGGCCTGAATACAAGATAATCCTTGGTTAGCAGCTGCATTATAAGAACATGTACTTTGAAAATGTTGTCAGAAGGAACTGGGCAAAGCTCATAAAAATCACAAGAAATGCCTTGATTTTCAGGACACATGACAAGAGCCCTTCTCTTTGTCTAGATCTGCATCACATAACCATAAGTATTTTTATTTTACCATCCGCATAGATAATATTCTGCCCAGAGTGCTGGCCTAGGGATTATGTGAGTGTCTTTTTTTTCTCTGGTCTCTGGGGCTGCTATCAGAAGAAACCCAGGAAGAGTTTACCTTCAGTCACTGTGCAATACAGCCAGCTTTTGGTCACAACCTTCTTACAGTCTGCCTGTTTGTAATTCTACTTCATAAGATGCTGAGGGGTCAAAAACATCTGTCTGTCCTTGCATTCCCAGTCTTACAGGAATGAAAGCATCCACATTAGCAGGAAGAGAAGCAATTCACAGACAACATAGAAATGCACTGTGGTCATCATGATGGCTGTTGCAAAAGGAACTGTTGAAAAGGACACAAAAAGGGAAAGAATCAAGGAATTCTACATTTGAGGCTCTAATTCAGCAGAACAACAAAAGGCTCAAAGCTGAATTTTCTTCTCTCATCACTGGTTCTTTGAACACTTCATGTCTTCAAGGAAAATGAATTCATTTTGATGGAAACATATTTCACTTTACCTATAAAGGCCACAGACAAATGCAAATTATAAAGAAAGCACTAATGTGAAATGGCAGCTTCACGTTACCACATATAAAAATACCTGGAGTTAGTAAAGCCCAATTCTGAATAGCATTTCAAGGCTGTAATTTTCAAAGCTACCTAAGAAATGATGAAATTTTTTCTTGATTGCCTTGTCTGGAAAGTCTGTTAAGCTTTCATTCAAAATCTCAGTGCTACCACTCAGAGAAAAAGTGCAAAACAAGACAGAAATTATGCTAAACACTACTGTAAAATGGTGGATTTTCACTCTTTCTCCACATCTGTAAGCAAGAAGTAAGTGAAAGTATGTCAGTGAACGCGTGAGAGAACAAATACAAATTTCTTCTGGTTAAGAGAAGAAACAGAACAAGGAAATCTAAGGTAGAAAAAGTCTCTTTTCACAAAGAAATAGCTAGACCAGTTTTTTTACATGAAGTCCATGGAAAACAAGTTAACAGAAAAACAGTATGCACTGACCTCCAATTTCCACAAGACAAGTGACTAATGACAGGGAACAGTTTTGCGGAGTTGTTGAACAATCCACTCAGTATTGACTATTGAACTACTTAATAAACCTCTACTGGATTATCTTTCACATTTTGGATGAAAGACCTGGAAAGCCAAGAATTATGTAGGTTTTAAAAAAAAAAAACCTTAATCAGACAATGAAAATATCCTTCCCTTTGATGGTCTTAAGACACTTTAAGTTACTTTTCAGCTTTAACTTTTGCCTTACTATAGCTGAGTTGGGGGATTAACAGTGCACATTTCATAAAACTATATATATTCTCTTCTGGGATAACACTGTCCCTGCTGTGCCTTCCATAGCCTGCTTTCTCCTGGCAGGCCCATTCAGATGATTGATTGAAAATGAGTCATTCTAAAAATACATTGTTTTCTAAATCTTCTTGCAAATTCAAGAAGATTTAATAGTGCAAATATATCACTGTGACAAATTTAATTAAGAAAGAAAAAAAGGCTTTCCTAAATGATATGAAGTTACTTTCAGCCAATTAAATGATGTCAGCTTCTGCTAACCATTTTCTTGAGAAGTACAATTAGAAAAAGGGCCTCTCCAAAGATAGCTGAACCTGTAAAAAATGTTCTCATCTGTGCTGAAACAACACCCTTTAAACTCCAATTTAAAACTATTGTTCTTAGGGTACCTGCATCTTTGTGGGACAGATGCTGCTGAAACCCATTCATTCTAGAAAGTAAATGCTCAGCTGGAAATACTTTTCACATGCTAGGAGTGCAGTGATTCATTGTTTCCTCAGAAAGCTGTCTCAGATAGGTGAGATTAGCTTGGGAATGATCCGAATTTAAGAGCATGTCATCCTAGTTTGATTTAGAAGAACTACCTCTTCTTCCTTCTTTTGTGGGATGAGAACTGAGCACAGGTACTGCTTGAGACAGAATTGGCATAGCCTCCCCTACTCAGCCTAGCACGAACACAAAGCAGTGTTAAATCCCCTGCAAACCAGGACTGGAGGAGGGAGAGAACAGAAAACGACAGAAACTGGATTTTTAGTAAGGCACCAGGCTTCATCCATGAGGAAGAAGGACTGAAAATGGATTCAGAAAGGGCACATAGCAGACCTGAAGAGAGCAGCTGTTGAAGTAGGAGTTCAGAGCTGAACAGACAAGGTAAGGGATGTCAAATCAGTATCAATCCTCCACCAATTTTGTCCAGCAGACAGGCAGCTCTGAAAAGCAATGAACAATTAATTGATTAGAAGATTAGAGCAAGCACTTAGCAGTAACAGGGATTAATAGTATTCTTAACCCCTGCAAACTTGCTCATGTTTTTAAATCAGTTAATGCTCAAAGACGTGGCAAACTACTCTTCTACTAAACTCCTCCATGGAATCTGTTAATATCATAAGCCACACTTAGAAAAGATGTAGAAGAAAATTTATCCAAGGTTTACAAAATTTGGAGATGGTTTCAGATTTATGTAATTTACCTTACTACTATATGCATAAGCTTATGAATTATATCATGCCCCCCAAAATAATATTTGACACAAAAATTAAATACAAATTGATTACTAAGAGGAAAATTTCAGTAAGTTACTGTCTCTCTGCATCATTAGAATGCAAGAGGTTTTCTATTTCCATTTCCTCACCCCATATTCTTTAGCTCATTAACTAAAGAGCTCTCTCATTGCTCTGCTGCAGTTAAGCTGTGTGACTCTATTCTGGTATTCTCATCAATTTAAAATAGCAATGTCATTTCTTAACATGCAGCACATTGAAATGCACAATAAGCATGTGAGTAAAATCCAGTATTGCCCAAGTTTTGTCAGAAAAAGTTTTTACTGTCTATGGAGCTCTCTTTTTCTAAAATGTCTTGATGGTAATTGATAATAGAGCTAAATTATATGCTTATTCTTTTGTACAAATCCCATCTTCCATCATGTAACATAAAGATGAGAGAACATTTCTCTAGATGTGGAAGCATCCCCTTGAGCATTTTGATAGCTTTAAAAATTTGATACTCTCATATATTTTGCATTTATAATTCATGTAGATTTCAGTCTGAAACAGCCTCTTTCTGGTAGTTTCTGCAGAAGGAAATCTCCTTGGAGTCTCAGATGGTTGCTTTTTCCTTGCAAGTGGAATCTAATAATTAATCCATACTATAGGATATAAACACCTAGTTTCTATGGATTTCAGTTTGTCTTATTTTTAAAGCAGGTTCAGCTCTGCCTTGGCAGTTTTCTTCATCAATGTAAATAAATATCTATATCATGATTTATATTCTAAGAGTGTCTCATAGTCCCAGAGACCTGAAACCACAGTGACACACAGCACTTGAAAAAAACATCAATGCAAAATTTCTAGATTCAAGGTGAAAGTAAACAAAAAGAAGAGGCAGAAAGAAGCCATCCAAACCTGGTCTGGTGACCTAACTCCTAGTCCACTTGTTTTTCTCCAAGCTAGTGACACTCCAGAATTCTTCCTCTGGGATGCAATTCACCACCACTGGAACAAGCCAGTTTTTCCCCAGGGCATACAGAAGAAAGCATTGTTCCTCTGTCACCCTGTATTCATTCAGTTTGGTTTTGTCTCAGCCAGAGAGTATCCTAAGAGCAGGATGAGGCACCAAATACTGAATCTTCATCTTATTTTAGTGATACCTTTTGCTAGCCAGGTCTCAAAGCCAAGAAAAAGGAAAAATAAGCACTCATGTCATGTTTGTCAATAAGAAATGAAAATTTTGCTAGCAAAAGCTCAGTGTTTGTGACATAACTTCAGCAGGTTTTCTGGTGGGCTGGGATATTTTTTTCTGGCATGTGTGTGTATCTGACTGTGTTTGATTGATTGCACATTCTATAGCAGTCTTTTCTCCCAGGAAGTTCACATGGCTTGTGGACTTTCTGGGTAATTTGAATAGGCCAGACTCACTCATAGCCAGCTCTGACAAGTGCTTTCATCTGCAGCTTCCTACTAGCTCCACCGTGTTTATTCAGTTCTTGCCCTTAGTACGGGAGGGAGGTTTTCAAGGTTGTGTTTATTGCTGTGGGATTAGCTCCTCCACTGCTCCCATCAGTTCTAATTGTTATTTTCACACAGTTTTTGACAGTGACAAATCTACACTTGCCTACAGGCTTTCATCCTCAAAACTGTGACTGCAATTAAAACCATACCTCTTTTGTTTGTCTGTCCTGCCTTTTCCCCCCGCCGCTTTGTCTTGAACAGTTCTTAACTTTTATCCAGACGCAAAGGTAACCAGGGTTCTTTTAGAGTACTGGTGAGCTGTAATGCTACAATTCAAAGTAATGCCTAGCTTGAATGCTGTGGCCCCACTGGACTCTTTTCTGCAGTGATTGCTACTAAAATATCAGTTCTTGGTAATGACTGCTGCATTTAGAAGTTATTTTCATGTAAAGTGGACACGGTTTGGTTATTGTGTTTTACCCAACAATCTCACTGTGAACAAGCACTGCCTTTTACAGCATGTTTTTTTATGTGGAAGAGGTCTAAGGCAGAGGCTAAAAAGAAAAATCTATTCATTTAATTTTACCATTTTACATGCAGTGTTATAAGAAATCATCCTATGCTTTATATCTGATCTTGAATTTAAGAGAAAATTGGTGAGTAATTGCCAAGTAAATTGATAGATGTGGTTTTGTGGAAATGACAGGGGAAACATTGCTAACTGGGGCTTCAATTTGTCACTTTTTCTTAGCTTTACAGCATGAGTTCACAGAAAATATGCAGGACTTCAAGGAAGGTGTAATTTTGTTATTTTGAATTTCCTTGTCCTGTGCTCCATCCCATCTCATATTCTTTTGGAGGACATCTGCTACTTCGAATAAGGACATTTGTTTGCTCTGTTTTCTCAAGGTCTTCTTGCCAAAGAAGATCCAAGCTGTATCTGGTGACTCACAGAGATATAATAGTGTATTCTCTTAAAAAGACATTTCCACAGCAAGCCTGACCACAAGGGGAGATTAGGAGGAGGGAGCTATGGAGGGAACCCCTGCTCTGTGGAGTCAAGTCTCAGAGGTGCACCATAGCCATGCATCTTTTCCCTTAACCTTTCACAAGAGCTCCTGACACAGCTGGAATATGTTCACTAGCAACATGTCCTTGGAAAGCAATTTGTCTTTAGCAGTTAGACTGCAAAAGCTGGTAGTTCCCCAGTGCTGTCTGGTTCTCCCTTCCATTAATCTCAATGTTATTTGTACCACATTCTGCCCACACTGCTGCCTTGCAGCCACTAACATTACAGCTGCTATTTGGCACAAGGGTATGCTACAGTCACATGGCACCCATGGTCCTGCAGGAATGTGTTTCTCTTTAAAGTCTCATTGCAGAGGGTGAGAGAGTAACATAGTCATGTTGAGATGATGCCTGCTCACGTGACCTCAGTGCCACTCAGAATCGCTTTGAACCTAAAGACCTGGCTTTGGATGTAGCACATTTTTTGTTATGACAATTCAAAGTTTTAGGTGTTGGAGGCTTTTGTCAGATAAGTATCTCTGATCCCACTGGGAAATGGTAGGAAGTGTGCATTGTTTGATGAATCAATTAAAATTAATTCCCCCACAGCCAAGCCATCTTTATTAAGGACTTATTAATATGGGTAAATTTCTTGTTAATCTGTCATTTTTTGTCATGTTAATACCATCCCAAGAGCATGGAAAGCTTAATACAGTTAATCCTCTTGAAGATGAGAGTTGTTGCTTTTTTTTCCCTTCCTAGAACATGAAGGTCTTCCTTGGAGAAGCATAAAGTGAGTTTCTTCACTGTCAACTGCCGAAGTCTATTAGCAATAGCAAGGCAGTCTGTGAAAGATGTAAGCTTAAGTCTCCACCAATTAATGAACCAGAGCACTGTTAAATGCCTGCAGAGACTTAGGGTGGACCAGAGCCAGACATTCTCTGCCAAACTGCAACACTCTGGGGAAAAGTGGATGTGCATTACCTCCAAATACGAGCTTACAGATGTGGCTGTTATTTTTCTTATTTAAACATTCTGGGGTGACTGCACTTAAAAATGTTGCATGAGCCTGGGTGAAGCTCTCATTCTTGGGAAAGAAATGGAACAAGCCTGGCAAAAAAATATGTTTCTTAAGCCTACCACTCACAATAAACAAACCCTAGGCTCCTAGGCAAAAGGAGCATTTTTACCCCAAAAGCAAGGAAGCTCAGTGAGAGCTCAGGTGTCCTATTTGAGGGAAAGGATCTGTTTCAAATTTCCCTTTTTGGCCCACTAATACCCAGAAGTTGGAGAAGGCCACAGGTTCTCAACAAACATATTGATAACCAAATAATGAGGATGCCATTAGGCAGAAGGAAAGAAGTATGGAAGCAGAAAGCAAAGTATGAAGATGCTGTATGCTGTCACTGTCCTTCTGTGTTTCAGCTGGAGAGCCTTCTGGCACAGTGTGCAGTTTCTTGGGTGGTCTCTCAGAGCAAATGTTGAGCTTGCCAAGTTGCCATTGAAGGCCAGGTGGTACAGTCTGCTCCACTGCCTGAAACTTAATCCTCACCAGCTTCTTTTCTGCCTGGGAAAAGTTTCTAGCATGCCTGACGTGGCTGGCATGAGTGACAAGGGAGCAAAGAAGCTGCTAATCTTGTGAATTGGTGGTAGTGAGGGCAGAGGTCCCAGCTCCATGTCAACAGACAGACACAGAAGAAATGAATCCTGCAAACATGGCAATGGAGATACGAGTCATTTAATGCAAGGGTGGATCCGGCCAAAAATGTTTTCACCTGTAAATGTCTCATCCTTTCTCTTTCCAGGTAAAAAGGAGAAAGGTTTGGAAAGCCATTTATGTGATGTGTAGGCCTGGGATTTGGAGTAGGCCACATGTTTCTTTGTGATCACTAGGCAGAGCTGGAAACAGCTTTCTTTGCTAGGCAAGGAAGGCAAATATGTTTTCTGGCAGATATTAGTTGACATGAGAGATCAGCAGACAATGCAGCAGCTCTATGAAACTTTTCCAATATTTCCATAGACAAGCCCTGAGCTTCCCAGGTTTATGAAATCTTTCCCCTGGCAACTGCAAGTCCTTCAGTGTCAGCAAACAGGAGCACTGCCAAGAGTAACTCCCAAAGTGCAGAGACTAGCAGAGGCTCCCAAAGTGCAGAAAGGAGAGGTATGTACCCTAGCCTTGTCTCTCCAGAATACTTCAAGGGTTCCCCAGCCTTGCTCCGCAGCTGTTCCCTGTTCCATAACATGCCACATCACTCTTAGTGTGTGTTTGTGCCCTTCCTCACACCTTTTGCTTTTGTTTACTCATAAAATCTGTGTACCCTGGAGAGAAGCAAGCCAGGAATTTACAAGCTAGGGCAGTGGGGGCTTAAGAGGTCTTTTATGGTCATCAGTGGAGAAATGTGATGTGTACTTAGCACAGTAAGCCACTTTCTCAATGCAGTACTCTCTCTCACTCATTTCTGTTCTCTTGACCAGACAGTCATGTTCTGGCACAGGAGATCTGATGGGCAGTGAGCTCCTGACATGCCTGTGCCTCTATCCCAACAGCAGCTGGTACCCGATATCTGAAACCTTGGATGCAGCCCAGCCTGCTTCCATGGAGATCTGTTCTTCACTGGAGACTTCCGTCACCTGTCTGACAGTGACCATGACCAGTCACGGGACTGTGGAACATCACTCACAATGAACTTGACTTTTGTTCTGTACTAAACATTGCTTTCCATGCTGACTACAGCTTCTCTTGGACCCTCACTCAGAGCTACTAATGGGAAAAAGGCAGGAAGGGGTCTTGCAAAAGTTTTTCTCCTTGCTATCTCTTACGTTATTTACTAATATGTAAAGCCTTTAGAGTTTTATTCTTTATCTGCTTTGACTAAAAGAAAAATTTTAAAAAGTCAAACATTTTGTCTTCTTGCTCTTCCTGGAAGATCCTTGGCCCTGACCTGGAAGAAGAACTCATGTAGAGGTACTTGATATTCTGCTTCTGCTGAGACTTAATATAACAACCATTTAACAACCAACAACACCTGTTAAGTTCCTTGAGTGATGCAGGACTGTCTTGTCTCAGCATTTAAAAGGGGAAATGAGAACTGAAAAATTTTTTTAAGTGGAAAACACTTGTAGTCCCTGAGAAATAGAAAACTTCTAAGTGAAAGATGATCATCCTCTCGTCACCTTTAAAGAGGCTTAGATCAGCTCATGCAGAGGGGAAAAAAGTCACCAACAGGTATGAATCAATGAATATTCAATTGTATTGAACTGACTATATCTCCCCTGATTGCTAAGCTCTTCTAAGGGAGCACTCCATTTGGTCCACTACATAAGTATGGAGTAGAATTTACAGCAGGTAAATAAATTTCCATCTAAAACTATATGTATTTAAATATCTGACTATCAGCTAGGTTGCTGTAATTAATATTCTTGGCGTTACAACCTGCAGCAATGTTTGGTAAGTGATATCTTTTTAATCTGTTTCATCTCATCATTCCCAGGAGTCATTCTGACATAGATTCCTTCGATATTGTTGGCATCAGTTTTAAGAGTCCTCAGAGAAGGCTGCTTATGTAAAGGACAACATGTCTTGCTGGAACAGCTCAAAGATGGTTCAGTATCATTATTCTCACTTCACCAGCAGGTGAAAATTATTAGCTCTGTTGCTCTAGCTTCCCCAACTCAGGTAAGAGGACTAGACAATGGGCAGTGCTCTCTCTTTTTGCTTTGCACGAGGGTGGATCTCCACAATCTGGTTTTCTGCATGACGTTAGTGTTCATGCTGAGCTGTTCTTCATAACCACAGTAAATAAGAGAATTTGTATAGTCTGCCTAGGAAATTTCCACTAAACTATTCTACTCTCATTTTTCTCCTCCAAGCATAGTACAGAGCTCTGTTGAGGTGACCAAATAAAAATCCCAAACCCATGAGCAATTACCATCTGCTTGCCCATTATTTTAAATGTGCTGTGGGCATTTTATTTTCCCTCTCTTTGTCATAGCCTATTAAGCTAGTGTGGCTCATGTCCACACTAAAAAAGGCTGCAATACCATAAAAAAAATGAATAATTTTATTTATTAGGTAAAAATATGAGATCATTAGGAGTTTTCTAACACTATACCATAACAGAATATGAAAAATTTCCAAATGCCTTGCATCTCATTTCCATTTAGCATTGTGAAACCAAATTCTTTATTTAATCATCTAAATCAGAAGGGCTTTCAATCTGTAACTTGTTTGTTGGTTGGCAATACATGTGTGGGAATTTCTTCAAATATTACTTTGAAAGAGATAATAATGGGTTTTGTCCCCAAGTGCCCCAGATGAGTTTCAATAGCAAGATATTTTTTCAGAGAATCAATCTCTATTAATCTATTTATTTCTAAGTGTGTTCACTTTAAAATGTTCAGATTTAATCTGAGATTCCCACAGCATTCTCCTGGTGAAACCATGTTTCCATGGTGCACTGTTTACCTGGTAAAAAACTGTCGGGATGGCCAGGCCCAGAGAGTGGTGGTGAATGGGGTTACACCCAGCTGGGGACCACTTGCAAGTGGCGTTCCTCAGGTTTCAGTTTTGGGGCTGGTCCTCTTCATTGATACCTGGATGAGCAGGTCCAGAGAAGGGCAATGGAGCCAGTGAAGGGTCTGGAGCACAAGTCCTCTGAGGAGCAGCTGAGGGAGCTGGGGGTGTTTAGCCCAGAGAAAAGGAGACTCAGGGGAGACGTTACGACCCTCTACAGTTGCCTGAAAGGAGGGTGTACCCAGGTAGGGGTGGGTCTCTTCCCCAGGTAGCACGTGACAGGCTGAGAGGAAATAGCCTCTAGTAGCCCCAAGGAAGGTCTAGACAAGATACTAGGACTTTTTAAAAAAAAAATTAATTAATTAATTTTTTTCCAGGAAGAATTGTAGAACACTGGAACAGACTGGAACAGGGAAGTAGTGGGTGGAGTCACCATTCCTGGAAGTGTTCTAAAAACACCTGAATATGGCCCTTGAGGACATGGTTTAATGGTAAGCATACTGGTGGAGCTCCATTGGTGGCAGGGCTTGATCTTAAAAGTCTTTTCCTTCTATGATTCTATGATTTGCAAAGCTCACTCTTCACAAAAAAAGAGGCTTCTTTGTGGCTAAGGGGTGAATATCTGATGAGAATCTGCTCAGGTCTTTATAAGATATGGAAACCTAAAAATGTGTCTCAATTTCCATTATTTAAAAGTAAACTGTTAGATATTGGGTTCGTATATGCAGAAAATTCACAGTTTATCCAGCTATGGCACTGATAATCCCATATCAGCCATGCACCGGCTTCAGGTTGATAACACACATAAACAAATTTAAAGTGATTGTACACATACTTTGGCTATTTTCAGCAAAAGTAAAGTGAAACTTGAAACAGAAACACATTCGCCTTTTTTGTGCAGACTGGTGTTTCTTGGGTTTGATTCTTTTGACCAGCAGCTGACAAATTGGAAAGATATGTTCTATTTTGTGTAAATTTTAAAATATGTTTTAATTAAAAATTTAATAGAAATTAACTATACTTTCAATCAGACAGTTGTTGCTTCTGATGGTCTAAACCTCTCATAGCCCAGCTGAAATGTTCATAGGTTTTAAATCCTTTTCTAATTCAAAATATGCTCAGCTGCTGCAGCTCGAGGTTCCCAAATACAATGTTATATCTGACCCTCTCACACAAAAATAGATTTTCTGAGAAAAGCAAATCTCAAATGAAAAAATTGTTTCCATCTCACAGCACTAGCAGAATTCAGCCTCTCAATACCAAAGGCTCAGGAAAGCAGGAGTGTTTGACATCACATGTTCCAGCCATTTGTCTTTTTCAGATATACTTTTACCATCTATCTCAAACTGTCTGTAAAATCACAGGTGACAGGCTGTAGCAGAGTTATCTTCAACAAGGAATAGCCCAATGCACATTGCACATTGCAATACCCACATTCTTGATGTGGGTTTTTTGGTCATGGTGGTGTTGGTTTTTTCCCTTTTTTTATTGAAAAGGAGAGGGTCAGTTACAGAAGAAATAAAAATCTCAGTTGGGATTTTTTAACTGGGGATTTTTATGGTTGCCACAAACCTCCTGGGATGCCAATATACAGAACAGCATCGTGCCAGCATTGTTCAGAAGCCTTCACTCAAATCACCTTTTCAGAGAGAGCTTTTTTGGGCCCTAGATCATCCATGGCACTTCAGGAAGAAAATGAAATTGACACATTAAAGTGGACTTAAGCAGGATGACAATGAGTATCTTTGCACCCAGACTTTCATTTGGAAGTTTAATATTTGCCCCAACTACGTAGTCCATGCCACCACTGCTGTCAGTGAAGAGAGGGAGCTTGCTGTAGGGCTAATAATTTCATCCTAGGATCAGTGTCTGAGAAATAAATCACTAATGCATCTTCATAACTGGAGTAATTTTTCACTACAGAGGCCCTCATGATATGCCTGCTGATTTCTTTTTTTTTTTTGTTCTCCCCTGGAGGGGATTTTACCTGACAAAGTGTACTTTTAAAATGGGAAATGGTAGATGGCACCAGCCTAACCACTGAAACTTATCTTTCNTTTTTTTTTTTTTTAATAAGAAAGCAGAAGCTGTTTAAAAAGAATAATTTACCTCCATTGCAAAATGAAGCCTGTCAAAATCACCTGCTTTCCTCCTTCAGTATCTGGATCTTGTCCCCAGCACTTGTCTGATATGACAGTTCTGGTTCCCTTAAGCTGTCTGTTTCTTGGGGAAACCAGTGAAAAGTATTTTCTCACCCTGTTATCTTCCTCAAACACAGACCTCACCTGGAACCTGAAGTACATGGAGAGCCTGCCCTTGAACTCACAGTCTGCAGCAGCATTAGCATGTGTTAGTTTTAACAGTGTTGAGCTCAAATTCTGAGTAGGTGTTCTGGCATGTAAATAATATGGGTTGATTCTCCATAACAGTCCTGTGGCTGCTTGTGTTGGTAAAACACCCCCAAAAAATTGAATGATCAAACTTCCTAAGGAAGTCTAGGTAAAAGGGTATCAGGTTTTCCCATGAGATGTATGGTAATATCTTTTTCTAATGTGATGCAACACTTTTGTGCTAAACATAACAACTAATGATTTGTGCCTTAGCAAGTAAAATGAGGCTTAGCTCTGTGGAACCTGCCATTTAAAGAGTTTTGTATACATCATGAATTCTGAATCCTGAGATACATTTCATGTCATTGCAAATTAGTGTTTTACTTTTTTTCTTAAGATGCAAACATATTCTCATTAAACCATAGCTAATTGTCTGTGTTTCTTTCAAAGGCGTGTTGTTCTGCTCTTCTTAAGGAAAACTAATTCCTAGTAGCAAAACTTATTTAAAATTTGATAATCACCTGTACACATCAAACATGAGTGTTTTTGACAAATGAAAAAATGAGCATATTTATTCAAATAACATCCATGTTGCTCCTCAATTCTGTTACCATTCTATTTGTATATGAGCAACCGTGCTTCGATTTCCAAATGTAGCCTGATAGGAATTTCACAGGAAAGCATTGCAAACAATTTATGAAATCACTGGGGCTTTTTATTGGCTGTGATTCCATTTTAAAAGAACATCATACCATTTACCCACATCATGCAGGAAAAAATACCAGGAAAATGACAAATTAAAATCACATTCACAATGTCTCTACTTTAAATCATCCTCAAGTACTGCATGCATCTGAAAGAAAGCTGGGGAGCATTTCTACTAGAAAATGCATGACTAAGTTAAATTTTGCTCTGTGTGTGTGAAAGAGAAAGAGAGAAACAGGCAATTTTTTTAATGACAGTACTGAAACATTTTACTAACTCAGTGCATGAAGAAACAGTTCTTGATAACATATATTCAGAACAAATACAGACAACTTTCAGATACAGAAGACGTTACATTTAGATCACAACAGCTAATTTCTAACAATGCTTGTTCTAGCACAAAAAGCTTGGCAAAAAGATGTATTCAGCAGCACTGGTATGGTTTTTCTTGATGAAGGAGAGAGGCTGGGAGGGATCGAAGCCAATGTATGATACTAGAAACATAGACAGAGGAACTCCAAAGTGATTAAGCACGTGATCTTATATTTTGTTTTATTCATTTTAAACACAAGAGTAGCATTGATAATTAATATTGCAGTCTGATTTCATATGGCTTTCTCTACATATAAATGTGAGTTCACAAGGTCAATGGCAAACTAAATCATTTACCCTCCAAATGAGAAGGCCCTTTGACTATTTTTTTACTAACCTGTAAGGTCTTGGAGTTGTGAGGGAAAATGACTGCAGTGTCTAGCCAACAACCTTTCTCTGTAAATAAAAACTAGTTATAAAACTAAAATACCTCATTTACCTGAGATTGAACAGACCAGTGATGCAAATAAAACAATGTCATGAGAGACAAAAATATATTCAGAATCCAAACAATGAACCATGCTTCTCTTTGGTCTCTTGTTTAAGTGCTTCATCACCTGCTTGAATGCCAAGGGGAAAAGTGTGTGAGACAATGCTTCTGACTTCCATACATGAGTCAAAGGTGTCTGTGTCCCTTGTTACCAGTTCTGAGTGGGAAGGGAAATAGATGGGCAGAAGAGAAGGGAGAGTGCCTTGCTCTCTAATCTGTTCAGCATGGCTTAGGCACTTTGGGACCATGGAATGACTTGAGGAGAGGTCCACTCTCATGCAAAGTGCCAAAAGTTATGTGAGGCAAAACCAAGCAAAACCTATCCAGTACCGGTGGTAGCTCTTCTGTCACGTTTCTTATGGTAAGAAAAGCAAAATGGGAGCTACCAGCTCACACCTGGATGAATTTTCTGCTGTTAGTGGAGGAAGGTGCAGGTGTGACCAGTTGAGATACAGAAGTGATAAAATGGCTGGACTGGGAAGCTCCCACAACGAAAAAGACTCAGTAAATACTATTTAATAAACCACTTTCCCTTTCCCTCCTTCTTTGTGAGCCTGGAATGAGGCCTACCAGAATCAGTATAGTGATCCTATGGTCCCTCTTCAGGGGTTCAATCCAGATGTTCACACAGCACAGGAGCTCAGCTCACAAGGGCAGTATTTTTAGTGTTCTGAGCTCAGGGATAGCATTACCTGCTTAAGAAATTTGAGTACAGTCTACACAAGATCCTGACTTAGACCGGTCATCTATGCCACAGCTGCTGGGGCACAATTATCTAAAACGGTATGAAACAATCTTTCTTTCTCTCTCTTCTCCCCATCTTCTCCAATTTTCTCATCTTCCACAGATGTGTGCACAAACATGCACATCAAGCTGCCAGAGAGACTGTGAAAACAATCAGCACTAACATTCTGCAAGGAGAATGCTACGCAGAAAATTCTGATCTTACATCAGGAACAGTATTTGGCTGGATGAGGAAGGAAATCGGTAATGGGGGTTCGGGAAAGGTCAGCAAGCAAGTGGTAGAGAAAAGCCAAAGTAAAGTGGAATAAGTTTATCTTCTCATAAGAGTTCTCCAGCACAAGAGTCAGGGGAATATATGAATGGATGTGTTCATTTTAGCGCAGGCACATTTCTGCTGGTTCTACTTATATATTAGAGGATGTGTGCCACAGAGATTAATCAAGGCATTTCAAAAGTATTGGTGTCTGTATGTCAGTGATCTAGGTTAGGACATCTAGCGACCAATGAGTGGCTGAAACAAAGAGCCAGGCTCTGCCTTTTAGCTTTCAGGGATGTTGGATACTCTGGCAGAGCATCAAAATGACTGGCTGCCCTTGTGACAGAGAGTTTCCAATTCTGTGAGATTTACTTAAACAGCCTCAAATTACTAGTTGCTGAATTTGCATGGGGTGAGTAGGACACTCTTCTAGAAAATGGTAAATTGTTCAACACTACCATGCTGTACCCAAGCACTTATTCATAGAGTGTTCTGGGTCATTAAAAGTCTCAGGAAGAAAGCAGTCATCTTGTTTTAAATGAAAGTTAAGGGGGAAAAAGTCCCACTGACATCATCCAAATGAGTAAAACCTGCCTTCTCTTTCCTCTGGATAGCCCTTGGCAGCTTATACTTGAACAAACAAGTCTTGTTCATAGATCCAGCCTGAAACAAGTTGCATCTTTACCAACTTGTTCTGACTTCTGTATCAGTCAAACCTCTTCAGCCTCTGCCTTAGACTCAATAGAAAGTTACATTTGAAATTATTTTAGAAGAAGCAAGGACTATAACACCCGAATAAAAATTGTGCAAGGAGGGCATAGTCTATTTATTCTCTTAAAAAATACTCTTTTCCTATTACAACAGATGTTACTAGAAGGTACAGAGCTCTCATGCTCAATTCCTTAACCATGGTACTGATTTCTTCTGCTTACCTGGAAAGGTGATGTCTTCTAAAATATCTTATTTGGGATAACACTGACATGTTTGCCTAAACTGAGTTACACTGAACCAGTGAAAAGAAGATCCATTGAAGTAAAATGCTTAATTTAGGTGTATAATGAAGTGTCTGATATTACCCTCCTTTTCATTGCCAGCAGAAAGAGTGAATTTGCTTTCAAATCTGATCCATGTACTTAGGAAATTTTTGTTGTTCCCAGGACAGGGACAAGCAATGCTACTTCTACCAGCCAAACCCTGATTCTCCAGACAAGACTGTGAGACTGAGACGGCATGACACTGACTCAGCACTGACTACAGAGACCTAGCCAGGTGCAAAATTTCAGGATTAGCTCTTCAGATGACAAGCCAGATACCTGACCATGAGGACCTGTGTCCAAAATAATTCTGTCTATGTACTATGAATCTATGTAAGTATTAGCAAGTCAGCATCTCCCATAGAATTTGGATTTTCTTATGCAATTATGTGATATCTCCAGTGTTTCATTGAGGAGACCTTTTGTACCTGTGTCTGCAAAAGGCCACAAAGATAATGGTGAGAAAAAAATCTTTTCCCACCCTGCTAGCATCAAGGGATAGCACACACTTCTGTAATATTAATTAGCTCCTGCACAGCACTAGACAAGCATCTTCACTTTATGCCTTTATAGTAGGTAGAGACTGAAATCTACATTTTACAGGTGCAGAATCTCAGTGGGGCAGAAAACAAGTGACCTTCCCAAGGCAATGCAGTAATTTAGCACAAGAAACATCATGGATATTTATGGATTTGCCATGACTAACACTCAGGCCACCACACACTCCCACACACTGCAGGAAAGGGTGGGCAGTACAAAGCCATGACAATATGCTGGACCCCAAATGTCCAACCCACAAGCACTGCTGGAAACAGGATGTTTGAATATGGCAGAAAGAGGAAGATTGGTTAAACAGAGCAGCAAATGCACTTGTCATTGGCTTCAGAGGGGTTGGGGAGGTCCTCTACCAGAGCACTATGCACTCTCCTAGGGTTTCAGCTCTCTGTATGGCAAGTGCCTGACCAATTTGCTCATTCAAGGTAAATGTATGGCTAATTCCCAAAGTAACATGACTCTTGCTTAGATTCTGAGGCATTTAACTTCTACAGCATCTGAGGGCAGATGACTCACTTCTTCCACAATTCTGAGTGATGTCAGCTGCGTAAGTCATGCATGATTTACTTTCCAAACGATCTTTTATTTATGTCACAGATGGAATTAAAACAGAAAATCTCTGCTTCCATGGGAAAACTGAGATATTCCTTCTGAGAGCAGCTGTGCTCAACAAAAAATGGTTAATGTGACCCAATCAATAGGAACATTATAGTAATGACTAATTATTATCAAAAATAAAAATAAGATAATTTTAAAAAATTAAAGAGGCCACTGTTCATACTTAGTGAGCACTCCTTCTTGCATTGGATGGAAATGAGATTGTTCCTTTTCTATGCTTGATGTGCAGTTGCCTTATTTAACATACATAGTACTATGGCTTATAATAAAAGTTGTGTAGTCTGCAGCTTTTTAATCTTTACATCCATTCAGAGGCATCTACTGGATGTGACTATGTACAAAATTAAGGAATGGATGAATCTTGGGGTGGAGGAAAGGGAAAGAGGCAGTTGGAAGGGAATGGGAAGCAAAGGGACTCCTAGTGAGCAGTAGAGGGCAGAGGTGGGGAGGACTGCGGGATGAATGGCAAGATTGTAAATCCCCATTGGGCAAAAGAGAAATCCTTTGCAGTACTGTTTATGCCCATCTAACAGTCTGCAGCTATTACTTCTTGAACATGTCCTGCAGGGGCCCTGGTAAGTATTTGATGACTGTGTCTAGGATGCTCTCTTCTTCTTCCTCCTCCTCATCCCCACAGCCAGGAGGGATCGCCTTCTTTGGGCGTGTCAGACTCCCTTCAGCATTAGCTTCCAGTGCAGCCTGGGCCTCTGCTTCCTTTTCTTCCTTCTTCTTTATCCCATACTGCAGGGGAGAGATAACACATTGTCTGAATCATAATACGAGAAATAACATATCTGCTGAACAGGATGGCTGATGAAGCCAGTATTGCATGTGGTGCCTCATATTCTGCAGTAAGAACATCACATATTTTCATGTTGCTCTTTTACACAGACACTAAAAATATCCATACTAACAACCGTCCTCTAAGTTTAGCCTGGTGGATGGATAGCCTTCACAAGATGCTGAGATTACTCAGAAGCAAGCACAGGGGAGAAAGTGGGACTATGCAGCCATGGTCTCTAGTAAAGAGAATATAAGCTCTGTGTTAGTAAAGTGTTAGGGTGGCGCTCTGCTGAGGTGGCATCCTCCTCTTTTATGTTGACAAGTCTGATGCTTAGGTCCATCATCCGCAATGATTTTGAAAATCCATCTGAAGCATTTTATAGCTTATAGATGTGGCAAAACTTCAGGGAAAAACAAAAGAATGCAAACAGGTCAGGACAGACAGGACGGCAGTGAAGACAACAGTTTTAGATATTCTCATGTGGGACATATCCTATACTGTTCATCCATGTTCTCTTTGTATAAGTGGGACAGAAAGACCTCTTTGAAAATAAACCATCATGAGAAAATCAGCTGACTCATACTATTTGAACAGAAACACTTTGAACCCTGTGAGTAGAATGGGTACTTGAAATTTGCTACTTCCACTAAGAATTAGCAGCATGCCACTAAGACATTACATGAGTAACCAGAATCTTATTCTGTGACATTACATTCAAGAGGCTAGATTTAATACAGGACTAAACATAGGCATATGCTCTTCTTTCTGTAAGTGTTTGCACTGCTTCAGAGATTAAGGTGATACACAATGAAAAAATAAATCAACTCAAACTGTCACATGCAAATCTAGAGCAAGAAGCATACCTCAAGCTATTGTCTATTATCAAATCACAGACTGGGTTGGGCTAGAAGGTGCATTTCAAGGCCATCTAGTCCAAGCAGTGAGTAGGAACATTTTCAGCTAGGTCAGGTTGTTCAGGACCTGCTCTGTTAATTCAGATCAATTCAAATTTCCCAGAATGCTTCCACTTTTCCTGATGATAAATGGAGGTTAAACCTTCTTGGTACAGTGATCGTGATGCAAACTCAGGAAGTGTCCCATTTCTCAGTGCCCAGCTGTGCTTCACAGAAGCCAGCTGTACTTTTCAAGGATGCTTGAGGTCCCCAGGCTCACAGCTCCCTGTCTGGCAGCAATATTCTTCTGCTTATCCTTTTTACCTTTTGAAAAGCCACCTTAATGGCTGCTCTCTGTCAGCTCCTCAGACACCAGACACCTCACAAGCACCTGCACAATTGCTTACAATCCATGTTGCATAAATATGCTTGAAAAGAAGATTGGAAAGAAAAGCAAATATGATTTGAAAAACATCAAAGAATTAAGTTGGTACCATGTACTCAATATTTTCAAGTACCAATAGAACCTTACTGCTGAATAAACATGAATTAGATGCTATTTTCTTTTTTTTTTTCTACTTCTAAGATTAGTTCAAATTGTTAACCAGTAAAACAAAAAGTACACTGCTGCATTCATGACTTTCTGATTTCAGAGGGCTGTTGGGTATGACTTTTCCTCCTAAATATTTCTGAGCGAAGGCATTATTTTTGATTTGTTTCTCCATCATCATTTATATTTAAGATGACAGCCTGCAAAGCTGAAAGCAGTGGCTTCAAAACACTCTAGTTCTCTAAATCAATTCTCTCATGCCAAAATGTTCATTAGGGACATTTGTCTTATGATTTTTATACCTACTGGGTGCTGGTCACACCTGATTTCATGGGAGAGATATTAAAGACAAATGGTATTTCCATTCACTTGTGAGACAAAGAAAGAATTTGACCAGCTTATAGTTACAGGGCTGTACACCACACAGGAGATTCAACACAGGAACAGCTACCACGCAGATGGAATGACATGCAGTGCTAGATTGTAGTCAGTCTGCACAGCTCTATTAACCCCATTCTCCCTGTCAGGCCACAGGTAGATGTCTCTAGGTGATTCCCAGTGTAATTTATACGCAGATTGGGCCTTCCTTTGCCAGACAGAGGAGAACAGTAGTGGAGACAAAATAAATCATAGTAACGCACGGGTACCCTGCATGCTTTCAAATCCTCCATCTCAAAACAAGAATCAGCTCAAGATGTGTTGATCCTCTAGCTCAGGAACTTGCTGAACAAATATTCAGCTCACAGGAAAGAGTGGAACAAAGCCAACCAGTTACAAGAATTCAGTATTATCATTTAAATTTGGTGGTATTTTGTATTAACAAAAATGTAAGCTGTGAAGATTCACTGGTGAATAAAATTACATACTTTAGGTTTGAAATTGTTTCAGAGGAAATAAAATTATAGAAAGGAAAGTCTTAATATAAGCAAAATTTTAAAATAGTGTCTTCACATTAAATCATTTGGGTGAAGTCAACAAATAATTTTTAAAAGACATGACTAAAAATAATCTTCCTGGCGCTCTGATTTTCCTCAGGAGAGGAAATATTTCATTACCTCAAAAAAATTTGAGGGATGAGGATAGTTTCGGTTTTATTCAAGGTTCAACCCCACAAAATTTAATATCTGTGGTGGTTTTTGCCCAGGGGGTCACTTTGGGAAGTAGCGCAGCTGCTCTTAGCAACTTCCTCAGTGTCTGACAAAAACAACCAGTCAGTAATTAGCTTTGAGGATTGACACTTCGTTACACCAGTGAGAAAGTTCATACGCTTCTGCAAACGCCCATGTTAAAAACAAAGAAATGCCGGGAAAAGCTCTCTTGATTTCCAGCTGGGAAAGAGGTAAC
>VZSE01004527.1:89584-119890 GCA_013398275.1 Promerops cafer | reverse complement strand
TTTGCTTTGGAATAGTTCACCTTTAAACTGGTACCCCATAAGCTGACATGGCCCATACACACAGCTGTGGGAAGGCTGTGTGAAAGTGGGAGGGACTTCTACGATTGCAGGTTTCCCCAGGCGGCTGCTATTCGTGAGAGTTGATAATCACAAGAGAACATTTTTTTTCTTGTGGAAAGTCTCCATGCAATTTGCAAGAGGGACTTCTCTCCCCAAGCGAACTAATGCAAGACTATTTTAAAAGTGGTAAACTGACTGAAAACATTGAGTTTTGTTTCTTTACATTGACAGTGGGGAAGAAAAAGGTTGTGGGGAGAGGAAGGTTCTGAAGGGGTTTGTTTGTTTGTTTGTTTGTTTGTTTGTTTGTTTTTCTCATTTTTCTTCCTTTAGTTACTGTCAATAAACCTCTCTTTATACCCTTTTAAGTTTTGAGCCTGTTTTGCCTTTCTCCTAATCCCATCTCACAGCAAGAAATGAGTAAGTGCACCCTAGTGAGTGCACCTGTGATTGGCCAGCACAAAAACTACTACATTATTTGATGCATTAGCTGAGAAATTTCAAATTGGCGAACCTAAAACCACTACAATATCAGACGTTGTATCATTACCTGCTTGGCCTTCAGTCACTCTACTTTATGCAGGATCACGTATCTAACCCAGGAAGATACTGAAACCTTTTTAGTATGTGTACCCTCTTGACACTCCTAGAGTTATTACTCTGCAGCCACATGGGGATTGTTTTCACTGGGTCATGTTAGAGAAATACTGTCAGCCTGGAGTCCTCAGTCATCAGGTGGGAAGAGTCGGGAAAAAATACCCAGGCCCTTGGCTTAACCCATTTTTACTGACTGCATGTCAGGAAAAGACTAGACTAGCATACTAACATACAACATCAACTTCCTCCCCATCTCTTTTCTTCCCTATTCCTCCAGTTTTTCACAAGGCAAAGTAGGTGCATGAACTAGAAACATTCTGGAAATTTGATCTAATGACAGTAAGACTGTCAGGGAGTAGGGGACTTGGGCCAACAGGATCTGCAGCCTAAAATGTGAACCTACGATAAATATAGTTACAATTCCTTAAGACAAGACAACAGTTTAGACTAAAAATGAACATGTTTATGTAGCAAGTATTTAGAACATGGAATGAGTAAACAGTAATATCATAGTTAAGACACCTGCAGAAAAACGGCGTATCTTTGGGTCAGGAGTGGAACTGACTCTACAGGAAGACAGCAATGTGCAAGGGAGTGGTTTTCCTTGGATGAGATTTGGAACTGCCTACTTAGAAACAAGTGATTTATCTGAAAAAGCTAAAGAACTAAGAAAGGAGGTTTGTGGGGGGTACAAAGACAAATTGAAGACTATATGGTGGGACGAGAGAAGACAGGAAACAACTTTTCCCCTGAAGGTGCTCTCAGACCTTGAAACTGGACCTCAGTCCAAATATTACTGCATATGAAACAATACTGCATGAAATAATACTGTGTGTCGCATAACACTGAGCTTTATATTCTGGGATAAGGTTGGCATGTGAATTATAGTGGTTACATCTCTCTTCAGAGAATTTTACTTTGCAGTGGTACAGCTGCAGGTAGTACTGAAACTGTCTAAACAGCTGCAGCAATCTTTGGAATTACTATTTTATTTACTAGCTAAGGTTTGAAAAGCTACTGAGATATTTAAATGCTTATTCCTTATCTTGCTTCCTATAAAAGTTATGGGAGTCTATACTTACAGTTCTGCCTGTTGAATTTCATTCATATTCTGAGCCTCAATATGAAAAAGAGAAAAAAGATTCAGCCAGACTTAAAAGCATATGGCTAGAAAAGACACTGGAAGGGCAACATGCACACCATTTTATTTTAAGAGTTAACTTGACCTGAATAAGTATTTTTCTTAGAGACTCCAACTACTGAAAATCTCTCACCTGTTCTGGAATTGAACTACCCTTTGCAATTAAAGTATTTATCCTCATGTCTAATGTGATTTGTCATGTAATGCGTTTTAAAAAATCTGGAAAATATGCAGCTACTGCAAAAAGATTTATCTTTCATCTGTCCTTTTGGACGTTATTTATCAATTGTGTAAAGTTCTTGTTTTTCTCTGCCATTACCAAAGAGAACATCAGCCCAGTTTAGATCTTTCCATCATTAATGCGTGAAATTTTCTGCCAGGAATATATGTAGAATCAAAACAAATGGAGAGCAATAGGCAGCACTGACCTTTAGTTCTACAACTGTCAGAGTCTAGGGTACAGAAAAAGACTCCCCTTTTATTTGATTTGTACAAAGTTGGAAGTCTTTCTACATGATATCTTTGGTCTCTCTGTGAGTGAACAGGCTGTCAATACAGGAGGTGAGGGTGCTGAAACCCAGAGCCCCAAGTACACCATTCTCACCACTGTTTAAAGCACAGAGCCTACTTTGATGTAGATCTGCCCAAAAATGTGCCCTGGCTTTTCTTTCACCTCAAATCTGATGATTTCATTTTGTGCTAAATTTGGCTCTTCTTGATTGTTTGTTTTTGTTGATCTACTTGTCTTTCTAATCAGTTCATTCATCCTGAACTTGATAGAGAGGATTAGTCGCCAGAAAACTTGTGGGGGAGCCTTTTAACACGTATGAAAGGAGGACACTCTCTTTGTCTCTCAAGTAACCCATTTAAGTGCAAGGTCTGTCATGCAGTGTTAGAATTACACAGACTGTTTCAGGCAACTCAGACACGCTGACCCTAGATAATCTCTGTGCTTTCTGAGGAGTAATGAACAAAGAATCACAACCTGCCATGTGGGCAATCATGCCAATTTCAAGCTGTGGCAAGGTATGAAAGGTATGAGAGAGAATGCTGGGTGTCTCAGTCCATGACACACCAGCAGGGTGTGTGGGGGGTGTGCATGGGGACTCTGTGTGGAGTGAGTGTAGGTGTGGGCATTTTCTTGTCTCTACATGCTGCTGCACAGCTCTGCTGACCCTGTCAATGCATAAGTGGAAGACAGCTGATTAATAATGGAAAAGAACAAGGCAAAGTCTGGCAACCGCAGTCCTAAACGACATTGTTCAATTGCGTGTGAGCCAAACAGGAGCACAGCTCAGGAGAGAGGTGGCAGAGAGAAAGAAAGGAGGACAATTAAACTTCAGGTTGGGACACTTGAGATGCAAAGCCAGGGCCTCATCTCTTCTGGAAAAAATGTTCCAAAACATCTTTGTTCCATCCTTGGGGGCTGTCAGAGTTTTTCAGGCAGTTTTCCAGCAGTGGTTATTTGTAAACCTTGTTCATGTCCTTTGAATCCTTTACCTCATCCAAGGTTCCATCTCTCCGTAAGTTCACTGTGGCTACACATGCTTTGCTACTCTGTGCTAGCTCAGGCTTTCAGCTCTGTCAAAATCACAGCAATTCTTCTTGCATGACCTGTCTTGTTTCAGGTCTTCCAGTTTCAGCTCTTCAGTCTTATCCCCTTGTTTCTCTCAGGGGGCTCCTACAGCAAACAAAGAGGCCTACAGATTTTCTCTTGCACCACAAACACAGAGAAGATGCAGAATTCAAAGGGCTCATGTGGTTTTCATCTGCCTCCCATCAGCATCTTCTTCTGGTGACACCGGGTGAATCTAGCAGTCTTTCCTTCTCCATGGCAATACTGCTGCCTGAGAACCACACCCCTGGCTTCTGTTCCAATTAGCTGTGGAACTGCAGAACAATCCTATGGGAATACCCAGTGCCCCAAGCATCCAAGAGTAGTGCTACCCTGAACGATAGATATGAAATTTGCTTTTCTGCTGGTCCACAATAGATGGAGTGCAAGATAAAGCACTGTTCTCTGGAGGAGATCAGATCTGTACTCAACAAGCCTTGTTTGTTTACTTTGATTGAAAACAACATCGTATCTGTCCACTGTTGCTGTTTAAGTGAAAACCAGAACTGCATCAGGATCCTGATTGCAGAAGCCTTCTCTGAATTTCCTGCAAACTCAGATCAAGGGGAATCATTTCATTGGTTTCAGTGGAGACCAGCCCAGACAAACCTAGTTAAAAGAAAGGGATCATAGGATTATAGAATAGCTTGGGCTCGAAGGGACCTTAAAAATCTCCAAATCACCTCAAAGCCCCAAGCTGAGGTAGGGACACCTTCCACTAGACTATATTTAGAGTCCCATCCAGCCATGGGAGAGAGAAGAGGTGCACCAGCCCTCTAATCGTCTTTGTGACCCTCCTCTGGACTTGCTCCAACAGGTCCATGTCCTTCTTATGTTGAGGATCCCAAAGCTGGACACAGTGTTCCAGATAGGTCTCATGAAAGCACAATAGGACAGAATCACTTCACTAGATCTGCTGGCCAAGCTGCTTTTAATGCAGCCCAGAATAGGGTGATTTTCTGGACTGCAAGTGCACATTCCCAAGAAATGTTAAAGTTCTCATCCACCCTCTAGTCCTTCTCCTCAGAGCTGCTCTCAATCCATCCACTGCCCAGTCTGTACCTATGCTTGGGATTGTCCTGACCCAGGTGCAGGGCCTTGCACTTGGTCTTTTTGACCTTCATGGGGTTTGCACAGCCCCACCTCTCCAGCCTGGCCAGGTCCCTCTGGATGGCATCCCTTCTCTGCAGCACATCAACTGTGCCACACAGATTGGTGTTGGTGACAAACTTGCTGAGGGTGCCCGTGATCCCACTGTGTCACTGACAAAGATGCTGAACAGTGCCAGTTCAACACCAAACCCTGAGGACACCACTCATCTCTGGAGTTTTCCTTTTTGTCTTAAATATACTTTTCAGATGATATCAAAGCAGGAAAAGCCGCAGGGCAAAGTGGAAAAATATTGTTAATGTTAAGCCTTTAACCATATGTAGAATCCTAGAAGACAAGGAGGCTAAATTTATATGTCTCAAATGCTGAATGCCCAATAGCTGTGGAGCCAACCATGTTGGTAATAACAGCCAAGAAATGTTGGTAGTAACATGCCATGTGAAAGAACAAGACATGTCTGGAGATGGGGGCCATGTACAGGTAAGTGCAGAACTTTTCCAGGACAAAAATCCTTGGTCTGGTTCCTGTAGATAAGCCCAACACAGCACAACAGAATTATAGGAATGAGGTAAAGAAGTGGGCATGGACTATAAGGGGGAAACAAGACCACCCAAGACCCCTGACACTGGAACCTGTCCCTGGTGATTCCTTCCTTCCTTCCTGGAATCCTTCCTTCCTTCCTTCCTTCCTTCCTTCCTTCCTTCCTTCCTTCCTTCCTGGAATCCTTCCTGGAATCCTTCCTGGAATCCTTCCTGGAATCCTTCCTGGAATCCTTCCTTCCTTCTCTTATTTCCTCTCTAATTCAACTCTTCCCTTCTCTCTTCCTTTTCATCTTAACCCTTTACCCAAAATCCACTGCCATGTGCTTATATGGTTGGTAAGGGACTAATACCAATTTCCATTCCAAATGTAATTTACTAATAAATGTTGTGAGTTTTTGTGGACCCTCTGACTTTTGTTGTTACTTTTGACCACAAGCATTTTTGAATTTTGCTTGCTCCCTTCCCCATAAGGATGGGACATTACACCACAGCTCTTTGTGTCCATCCAACCAATTCCTTAACCACCAAATGGTCCAGCCATCAAATCTGTGTCTCTCCAGTTTAGAGGATCTGCTCCATGATCTTGCTGGCCATCTTTGTTGGGATTCACTGCTCCTGAGTTTGGAGCTGGAGATCCACGTATATTGAAGAGCTTTTTTGGACTCCTATTCACTCCAGGATTTTATCCCATGGTATTTTACCAAGCAGATCTCTGAAGAGCCTAGAGTCTGCTCTCCTGATACCCAGTTAGAGAAGCCATCCACCACACCCTTGTGTGGTGCCAATAAGATCCTAGCCCTGCAGGCAGGTGCACTAACTCCTCTTGTTTTGTCTCCATGCTGGGTGTGTCTGCATAGAGGCAGATAGGAAACACATTTTGGCTTAATCTGACTGCCAAAGCAAACTGGCCATTCTGCTCACTGTGCAAGTCACTGGACTATGCTAAGTTTTCCCAGTCAAATGCCATTTTTTCCCATTACGACATACAGGCAGTGTGAACTACAATTTGTGAATAAATTTACTACTCTTTGGAAACCAAGACTCTGAGAAACAACAGATATAGGTATCACATACCATGAATTTTTCAGAATACTCAGCAGAAAACATGTTTTCATTTTCTCTGTGCTTGCAAATATGTTTATTTTGTTCCTTTTGTGTGTGCAGCATCCACGTTAAAACAATGCCTTTCTGCAATATGGTCAGCCTCAGTGAGAGGGAATGAAGTTTTGAAAGCTTCAGGAATGGAGATAATTAAATTACTGATGACTAGCAAAGTTCTTCCATCTTGTAATCAGAGAAGAAATCTCCAGAGTAAGAGAGAATATCTTACTCATGAAGAAGAGCATAGGATCAGAGGCTCCAAAATACTGATTTTAGGTACCTTGAGGGTAGACTGAAATCAGTGCACTGACTCATGACCACAGGGCCCAAGATACTGTACATACTGTAATCCTAAACCTATTGGATCCTGTGGAAAAACCTCTCCCCCAGACTCCAACTTGCAACTTCGGTTAAGAAAATTTGGGTCAATTCTAGTCTTCAAAGCAGTTAAGCAGAATAAGAAGAAAGAAAATTTACATACTCCACAGTAACAACTGCAGTTTAATTGTTCATAGGTTACAGTGAAAGTTTACATTTTCTCCATGATCACCAAGATGGGGTCAAGCTGCAGAAGGTTCCCATGAGAACAGAGGCATTTTCCAGAGCAGGTGTGCTCTTAGCCAAAGCAGGTTGATTTCTTGTGTTTCCAAAGTCTACATTTAGTTTTCCACAAGAAAAAGTTCCCAGAAGCCAATGGCAGGATCCTGGAAATGGATAAATGCAGTTGCTTGTATGAGTTTAGAAGACTTTATATTTTAGTTATGTATCTGATAGCATAAATAAATCCATAGGATATATCTTTCTTTATGTGTGTGCTATGTAAGACAGAACATGGAGTATAAGCTGTTCATACTTCTTCCTGCCTCCTGCATTTATTTTCTTTGCCAAATAAAAGCCTTTCTTTTAGTACAAGGTTGGTATAATTATTTCCCCAAGATAGTGAAGCAATTTCGATTAAACACTACTGTTTCTTTTCCATAAAAAGCCTGTGTTTACCACGTGGGACAGCTCTTTTTTGTTTTGGTTCTTGTTTGGTTTAGGGTTTTTTGGTTTGTTTTTATTTTTGCATTCCTAAATCTTATTTTGAAAGCTCTAGTCCAGTCAGTGTGTTTTTACAAAAACCTAATAAAAGTGCTCCAGAGGCTGAACCCTAAATGGCTGATTCATTTTAAGTTCAGCTTTCAGTAGGTAAAGTGTGTGAGCTCTCTGCATTTCATCTCTCCAAATTCTTGGGAAGCCATGAAAGGCAGATTTTTTTAAAAAAACAGTTTCTTACTATCAGTTTCGATTCTAGCATATTGCTAGAACATTTCTCTGTGCACATATCAGCTATAGCTATTATGAAACTTTAGGTACTCCTTGGCGTTCTGTAGTACACTAAAAAGTGCTCATGAATATGTAGGATGGTGTTATCAGCAATGTGATAGGTTAACAGAGCTCATCACAGCAGAGCAAGAATGAACTTAGAAAGGATTCTGGAAGTGGTACCCTCATATGTGACTGAAAGTGTGCTACAGGTAAATTTGTGTTCCCTAGTGTAGTTCAGCACTGTGATGGATAGCTGCATTTAACTGTAGTCTTCTATTAGACAGTAGGTTTGAGGGAAATTAAAAAGATAATTTTCTATCTAAAAAAATTCATCAGATCATAAACATAGATTATTACACCCAAAAAAAAAAAAAAAAAAAAAATTAGAATAGAGCCAACTAACAGGCCCAGGTATAAAAGCAGCACTCATATCTCTATTGCTAAGAATTCTGAGAACTAACCTGGGAGGAAAAGAGACCTTTAGACCAACATTTATGTATGCATCCATGATTTTTCTCAGCTTTCTGTGTGACAATATGGGAAACAATTAATTTCTTCCTGCTGAACAGAGACTTTAAGTAAGATTTACCCTTCTAAAGGGGCTACACTGAGTCTGCTCTGAAACACAGTCATTGCTTACAATGATGCCACACTGAAATGTTATTTCTGTGCCATTTTCATATGTTATACTGTCCTCAGTAACTTCCCTGGGTTGATAGGATGAATTTGACAGGACAATGAACTGCCTCAAACTTTTCAGTAAGAATTTTTTTTTAAGTAACCTACACCTAAGTTGTAAATGCTGATGTTGTCGACAGCACAAGATATTGTAATTCAGCAATAGTAAGAGATCAGGAAAGATTAGTTAGGTGATTATTAGTCCTTGCTTTGAGACTAATTGTTGTCATCAATTCCTTGGGGATTCTTCTGTGTGGAATAAATCCTGCCATTGCAGCTGGGATCTAATTAGCACAAACACCCTGCCAATACATTTGTGGAGACCAAGGCATTGTCACAAACTCTGAGCCAAGACTCAGTAAAATCAAAGGTAGTTAATCAATTAGTTTCAAACCTTTGACATACTCTTGCCTCTGAAGTACAAAGAGTATTTCTCAATCCCATTAACTGGCAAGAGAAGTGAGAACTCTGACATCAAAATGCTTTAAAAATAGGAAGAAAACTTTTGACATCCAAAAGAGCGAGTAGGAAATTATGAGTGTTAATGCATAGGCTGCAGCTTTTCAGAAGGACGTGAGAAAATGAAGGGCAATTCACTTCTTTTTCTCTAGCCCTTTTTGAACTGGCACACCAGCCTCTTCCTTGTGTAATTTGAGGTAGTTTTCTTGCTTCCCAAGAGACTAGAGAAGACATGTTTGTAGTGAAAGCTGGTAAGGGAAAATATCTGATTCATCTTAACAATCCAGCCAAACAGCAACAACGGTGTTGAAGTGAGAGACCCACTCAGTCTGTATCGTGTTGCAAGGCTGGGTTGCTATGACAAACCTGAAGAATTGTTTTCAACTGTCAACAGCCACAGCATAAAAAAATCTCAGACCATTGCAACAGCAATCAGTTAGCTTGGGCTGATAGCTCAAAACCCATTCTAGAAATGAGGTGCATATTTCCTGTTTCCTCTGTGTGGAATCAGCTTTTGAGCTTTGCTCATCCTTTGTCTTGGCTGGCCATGGTCAGAGAGCAAATGTTTTGTATTGTCAGGGATATGTGGGCAGGGGCAGAGCCCATGGAGCTCACAGCCCACATCATGCTAAGAGCTGTACAGAGGAAGGGGGAGATGAACCTTAGGCAGAGGAGCTTGCTGTCCCTGCTGTACATTTCTCCCAGGCATACCTTTGCTCTGTGGCAACAAGACAAAGGCGTTTCATCTCCTACCGGCATCCAATCACTAAAGTACCCAAAGGAGCCTTTTCAAAGGCTCTTTAATAATTTTAATAAGTTTGAAAAGTTCTCGAGGTCTTGGCTGGGGTCTCCAGTTTTTCTTGCCCTCTCCATATATGCAGGACCTCATAGCAATTCAGACAGAAGGGTATGGAACAGATGAAGTGTTAACCTCTCAATTCATGGAAGCATTCATCTTCCAGACAGTGAGTCAAGAAAAGAGTAACAAGCCCATTTTCTTTCTCTTTCTTGATCTAATTGGCTGGGGATTTTCTGTCAGAGTAGAGAATGGAATGCATGCAGCATGTTGGCTTTTTCCAGTGCCCATGTCAAAAAGCAGCAGCTCAAAGAATTTATATATGGGGTAACTGATACCCAGCTATGCTCATCTAATCCTCCACAAGCTACACAAAGGGAAGCTGGCTCTCTATTTTATTTTCACGTTGTCTGAGCACTTTGATGTCATTAATGAAATTTCCATTAGCTGGGTGTGGGGTGTGGGAAGCAGGAGAAGAGGGCAGAGAGACTTTAAATCACACCTTGGATGACTTCAAGGGGCAAGGAGTTTTAGAAGGGAACACATTATTAACTGAGCTGGCATGTAAATGTGACCATGCACATCACCAACATGCTCAGCTGATTATGCTGTCCTGTATCCTGACCCCTATTTAGTAGCATCCCATCACAAAATATCTGTACATGTCTAGCAAAGCCATGAGCCACTAGGAATCCTATTACTTAAGAAAATTACATTGCTTCAGGCCATTAATGAACAATTATACTTCAAATGTAAAAAAGGAGTAATTAAAAACTTAAGTAAGAATACACTTGATTAGCTTTTTTGGGATCACATGAGCTTTTAAGGTTGGGCTTTTCAGCCAAAGCCTCAGCCTTTTTGGTAATGGCTCTAGTTATCCCATATGCTGCTAAAACCTGGAATCTTTTCATGTAACAGTTTTTGTTGAGAAGCTGGGAGAGAAGCCCTTTCAAATCTCAGTGTTTGCTGCCACAAGAGAAGTCCTGTGTTAGTGGAAGCATGCCTTTTACTAACAGTAGAGTTCTTTAAAAATTACCACCATGCAAGTACACTCAGAAGAAGCTAGCACAAACTCCGTGACAAACATAGGAACTCTGATACTGAGAGAAGGAACACTGTGGCCTTTGAGAAGCACCTGAAAGAAAGGTAGGCTCTATGTGTGCAGAGCAGAGAAGCCACCAATAAGCTCAGCCCACACGAGAACCTGGGCAGAACAAATGGTAAAAGTAGAAACACTTCTCTGTGTCTGAGCTGGCTGGGCTTCAGGAGTGAAAAGAGATGTTGTTTCATGCCCACTGATGGACAGGTCCTGGACCATGACAACAGGCCAAGCAAGTATATAACCTGTGATTACCTTTCAGATCTTGCTTAGCAGCTACTGATGTGTGTGAGTTCAGATACTTATTGTTCTCAACCTTACGTGCTTCAAAGGCAGAAATCCGTCATCTGCAGGATTTTTGTGAAAGAGATTTGTAGACTGTGGGAGGGTAGGAAATTTGCACATTGGCAAAAAAACTAGCGTGCACATTTTTAAGTTGGGCACAAGCTTCTAATTCTGGAGTACTTTCAGGAAGAGTGGGAAACATGGTGTGCATCTTTTTGCTGATAGAAAGTCTCCCTTTTATTTATATATTCGTGTATTCTCGGCATCCTTACTAGTAACAGCTTGCCTGTCACTTTCCCAATGTGGCAGGTTCCTCAGCCCCAGTCCCTGCTCTTGTTTGACTTCATTCTCACCACAGAAAGAAACTAGCCCCTCCCACTTATGTGTCAGGAGAATAAAAAGCTTATGTCTCAGAGAGACACAGCCTCTCATTGTCTGAAAACAAGCACAACTCGATGACATAACATGATCATAGCTGGCTCTAAAAGCACCTGTTTGCTCTCTAGACTGCCCATCAGTATTCCGTCTCTCACGTGCTTCCCAGTGCAGCCACTGCAAGCCTGAGGACTCTGTGTTATTATTCAGTAGTGCTGTGTGAAAATATTATTTGTCAGGTTATTCAGCCTTGTGTTTGGAAAATGACTTTTCTGGGGCACTAACTTCATCAGCTTTTATCAGAGCAAGTGTGTGGCTCTGAGGAGAAGAAGATGCCAGCTCATGCTGGAGGAGAGACAGAAACACTGCAGAGAATGGAGAATGTAGGAAGCAAAAAGATTATTTGCTTCAACGAATTTAATTAGGAGACATTAACAATATTTTTCCACTTTGCCCTGCGGCTTTTCCTGCTTTGATATCATCTGAAAATTATATTTAAAACAAAAAGCAAAACTCCAGACACTAGAACAATTAGCCTCTGAACCTTACCTTAGAAATGTGAGGCATTTCTACTGCAGAAGAGACAAAGTCTGGGAAGCTACACAGCATTGGGTTCATATGTCCAGGTGCTGACAGCAGGGGTCTTACAGGGGTGGCCTCTGTGACAAAAATTCAGGGGCTGCCCTTTGCCAGACACAGCCATCTCCAGCTCCAGAGAGAGACAGACTGCAAACTGGTTTAAGGCCATGACTAAGATTAACTAAACTGCCTATTTAGCATGATGTTCTCCCATTTTGGGCACTCCTCTACACAAGGGCTTTGCAATGAACCTGGCAATAGAAGATGAGGAGTGAGCATTTGCTCAATAGTTTGATAGCTACTAGTTAAGCATCTGTTCAAGCCCTTCTGGTCAGTGGGGAGAGGCATACACTGTGGGCAGCAGTACATTCCATTCTAAGGTGTGCACCTGGGACATCATGCTCTCAGGTATGCATTTCTCCCTACTGAGTACCGAGCAAGAAATGACTGCCAGCTCAGGCAGAGACAATGAACAGTTTGACTGCTAAAGGTTGGTAAGGCAAACTCATTGGTGAACCTGATTATCCCTATAATGATCCCAAATATTCCCAAATCTTTCTCCTCACCTGAATTCATCTCTCAGTCTGATCTCTGTAGGTGCCCATTGTGAAGTCCTTTAAGTTTTTTAAGAACAGATACTTAATTACCCATTCTCATTCTGACTGATTCACTAAAACTAGAAAGAATTGAGATTTTTCTTCCATTTTCTCCCTCCCTCTTTCACTCTCCCCCCCGCACCCCGCCCCACCCCAACCTCCTCTTAGGCATAATCCATTCCTTTGGCAGAAATGGAAACAACCATAAATTTGGGCTCAGCTAGTGAAAGCTGGCAGTAGCAGTGAGATAGCCTTCCTGCAAATTCTCACTTCCCTTTTTGTTGCATACCAGACACTTAGCTTTTTTAAAATGTAGTGCCTATCACTTTGAGCAGACCAAAGATCAGTGTCACCAGCTCTGATGACTAATATGGAAGACCTTGCACAGATTTAATGGGTTTCCAGTCAGGATGATAATATTCACTACCTGCCCAACATAATAATTTCAGCAGGGGAATGTACAGTGGGAATAGATGAGCTCTAGCAATGTCAAAGCTTGGTGTCCCACCTCACTAACTATCCCTGTTTCCCCCCTGTAATCTGTAGATCTTTTTCAGTGATGCTACTAAGCTGGATAATTCCTTCCATGAAAAGGTCAAGGAATGAGCCTGGAATGTTTTTCTCTGTGCATTCTGAGTCCTAAGAATCATCTTCCAGCAGCTCTTCTCTTTGGGTTCTGGCCTGCCACCACTGCTCTCCAACAATCTGAGGCCCTCGCAGACTGTCTCCTTTACAGGACCTACTGGGTCTTCAGTTTTGCATGGCTGCAGGGTATTTAAATCTCATTGGCTAGTCAGAGTTTTGGAGAAAATTTTCTGTTTCTGATAAGAATTAAGATTTTGCTCCAAGAATGAGGTTTCATCAGGTGCCCCTTTATGACAATCTGAAGAAATGATGCCAGTAGCTGTGTGTTGGGACAATCTGTGAAATTGAACACCATGTATGTTTCTTGCAGCAGAGGGGGGATAAGACTGAAAGAGAAAGGAGTCTTGGGCAGAGTGTGTGAAGGTCCATAGTTGTCACAGTCAAGTGCAGAAAGATGGAGCATAATGCTGTGTAAAAATATTATCCTCAGTATTTTTCTGGTATGTACTATCTCGAAGACTACACTGACTTTGTCTTCCAGCCCTTACATTAAAATTTTATAGCCCTGTCTCAGCATCCCAAGTTCTTTCCAGTCCTGGTACTCCCCTAGCAACTGTTTCCTTCACTGCAGAAGATTAAAATCATAGCATGGTCTTCTGCTGGGCTTTGAGCAGAGCAGTTGTGCTGTGGTTTGAACAATGGACCCCATTCAGGTTCCTTCCTTTCTACCTTACCGTATGACATAAGACTCAGATATATTCCTTAGATTCAGGACGAATAAGGAGGAAATTTGAAGTACAAAATATGGATTTGTGGTGTAGTGATTTCTGTGCCACCAAAAGTGGAGGGGAGGAGAGACACAGTCACCAGTGTTAACAGCCCAGACTTATTTGCTTCTTTATATGCAGTAGAGATAAATCACTGTCTGGACTTAGAAGGAAAAGAAAGGAGAAGAAAACCCACCACAGCTGAAAATGTGTAGCAGAAATACAGTGGCACAGGAAAACTGTAAATACTATGTTACAAAAAGGGTCCAGTTAGATAGCCAGAAGTTGATGCTCTGAGGAGGATTGCAAGAATTAGGGTAATATTAAATGATTCTGCCTCTGGCAGCAACTACTTTCAACCATTGGCAGTTTAGGGTCATCATGAAACCAAGCTTGCGTTTGGGTTGTCATATTTATCTCTTCTCCATGAATGGATATAATTTTTTTTTAATCCTATTATATTTCTCATTTTCAATTCTATTTAAAGACTTCTATTTAAAGAAATTATGCTTGAAAACAGATGCAACCTGCACACAGAAACACTGCAACATACCTGAGACTGTGACAAAGATTTCATAAGATCTGCAAAGCCTTACATCCCTCCTCCTCTGATGAGCTGCTAGGGTGACTTGCAAAATCCCACTCTTACTGGGCATCTCTGAGAATTGGCTGAGATGGGTACAATCATCATACATTCTTCTGAGCTTTCATTTTGCAGCATCACCCCTCAGGTGTTCTTTCAACAACAGCTAGAGACTGAACTACTACATTAAGATTAAATTTCAGAGAGCAGGAAAGAGAGTGAGTGTTGTGGGTGGATGGGAGCACTCTTTAATCTGAAGGAGTACTTTTTCACTAAAAAGATTAATATTCAAGCAAATGTAGCATGGTTAGATAGTCTGTTAATAGTTCATTATATTTATTCAAAGATATATGCATAGGGCTAGCTCTACAACCACATGGAAATCTGAGTTCTAGCAAAGATTGAGTCCTGGAGTACATGCCTTCTAACTGGTTTCTCTCACTCAAAGCTTTAGTGCAGAGTTGGGACATATGCTTAGAGCAACACTTTGGTGCACAATCTTCCCATTCTGTGTATTTTAAATTTTTAAAGCTTTTTAAAAAAATCAAGTGAATCTTAAATATTTAGTGAAATCAGTTCTTTCCAATTCCTCATTTTTCTTCTCTGTCTCTTTTCTAGGCAAAACTGAAATAGTTTTCCAGTGTGTGCATGTCACAAATACTGGTAATTTACAATTGGCATAAAAAAGCTCAGAAACACATCAGCTCTTTGCTATGTTTTGGAAGCATATAATTAGGAAGGAAAAAAAAGCTTTTGATATTTTACTAAACACATATCAAATAATCATAAAATCTAACCTATACATTTACCACACCGTTCTTTATAATTGAGTTAAGTGTTGTCATAGTAAGACTTTACTGAACTTACTTAATAGTGGTCAGAAGACACAGACACAGGTCAGAAATGACATCCTAATTTTCCAGATGTACTTATTTCTAATTGCTATACTTACTCTTTCCTGAGGTAACCCCATCCATATCCTTTACCAATTTACATTTTATAAATATTAAAAACACGGGGGCCATATTTTATTTATTACTTTGTTTCCTCTGATCTTCATACAAACTTTCATTTCCTAATATATTTCTTGATATAAAATTGCATTTTCAACTGTGGTTTCAAGCTAACTTAATCTCAAAAAAATATCAATTCATTCCAATTAACATTAAATAACATCTCTCAGTGATTTCTCCAAGCAGGGATCAGTCTTGGGACTCTCCTATTTCTTCTTCTCATCTCTGTTCAGTTGAATAATTTTTACAAATATTGCTCTGCTAATGTCTTCAGAGCACTTGCACAAGGCAGTCTGTTTTGCCTAGTCTGCCAAGATCTAATGTACATGAGTGCTTTGCCTTTCTCCACACCACATGAATAGTGTCTCAATCAGATTCCTTCTCTTACAGTACTGGAAATCAGTGGGATTACCAACTCATGCTGTAAAGCCATACAGCTAAGCAGGCATAGGTGTTCATGGAACCTGGAGTTTCTCCAGCTTTGCCACTAAACTGCTGCATCATCCTGATGATATCACTTAACTCATTTTGCCTCCAGATTTTTTGTCTTTTCTCAGCTACCCTAAGCTCCTTATGAACAATTTTGTTGACTTTCCCTAACACCACAGAAGTCAATGGTACTTTTGCTTTACCTTTGGCTTTAAAAAAATCCTCAAACTTTTGCTGTTTTGAAAAACAACTTTCCATGTTTGATTTTTTTTCTTCCTCAGAGCCTGAATTGATCTGTTTTAGTAAAATCAAGACATTCCACTTACACTGATCTTTCTACTAGCTGTCAACAAGTCCTTATTTGAAGAACTACTTCAGTGTTACAGAAAACTATTTCCTGAGACAGGGATGCATCATCAGGCCACAAGCATTTGGTTCTTCTCTTGCTAGACCAAATCTCTTTCAAACTGATGTATTTTCTTCAAGGGTCTTCAACATCACTGTTTTCAGCAACATTTTCTGCTCTGGCAAGGGGCTGATGGAACTTTCAGAGCTACCTACCGCATACATTCTTTTTGCTGAACAGTAATTTTGCTTTAAGTCTCTAATGCTCCTTTGACCAGAGTGGAGATACACTTTAGGCAGTCAGTTTAAATTGGTCTAAAATTCATCCTGCACCTCTCTGTTCCTCTGGAAGAGGCAAAGAATTTAGTCCAATGAGGCTGCAAGTACTCATACCAGGAAAGGGGAAAAGCAACCTGAAACCCAGTCATATTTCAGAAAGGTTGGTGATTCAATTCTGGTTGAAAGTATCAATGGCTTAGGGGTAGCTAAGTGAAGAGAAGTCATTAGTAAGCAAAGCTGGTCTCTTATCCTAACATCATCCAAAACATAAATAAATGTTTCATTTTTTCCTTTATTTTTCTGAGAGAATGCAAAGCAATTTCTGACTGTAGGAAATAGGTTTACCATTCAATGCCTTTTTCCCCTTTTCCTTTCTTTTAAAAATAATATATAATTTTAATGAGATTCCATAATGGTTTTCAGTAAAGCTGCAACTTTTGAAAGAATTGGATTTGCCTTTATTTCCACCACTGAACCACAGGCTTGGCTGAAATGAAATCCACAGCCGTTGTTATGTCACATGATGATTCAGATGAATTTTGCATGGGACTTAATAGCTCTTAATCTGCAGAAGAGAAAACAGATTTTCTGTTCTTTCTATACACAACTGTCTGTCTCCTTAATAAAAACATTCATTCGGTCTAGGGCTGAGGACTAATCATCCACAAGACTTAAAAGCTACCTATTTCACAAGGATTCTGTTGGCAAAACCTTTATTCCTTTAATAAGTATTTCAGGCCAACAATTCAGAAGAGATAATACACCAAGCCTAAGAAGTCCTATTATAGTGTGAACCAAACTCCCAACCTCACACAAGAATCAATTCTTCCAACCTCATATCATCAAATGCAGGCTTACTGGCCTAAACTATGTATTTTTATTTCTGTTCCTGATGTACCCACCCCACCGGCCTGATGTCTACCATCTACAGTCTTAGTCATCCAAGTTTCCTCTTTTCACTTCAGTGCTGTTATCTTGCATCATCTTTGGCTGTGAATGACTTTTTAAAATTTTCATCTCATACGCATTGTTTGTGTCTTCTGTACCTGGACAAAAACTTCCAGCATTACTAACAGTTGTGCAAGATTTATTTAATAGTCAATTAGTATTATTGGAACTATTCTTTTTGGGGACTGGGGTTTTTTTAAAATAAACATCTTATTGTCTTTAATTCTGCCAGTTCTAAAGTTCTGCTCCTCCTCTTATTCTTCCATTTCAAATTCTGATACATTTCAATAATAATCTTGATGGTATTATTCTTTCATATTTCCTTCATTCCAGTGTATTTTCTATTTTTAATACTGATTTTTTTGCCCTCCAAGACTGCTGGGATTTTTGTATAATGTGGGCATGCACATGAAAAAATTTCTTCAACAGTTTCAAATTATTAATTATGTTCTTCTAGTAAAATATGATGTTCTACCTCATTTGGCCCATTATTATTTTGAACTTCTAAAGCCACCCACCAGAATATTTAAACTCAGCCTTGCAAACATATTCAGGCCATAATCAGCTGAATCTGAGACTAATCCACCCTTAAGTATTGAGATGGATTCCTACTTTTCTGTCAAGATGAGGCCTTAAGATAGAATTTCCTGGTGACTGGCAGCTGACCAATTTACTTCTGGAACAAGTGGCAGAAATCTACCACCACTTGCACACACATTGAAGTTTCTTGCATGAGTTATTGACACAAGTAAAGCAAAATCCATCAGGACTTAATGAGTTGAAGGACAGAGAAAATACTGGCAACTCTTTTTAATATATAGGTAACATCTCCAATCATTTAAGAAGATATTGCATATAATATCAAGTTATGACATTTTATTGTCAGTTAACATTTATTGTTTCAAAAAAGTAAAATCACCTACAGGCTGTGTGAAAAGCAATCATGGAGCAGAAAGACTGATACCTTCTGTCAGATAAACCATGAAAAGCCATCCCATGAACACATACACCAACAACAGGCTTAACTCTCTACACAGAAAGCATTGCAAAGGTTCCTCCTTTGCACAGCATGCAGTGTACATGGCAAAACAACCCTGCAATTTTTCCCAAAGAATATTCAGGTTCAGAACAATGAATCAGAGCACAAGCAGTTCTGATAGATTCATCAGACAGGAAAAAACAGCCTTCAAGTGGAAAAGACAAAATATATTGAGATTAGCATAACAATAAAAATATTCATGTATTGATCTATAAATTTGCCTTTAAATAAGGTAAATACTGTAGGACATTTCTCCGCATTTTCTAAATAAAATTATAAATAAAATTGTCAGTTACTTTGAATTGTAGATAACATTTTGGGCTGTTTTTTAGAAGTGGAAAAATATCCATGCATTTATTATTCTGTTTAAGCTCATAATCAGCAACCTACTGTGACTTTGAATTAATTGGCATTCTTTATTTGTTTTTCCTGCTCTGGGGCTGGTGTGGAATCCAAATGTGATAAGGGTCATAGACTCAAAAGAAGTTTGTACCTGTTCTTGCTACGCTCTGAGATGGTCTCTACAGTCTTCTTAAATGAATGGTGTAGCACAAAGAATAGGAAGCATGACAGATTTAAGTTCTGCTGTCATTATTAGGATAACAGTCTATAGTAGAATGATTAATAACTCTTCTCTATCATGGTATTCTTCTCTTAGCTACGGTACCATCTTCCTAAAATGGTCTGCCTCCCAGCCTGAGGCAACCAGCTGAACAAAGGAGCCAGAGAAGGACCTGCAGCATCATAAACCAGTGGTTCAAGTAGGATGGAAGAAACCACTAATCTCTAGCAAAAGCCCTGTCATGTATCTAGACCACACCACACCACATCTCTGCATCTGCTTTTTCTGACACTTTTCCCAGCTCTCTAGCAGTGCCCACAAGACAGTGGGAACCTTGATACAAAGCATATGTTGCCCTTCCCCTGGAGGACTGTGGAGAACACATCAACCATCTTATAGCTTTATCTCAGGCAAGAGATGGAAATAGAAGCCAGTCTGAGATCACAGAATCATGGAGTCATCAAGAAAAAGACCTTCCAGATCACCAGTCCAACCATTTACCTAGCACCACTGTGTTCACTTCTAAACCACATCCCCAGCTGCCACGTCCACACATTTGTTTAACACTTCTAGGGATCCTCTTCTCCAAGTATATTGGAGGTGAATGTGACATAAATGTTACTTCATCTTTCACTCTGTCACAGCTACCATAACTCTGTTTTGGAAAGCCTGAGGCTGCTTACTGGGGTAGAATTTACTGCAATTCCCGGATTATAAACCTGCTGCAATTCCTGAATTTTCACAAGCACTACCCATAGTTACAAATGAGGTTCTTGCCTTTAAATTTCTACTTTTGTAAATCAGAAATCATCAGAAGTTTTAGCCACTGTGAGTCGGATCATATTGTATGCAAGACTGGAAGTTTTTAAAGGAGCTGAGATGCATTAAATAGCATAATTGCTCGAAAGTGCATAGATTACCCTTTTAATTAGACTTGTGATAACAGTTTCGTGTTCTGTTATCAAAGCCATGATAAGACAGTCCAACACAGCCTTTTGTTAGTTCTGCACCATCTTATAAATTAGTCTATTTCACAGGCATCGTGTTGTGCAGCTTCCAGTTTGATTTTTCATTCATATTGTGATGTTGTTCACTGTGCCCTTGAGAACAGTAAAGCCAGGGAGACCTGGCATCTCCTAGCGAGACCCAGGTGCTTTAATAACTTTTATTCCACTTATCCAACACTTCAGAGCTTTCAGGTTTGATTTTAATTAAAAGAGCTGTGACATTTTTAGTATCTTTTAAACAACTTCCTTACTGCACAATCATGATGCTCTGATTACAGAAGACTCAGCAAACAGGCACTGTGCAATGCTGTTGTAAGATAACTGCAGTAGAAAGAGCCATAGTTTTGTCTTGTGTGGCCTTTACCAAACTCTTCCAAAGCCGTAGTTACCTACAGTTAAGCTTTGAACTTTTTATTTTGGATTTCTTTGTCAGAACTGTGTACTAAGTTATACATGCACAACACTGCAGACCTTATACATTGCTTCTTAGTCATCACTGAGCAAATGTCAAGAAATTCTCCTAAAAAAAGTAGGGCTACATTTTTTGCTAAAACTTGCAGGGTGAAGTAACAGAATGGATTTCCTGCTGTTTGGTGCTATCAAGGTAGACAAAGCACCTGAAGTGCACCTCTGCATCTCTGCATCTCAACTACCTCCACCCTCTGTAAATCAATAGCTGATTCCTCAACTCTATACCACATGAGATTTGGGTGGAATTGAAGAATTTTTACATTTAGATGTTGAACAAAAAATTCAAACTTATTTCTGAACTACTTTCCACGACTAGAGGTAAACAGTCCATATCAGCCAAATAAATAACTTCACTAAACTTGAGGTATACTTTTTTCTTTTCTGGACATCCTTACTAAAAGCAGATGACAAATCAAAGACAGTCTTTCACAGAGCTCTTGTGGCTATGCCAGTGCTCTTATTTACACTGCTCTGTGGTTAAGACACTTGCCAAGATACATGTTGTAGAATTAGACAAGGAGGAGCTTCACACTATCATCTCCTACCAGGATTTCAAATATTGGTTTTGTCTGCCTCAGTATTATAGGAAAACACAAGGATCACCCAAAGCACCAAGACTGGAAAACAAATTGTCTCAAATAGTGAGACTTCTTAAAAAACATAATGTCACTGAGCTTAAAACCTTTCACTGAAGAAGTTTTATCAAAGGTATGGTTTCATAATTGTCTTAAGTAGATTTAATTTACTTTAGTGGGTTCAAACTCCATGTTACTGTCAGGTATTTGCTTTTGTTACCTGTTATGTGGCACCTCTAACATACATGCATTCAAGTAGGGCTGATTAAACTGAACAAAAGAGACAAAGAGTTTAGACAGGTCAGTTCCCAGTTACACAGTGTGGGAATGCAGAATCTAAGGCTTGTCTTCTGTCCCTTTCCTGATGTCACTGTAAGTGCTCTCAGTATTCAAAAGTCCCTTGAGAAATAGCTGTATTTTGCAGCAAGAAGCTGCCTTTTAAAAGCCCAGAACCAGCCAGTAGAAGGAAAGGAACACAACCTTTTTTGTTTTGAAATCTGATTTTGCATTAGTGAGCCAAGAAGACATCAGAAGCAGAGCTGGAAACATGAACTGACCATTTTATTTGAACCATGCAAGTGAATGGCCAGAAGGCAGAAGAGAAAAATCAATACAAATGTTGGTCTGTTGAGTTCTTTCACAATCTGTGATTTCTTTTGCCCTATCACTGGGATGGCTTCTGCCAACCAAATTCACTCACAGATTCTTGTAAAGAATATTGCCCATCAGACCTGTGATTACAGTTTCAGCAGGGGCCCAGAGGATACGAAATGCCTTTTACACAGGCTCCAGTGTGACATGTCAGAATGAGAGGCAGATTATGAGTAGTGTGACAGGCCTTTCTCCTTGACAGTCACTGAGCCTGTCAAACAAGGTCGAGTGCTAAATCTCTGAGAAAATTGAAGCTTAAACAAGGGACTGCACACACCTGTCAGGGGAAAGAGCCTTCAGAGTAGTCCTGAACCAGTTAGATTCCTGTTTTTCTCTCACAGTGTCAGATGCCCTGCAGGAACAAGCATATCCTTATCTCTGGGCATAGCTTGCCAGCTTCTTATTTGACATTCTCATAGTAGCTTCAAAGGGAAGCCCTGAAGCACCCCCTACCTCTCTCCACCTCCAAAACTACACCTAAAGGTAAGGCACCACAAAGTTGCCTTAGACCACTTGCCAGACAACCAGTCTGAATGACAGAAAAGCAGACATTTATCCAAAGGTGGATCAGTGCTTTTACATTTGTTTCTGTTTGCAGATCACCCTTCCCTAGCAAACATCTTGGAAGAGGAAAGAATACTTTCACCATGCACTGAAATTTGACAAGAGCACATTGCTTTCCTTTGCAACAACCTGTAAAAAAATATAGCATATATTTTTATGCTAACCCCGTATTTAAAACCATTGTTTTGGGATGGTGTGATCATTTTTCAAACATCTGTAGAGAGATGTACAGCATTCTCACTGTCCAAACCACACTCCCCTAGCAAGAGCATAACATAAAGGCACTTTGCAGCTCTCAGCTCAATCTGTGGTCCTCAATTCCCCTCTGGAATCCATCTTCTTTCTTAAGACAGGGGAGAAAGGCAAATGAAGAGCAAAAGCACACATCAAGACTGAGAGACTTTCAGGACCACATACAGGTTATTGCCTTTTTTATTGAAAGTTAGAATGAAAACTGACTCTCTGTAACAGAAAGGACAGATTTGAAAATGCTGGAAGACAGAAGGCACGTTGATAGGAGGCAGTGGTGATGTACTTCCTAATTTACAAGTACCATCAAACTTTCATGCTTTTGTTAAACAGCATCAGACTGACAGGGCCCTGTGAGAATTCAGGGAACTGTTCACTCATATTTCCAGAAGGCTGTGTGTCGTGTCCAAGGCTTTGTTGAGATGCAAGCATGCTTCACAAATATTTTTTTCTGTTTGTTCTTTATAACTTTCCATTCATTTCTTATATTGGAGCTGACCAGAAGAAAAAACACTGCAGAGAAGAGTCATAGTATTAGCAATGAGATATGGATAGAGATTGTGTCAGAAGACCAGGTCTTCTAAAATTTGCAGCCTCACTTCCAGATTAAAAGTCAGCTAAATTTGAGCCACAAAATTGAGCTAAACCTGCATGTTATTGGAAAATAACTCAAAGTGGACAGGGGCAGAAATGTCTTCCCTGTCATTCAAACAGAGATTGTCTGAGGAAATTGGTGGTGCTGCCCTTACTTCATTGAAGGCAGCTTACTAGATCCTTCCCTTCTAAACAAACCTAATCATCCCTGCAAATTACAGTGTATGGAAAACTGTGATTACAACACCAGAAGGTAGGAAGTGAGAATTTTCTAGCCAGATATGCAGCTGTATCAAGCACACTGACATGTTGAAGCGGATTCTCTTCTTCTCTGCAACACTTTTTTCCACCTTTGCCTTTGCAGGCCAGGTTTATAGTTTAAATAGGTAGGTTCTGCCTAAAACACCTTAGACACTCATTAAATAGAAGAAAGAAATGCCTTCAGCACCATCCACTAGTCAACATCCAGAGATTCACTGGAAACCTCAGAATATGAGAAAACAGTTGGGGGATTTTCAAGAAAGGTGCACAGGAATGCCTCTATCCCCAAAACAACTTGGCAGCAGCTGGAATAAACTTTCAATCAGGCATGCAAGTCCTGATTAAAAACACCTAGAAACCCCACTGTGCTTGCTGTATTATCCAAGGGGAAATTTATCAGCTGCTTTTCCCACATCAGGCCTTGGACTATTTCTACCTCTGGCTGAAGAAACCTTCCTCTAAATTACAGTCAGCTTGTTAAACAAGGAGACAGAATTTACATCCCTATAACTGAGCATGACAGAAATAATCCAGCAGCTGTAAAATAATAGTGAGATCCTAGAAAACTATATGGTACCAGTTTCAAAAGTGATCTCAGCCCTGTTATGACACTAAATTCCTAAGGGGCTGCTGGGAGGTCTGGCTTGGGACCAAGAGCATAAAATCACTGTACATACTCCACAGTACTTGGTTTAGGCTGATACTCTTGTGAAGACCATGTCAACAGTTTCAGGAAATGATGGGAAAATTGAACGTGGTGGCCTGGAGCTGAAAGGCTGCATTCTTCCTCCCTCCATCCTAACCAAGGAAAAAAAATTCCTCCATGAAGCCTTCCGCTCAAATGAATAACCTGAGTCTGTGCTTCCCAACAGAAGCAGACATAGAGACAAGATTCAAGGCTGTACAAAAAAGGGAAAGGAGAGAACCCTAGAAAACCATAGACAACGGAAATTATGAACAAGCAAATGTTTCCCCAAAATTCCCTGCTTCCCTCCCAGCAGCAGCCAGTCTGTCTTCTCCAAACCCTCACACAGTCAGAGGAAGGTCACAGCCTTTCTTCTGCATCAGCAAGAGGATTATCCTGGCCTGGAGCCCCAGAGAGGGCACTTTTCACTGGAGTCTGGTAAGATTAAGTTGGCCCTATTCATGACTGCCTTAAAACCAGCCAGTGAGGGAGAGAACTCTTGAGAGTCTCAGGAAGGCCATATGAATTGCCAATCACTATAAATGGGGCATGCAAACTGTACTTTTCTTTTCCAGCTTAACCACAAGCAACAAGTATCTACAGGGAACGAAGACACACAGCAGGCAAGGCTACACAGCTATGACAAGGAAAGCGTGGTTCAAACTTTTTCACCCTGTCCCACGCATGAACTCAGACCTTGTCTTGGATTAGCCCTTCTTCTTTCAGGCATGGGTTGACTAATCCCCTCTGACAGTCTTAAATCCCAAGTTGATGTAACTGAGACCACTGCCTGAACAGATGAAGAACTTCATGCTGGTGCCAGGACAAAGTCACATCTTGCTCTAAGGAACACCAGCATTTCAAAAGACCAGCCTGGCTCTGATGACTTGCAGCAGAAAAGAATGATGCATCCATTAGCTGAGCCATGAAGGTGCCAGGCTGCATTCTCAAGCAAGCATAGCTCCACTGGTCTCATTAATTCCTGGTGAGTTATCTGATCACTCAGGACTGAGGTAACAAACTGCCAAAAGAGACATAATGTGGCTATTGCCTGATTTGAAGCACTAATGGGAGCTCTTTGGCTGCAGCAAAAACGGAACAGACCTTTTAATCTTGTTCGGTGACCTTCGCAGTCCTTGAATTAGCTTGTCATAAAAAAGAATCAACAAATGTACAAGCCCTTCCCCTTGCATCTGATTTGTAAGCTAGAAAAAGAAAAGTTACATGAAAAAAATGGTGCAGCTGTACTTATTAGAGGCAATGGTACTGATCAAATTACTCTCTTGTAATTGTCTGCTTTTTGAGGCTGACATGTAGTATGATCCAGAAGGATCCAAGGAACAGAGCTGTCTACTTTTAAAGTTAAGATGAATGAAAGATTTGAAGTGGCTGTGTTCGAAAAAACTCAGAGCTCCTCCAGCCACTTAGTCAAATTTTATACCATCCTGACTAAGGTTTTTTTCCATCCAGGAAACAATGTTTTATTCCCCAGACTAGCAGAGCAGCAAACAAGCTCCTCTGCTTTTTGATGTTTTCCCTTGTTGGGTTTTAACCAAGAAAGGATTCCATGTAGTCTTAGCTCTACTGGCTAAAGGAATTCCAAGGGAACAGGAGTGGGCATGGCAACCAGTTCTAGAGACCAGCGGCAATGGGAACATGGGTTATACAGACTCTGGGATGGCCATCATTTTTAAGTTCTTCTGTCTGCTCCCTGTGGAGGTGTCCATGTTTTCAGGAGGAGAAGAAACCCTATTTACACATGGGTTAGACCATATCCCTAGGCCTTCAACACAGAAATGTGATTTCCTACTCAACCACTGCATGATTTTGGGCAAACTGCCCAATTTCTCCATCTGTAAATCACACACAATAATGCTAAGTAAAAATTATTATTAATCACATTATTTATTAAATTAATTACTATTTAATACAGTCTCTACTATATTATATATTATATAATCTATATAATTTGCATATATAGAATATAAATAATTAAACTAATAATCATTTAAAAATTAGATTTTGGAGATCTCTTGGGAAAAAAGCCCTTCCTCTGTGCCTCTGGGTCTTACTGGTTGATGTCAGTAAGATTCAGCCATGTTTACAATCACAAAGAGGCATCAAAAAGCCAGAAACAGAGCTAAGGGGTATTTCAGAGGTGAATGCAGAGTTACACTGGTACTGGAAAAGACCTTGCAAATGACTATTTGTGGAGGTACATATTTTGTGTTTTTCCAAGTACATGAGCCAAATGCTTAGATTTTCAACGAGTCACACCCAGGAAGGTTTGAGACACCATTCAGATACCCTCCCTAGTTAAATCACAGCACTTATAACCGTATGTCATATGTTTGGGTTTATTTTGCACCCGGTCCTGAGTGACTGAACTTCTCAGTACCATGTCAGCAACGTGCACAGGTTTTGTCAGCCAACAAGACAAAAGTTGTTTGAGGATTTCAGCTGAATCACTATACAGGACACCCTAGTCAGTGAGTAACTAAGTAAAATCGGCTGCATTTCAAGAGACATTTCAGTAACTTCAGAAGCATCGCCCAGTGGGATTTCGTTAGCAAGTATCCAAAGTGACATCTACTGGTGCAGGTTTGGACTAGCGCAAAACACAGAAATCAAGTCAGAGCAAGGAAGAGCTGTACAAAGAAGCAGACTAATGAGCCCCAAATGTACTAGTGGGGTAGTCCGCACCTGCTGGGTTCTGCTGGATAATTGAACCTCTAACTATTATTGAAGCAGATGAAAACTATGCCAATTTTCTTCCGAGCTCCAATGGTTTGCTAAAGATGCCTTCCCATTATGAATTTGAAAAAATGGCCTACAGCTACAGCACAGGAAGGAATGCATGCAGTTTTTCCCCAAATGGGAAATTCTGTTAGTTTAATGTCAAGAGATAAGGCCTGGAACACACATTTTCATTCAGACCACCTATGGAATTCTATAGATCTACCTGGTTGGATTCACTAAGACCAAGACATGGTGCATATCCTGGGATTCTAAGGAAATATAAAGATGAAACTTCTCATTTTAGGTAGGAACAGATTCTCTAAAATCCCCCTGAAGATGGTTTTGTTTAATAACAGACTTGGAGATCCTTAGCAGGAACATCAATCCCTGTTCTGTGCTGAAAAGCACATCTGGGAAGGCACCACTTCTCTCTCAATCTGCAAGAGAGACTGCTAAACTTGGGCATATCCAGAATACTTCAGCAATTTTTTCAATTTGTGATTGTATTTCCTCTTACTGGAGTAGGCCAGTTGGTTCACCCTGTCACAAAAAACAGTCACTGCCTTACAGAGAAGGGGATGCTTTTGGAGATACAAACCAGAAAATTAAATTTTGTCTGGAATTCCCAAAGGTAGAAAGTGCTAAAGAAGTGGGTGATTTAGTAAAATTGCAAAGGGCTGCAGTTTGGAAACAAGTTTGATGATAAAAATCTGTACCAAAGCTATGGAAAAGACTTATAACAGAAACTCCAGAATCTGACTCAGAGGCAACATAGGCCAGTCTGGACACCCTCGCATACAACTGGTTTGGGGTAAAAGTTCTGGCAGAAAGTCAAAAGTCTAGTCCAGGTCAAATCACTGGAAGCCTTGGAAGCCTCTGAACACCAATATGAAAATGATCTGCAGGGTTATAATGCTCTTGAATCCCAATGCAAAGGTGTTTCTTTCTTCCAAATCTGCCTGGACTTCCTACAGCCTGTCCTCAATAACAAGTGTATCAAATATGGGCAGAACACCAAAGGATGTTGTCCTTGCAATGTTCTTCTTGCAGGACAGCCTGTGACTTAATGCTGCAAAGAGTGCAGTTGTTACCAGTTTTCACCATTAGTGCTGTTACAACTGTTCCCACTCATCCCACTCATCCATTTTGCTTCGTGGAAGGCACAGTATAATCCCTGCCTTGCAAAGTATCACACCAGGAGTGTCATAGCCAAGTCTTCTGCTTTCTCATAGCCAGAGGACCTGTGACCCAGTTGTAAACACTTCTGTCTTTGTCACAAAGAGAATCTGCATTGAACCAAAGCAGGATAATTTTTATTTTGTTTATTTATCCTGAATTATAAAAATCCACTGCAGAAGCAGAAGAGTCCAGTTATTGATACCTTTCCAGCTGCACAATACATACAGATCTCTGAAAATCTATTTTAAGGCCCCAATACTCAACAGTAGACTCATCTTCATTAGATCACAAGGGCTGGATAAAAATTTACATCATTGGTTTAATATCAATGATTTAAAAGGGGAGAGATCAGACAGAATCTTTGTGTTCATAGCAAGATTTTTATCTTTGGAATTACAGAACATGATTCATTGCTGAGGAGAATATTTTCTTTGAGATCTTTCATATTTTGGCATGCAAATAATACAACTTTACACTTTTTTCAGTTGCCAATAGTCTCCAGTGACAGATGTACTATATATTTCTTGCTCACAAGGCAAAACTGCACTATCAAAATTGCATTTCAGGCAGCAAAATTTCAATCCTTTGTACAGGGATTTTTAAAGCCCTTGGCAATATCTGCATCTGAAATTATACAAGAATGAACCACCGCATAACGTCGAAGAATTTAGCTAACAGTGCAAAGCTATTTTATATCAACAAAGTTTTATCAAATTTAAGTTTGCTCTTCTGAGCCGGGAGTCTGATATTGCTGAAGAACAGACCCCATTCATATTCTGCTATTTTTCCTGCCCTAGAACAGGATTTTAGGAGCTCTGCACCAGTTACATAAGGAAATATGCTAATGAAATATTTAAATTAAATAATTTATATGATGTTGCATCTTTATTACCTGACATAAAAATCTAGGACTGCAGCTATACATCCTGATTGGCTTTTTGTCTGAGTGATATAGTCCTAAAACTAAGTTCAGCAATCAGATTTAAAAAAAAAAAAAAAAAAAAAAAAAAAAAAAAAAAAAAAGAGAGGGTTCAGAGAGGGTTCATTGTGAGAGCACTTTCCCACTGGAAAAACTAAAGACATTAACTTAGGACTGTTCCTGTTGCCAGCAACCCAAATGTTCCTACATTCCTAAAAAAGTAAATTCCAATATCATCTACCTTGAGCCATGGAAGACCAGGAAATTACGTGACTTAAATATCCACAAGGAACAGAATAATTTTCATGGTTTTCCTGGGACATAGAGTGCTGTGTCCAGCTCTGGGACCTCCAACATGAGAAGGATATGGACCTGCTGAAGAGAGTCCAGAAGAGAGTCACAAAGAGGAGAAACAAGGGCTAAACGACCTCTCCTATAAAGACTGGGATGGCTGGGGTTTCTTCAGCCTGGAAAAAAGAAGGCTTCAGGGACACTTAGAGCATCCTTCCAGTGCTGAAAGGGGGCTATAAGAAGGCTGGAAAGGGATATATACAAGGCCTTGGAATGATAGAACAACAGGGGATGGCTTTAAATGGAAAGAGGGCAGGTTTATATTACAGAACAGGTAGAAATTATGTACTGTGAGGGTGTTGAGGCACTGACACAGGTTGTCCACAGAAATTATGGATGCCCAATCCCTGGCAGCGTTCAGTGTCAGGTTAGACGGGGCTTTGAGCAACCTGGTCTAGTGGCAGGTGCCCCTGACCACAAGAGGGAGGGGCTGGAACTTGATCTTTAAGGTGCCTTCCAACTCAAACCCTTCGATGCTTCTTTGGAGAATTCCAAATAATGCAGAGAATCTTATTGCCTAATCACTGAGAGCATTAAATGGCCCAATAAGAAATATGGGAAGAATTAGTGGCACACACCCAGAGAAAGAAGAGACTCTAACAAGTCCCTGCAAGGGACTTGCACAGACTCCTGCTGTGTGATATACGACCTGCAGGAACAAACCCCAAACCCAGATTATGCTATTCCTCTATTGCCTGCAAAGGCACTAGCAGCTCTGAGCATTTCTTGCTGTGCCATTGAGGCTCATTGATGGAACAAGTTTTAACATTTTTCTACCACCAAAGCTTTAATCACACAATGACCCTTCTTCATTCACACCTCACAGACAGAAAAAACTAAACAAAACTCTGTCCCTCACCCTGATAAATATCAGAAGAAACTGTGCATAAGATGAACTGAGCTATGTTAGTGAAAGCATAATAATAGAGCAATAGAGAATTAAATCCTCAGATGAGGAAATTCATTATATTGCCATCAGAATTTTGATATTGCATAGTAAATGAGCTCAAAAACATATGTTGTAAGACACATCACAGATGAAATACTGTTTATCTGTTTAATACTGAACATCTGTTTACTAAGAAAACAATTAATTTTGTCTTATGCAATGGGAGGAGAGGAGAGGAGAGGAGAGGAGAGGAGAGGTGAGGAGATTCGCTCAGCTTTCATGAT
>VZSE01004527.1:11350-89568 GCA_013398275.1 Promerops cafer | reverse complement strand
GAGAGGAGAGGAGAGGAGAGGAGAGGAGAGGAGAGGAGAGGAGAGGTCCTTTCTACAGCTTTATCCATATTCTCTGATTTTGCAGAAAACACCTTCATCTTTCAAATGCATGCTTCCTGGCATTACTCCCAAGAAAAAGAAAGCCACAGGAAAATGTGCTCACAATCCACATGCCCTGCACAAAGCAGGGCTTCCTGATGCTAATCCCAAAGGTATTCCACCACACTAGTCCAGAGCCTTCACTGAGGCCAAATAATGTTCCTTCAAGTATTCTTGTTCTCCTTTCCTGCAGACCCAACTCCTACCCAAATTCTCAAGGACTCAGTTTCTAAGAGACTAATTTCTAAGAGACTTTGCCACTCAGTGCTCCACCAGCTCAGCAAAGTCCAGATAGTTTCCAGTATCATAGGGAAATCCCCCTTTTGCTGTAGCTCAGGCTGTATGCATCCTACTCATGAATGAGATCACCTTGGAATTATAACAGAGGACATCTCAGACTTTTTTAATGCTTTTACAACAGTTTTACCAACAGCAAGAAAAAGGCAACCCCTATCTACATCTGGGAACAATTCAGTGGTCCAGAAGAGACAGTCACCAGTGAAAACTGGGCATTAGCTCATTTGCCTGCAACTCAGAAATTTACTACTCTTTTTTTTCGCTCATGACCTTTGCCATTGCTTAGAAACAGTTCTACCTGTAAATAGACATTAAATATATTATGCACACATTGATATGCTTATATTAATATATTAGATTCTCTAGATATATATTCATTAAATACATTATTGCTGGGGTTGTTCAGCCTGGAGAAGAGAAGGCTACAGGACGACTTCATTGCAAACTACCACACCTTAAGGGGGCTTATAAAAGGCAGGGAGAGGAACTTTTTATACAGGCATGTAGTGACAGGACGAGGGAAATGTTTTTAAACTGGAAGAGGATGGGTTTAGATAGATACTAGGGAGAAACTCTTTCCTCAGATGTGGTGAAACCCTGGAACAGGTTGCCCAGAGAAGCTGTGGCTGCCCTGTCCCTGGAAGTGTTAAAGGCCAGGTTGGATGGGGCTCTGAGCAGCCTGATCTAGTGAAAAATGTCCCTGCCCATGGCAGAGGGGTTGGAACTAGATGATCTTTAAGGTCTTTCCCACCCAAACCATTTGACAATTCTATGATTCTATGATTATAAAACAACAATTTTTGACCAGGTAGAAGTTCTGCATTTCTGTCAACCAGTACCCTCTTTTAAATGATCATATGGATACCTTTCTCTGGCAGTGACGAAGACAGACAATTCCCTCTAAGTCCTTTCTTTTCTTAGTAGCATAATCCCAAATTTCTTTATTTGCAGAACAATTCTCAGAAACTCTTTGCAAGCTGCACTGTGCCACCAGAGAAATTTACCCTCATTCATGCTTCCATCATGAATCATAAGAATTGGGTCAGAAGTTTGGCCCAATGCAAATGTAGTTTTGTTTATGTCTGCTCCAAGACATGTTGTTAGAGCACAGAGGTAGGAACTGCACAGGGGAACACCTCTTATACTGAGCAAGGCTTTCTCGTTTTATCTACAGGTATTTTCTTTGGCACGTGCTGTAAGTCACCTCACAGGCCTCCATCATTAGAATCTCTAGTCCAACCATTGCCCACATTTCTTTCCAAGATATCTGAACACCAGGACATCTTCTTACCAGCATAAGTTATCCTAAAGAGGCAGTTTTGACGTGGCCTTGAGGGTGAGGCATCAAAACAGTCTTCTCCCTCCACACATCAATCCCTAATAGTTAATGTACAAAAACTTTCTTTCAGATGAATCCCATGTGACTGGTAGAAACCTAAGTATTAACAGTACAGTAGATTTTTCCCATATCACTGGTCAACACAATAAAGGTTTGGAATCAATACAGAAGATAACTGCAACAGAAACTCACTCTCAGAAACTCACTGAATTATGACTCTTCTCACAAACCACAAATGCAAGCTTGGAAAGCATCCCCAAAGGGACAAGGAAGTCTCTAGCACTTAATATAATGTGAGTGCTTAACAGATGATGAGAAAAATAGATGGATTTCTCCCCTCACGTTCACTCTGTATTTCAACTTTGCAGGGCTTTGCTCTGTGGGAGATGTGTTTAAATAGGAACAGGGCCTGAGGAAGAGTTCACAAAATTAGAAAGTTCCGTGTGGCAGAGTAGTTACCTGGCTCTATCCAGGTGCCCAGGGAACTAGTCACAAATAAGCAGAAAACAGGTGCTCTTCACCGGGCATTACAAGTTAACCAGTGTGTGTAGAAAGCCAGTTACCTACCTTGTCTCGAATCCCTTGTCTCATAACTTCTCTTTCAGCCTCCATCTTGGCATATTTGGCTTTCCTCTCTTCCTCTTGTTGCCGAAGGGCTTCCTGTCGTTCCTCTTCTTTCTTAGCAGCATCTGGGTCTTTCTCCTCATCCCCACCCAGCATCTTTCCCATGTCTTTGGTAGCCCCTAGAGAAAGCACAAGAGAAAATCAGCCCAGTAAAAATGTGGTGAAAACCCCCAGGATGACAGCTCTCCCCTTTCCTATGCTCAGGGCCATCTGTCATTCCCTCTGCATCTGGAAAGGTTTCTCCTTTCTCTGGGGAGGCAGCAGACTCTCCCCCCAGGCAGGAGGTGGGCAAAGCACTTAATCTGCTCAGGTAAGTTACCTGGCCCTGGCAGGAGAAGCACAGCAGCAAAAGGAAGAAATTATTTTTGTAGATTTGCATGATGGCAGCACAGTTTGTTTGCAGTCCTGAAAAGGACAAGCTGCCATCCACACCATGTTTTCACTTCATCAGCTCAGACAAGTGACTGAAGATTGATTTTGAAGGGTCTTTAATTTAATAGGCAGGTAATACATCCAGAACAAAATGACACCAGGGCTAGGAAAGGAATTTGAAATCTTGATTGCAGGGATGAGTAATCACACTCTTAATTGTGTTCAGAAATTACACATCCCATGACAGGTAGGACCACATGGCATTAGCAAGCAGTTGGAGTTGATGAATTCTGTGCTCCTACTGTGGATCAGAAAGAAGTAGCATCTCTGCATATCTCTTATCAGTTCTTGGACACCACCACCCAAAATGCTTAGTACCTAGGTGATATCATGGCTTTGTCTTGTTCCACTGCTGAATACATATTGTTCCCAAATTTTCAGTCCCTGTGTGTTCCTGAGGCAGTTTTTTTGTTGTCGTGCAAAGCCCTTGCACAACCATGCAAATGAGGAGGAGGTTTCCTGCATGCCCTTTTATCCCCAAAGTGCTGCATAAATCCATTTATCCTGTATTTCAGACATTTTTATTAGCAAATGACTGTCAATCATCCAGCCAGGGAGAAAAACAGTTGCTGAGGAAAGGGGAAGAGCATGTACTGTGATACAGCATCATCAGGGCTCTGGAGGGCAGTAACAGGATCAAGCCTGGTTACATGGATGAAGAGAAGACACATACCCTCTGGAAGCAGTGTTGGACCTTTCCTGCAGCAGGAAAACACTCTGCATCTTTTACTAAATGAGGTTCCTTCATCCTGGAAAAACGCTGTAGGTCTTTAGATGCTGAGTCAGGACACCTCCACATTGGCTCGTTGCTGGCTGAGATTTAACTGAATTAATCTGAGACAGCCTTGTTCTTACACACAGTCAGAAGTATACATATTCGACATCTCTTGTTTTGCATAAAGCAAAGATTTCTAGTCTTTACAAAGACTTGGGCTGGAAGGAGACACTATCAAAGACCTGCCAAGTAATTGTTTGTTGGTTTTATCAAAGGCTAAGTGAAGGAAAGAGGTTCTCACAACCCTTTAAAAATTACCATTATAAATTACTCTTCAGTGTGTCAACACTGCTGGAGGACTGTGATTGCTCTTGCTTTCCACATCAATTCTTGGGATAGTGATTGTGAAACCTTGATCCTTAAGGGAAGAAACATCCGCAACATGTCACAATGATTCCTCCTGAATTGCCGTAGTGATGGCACTTATCAGATCAACTATTGCTTCTAATAACCACCAAGGAATTTGTAAAGAGGTAAGCAGATCCCTTTTCGCTCCACACTTCTTTTCCAGGTTACATATTTTCCCAGAACCCTGAGCTGAAAGCACCTCTGAATCAAAAAAAACCTCTCCAATCCCCCAAAACGTGATAGAGAAATGTCCCCTTTACTTCTCCCACAGAGAAGCATAGGGAAACTGGTAATTTTAAGTCTTACCTTACAGATCTTATTACAACCTATCTGGTTGTAATACACAGGGTTTGTTTTTTTTCCAGGTGGGAAATAACAACAGTAAACATGACTGTCTCTATTCAGCTGCCTAACCGCAAATCTCTTGACACTTCCATTGTTAGGAAATCTCTGGCTTAAAACAAAAAGACACCTAGGGACTCCAGACAAATCCCACCTGGAATATTCATGGTCCCTGTCTACTGTCAGCCTTCCTCTACTACCATTTTGCATCCTTCATTGCAGGATCAGAGTAGTACAGAAACTCTTGCGTATTGATGGAACATTTACCCAGGCCATCTGGTGATTTCCTTCTTGTAGTGCAAGGAAGGCTAACTGAAACTGCAAGTAAGCTAAAATTTCATAGCAAGCAAAAAGGAAATACAGCCTAGTTGTGTCACCCATCCTTACTGCAGGAACCTCTCTAAGCAGCCTTATTGTGCAAACATCAGCGATCACAAATCTCAGTAACACCTTTAATTTCTGGGCCCCCCTCAAAAGATTTCTCCACTGATGATCAAACTAATTTGGGTTCAACAATCTATCGAGTTTATCTCTTTTTAGCTTCTCTCCAGTTAGAGGTACCCAGACAGCATAATACTCCAGTTACTTAGGAAACAGAATTCAGCAACAGAAAGAGGTTTTTTTTCCCCTCTAAGCACTACTTCTAGGCTATCATTAAGCTATAATGTCAGCTCAGCTCACCGCATAAGAAGTGCAATTGCATAACTTTTTTTTATTTCTTAGACAAGACCAAGCTTTTAAATACATAAAGCATTTTGTTCTGCAGCTATTCAGCATACAAGACACTTAGAAGAACAAGAATGTAGTTTCAGGATCCTCATAGATTCTCTGAATTCATCTCTGATTTCAAAGTCACCTTCTCAATGTTCAAAATGCTACACTGTGGTATCACTGTTAACTAATTGGAAGGAAATGTATTATGAGAACCAAAGTTTTATACTACATTTTAACTAAGGACTCTTGTGTTACTTTTAGAAAAGCTTTTTTCCATCTCCTTTGTTCTTCATCCTAAACTGTAGACTTTGTTGTTAATATTCCCTGGATAACAGCTTCTGGTTTTAGCAGTTCAGCAGCAAAGATTCCAGACAATTCATCTACATGCAACTGAGGTTCATCAGTTATGGGCACAAGCAGAAGGAAAGAGCAGTTGTTCTGTCCTTAAGCCCACTTTTAAAGCTCCCAAGGAAACAGAGGAAGGACACACTTACTGAATCTGTTCATATGATAAACCTGGGGTTTTTGTCTTTATTTTGTCTTTTGGTCTTTCACACCCCAATCATGACATATACCTTTACACAAAGAGAAGTCAGAGACTGCCACACTATTTACAAATCAGTTAGGAGTTTCAATCAACATTATTTCTAACATCTTTAGACAAGGCTACAGAAAGGAAACAGAAATGGCTAAAGCTCCAGGACAACATATGCCAACTGTCACCTTTCTGACTACAAACAGCCCTGCCCTCAAAGGATAAAAAACTTCCATATGGAAAATCATACCAGAAGTGGTGTGAAAACAAGTGGCATGGCAGTTATTTCAAAGTAATAGATTTTCCTTAATCCATATAGGCTAAATAGCTAAACAATTAGGTGTTAAGCCAAATACCATGGGGGCACTCAGATATGATGCGCTGGTTTTGGCCATGGTAGAGTTAATTTTCTTCACAGAGAACTACTTATGGCTTGCATTTTGTGCTGAATACAGTGATGATAGATACATTTTTGTTACTGTCAAGCAGGGCTTACACAGAGACAAGGCCTTTTCTGCTTTTTGTACTGCCATGCTGGTGAGGAGGCTGGGGGTGAATGAAAAATTGGGAGGGGACATGGCCAGGACAGGTGACCCAAACTGACCAAAGGGATATTCCAGAACAGGAAGAAGGAGGAAGGAGGGAACATTTGAGTGATGTTGTTTGTCTCCCCAAGTCACTGTGAGGCGTGAGGGGGCCCTGCTGTCCTGGAAATGCAAAACACCTGCCTGCTCATGGGAACCAGTGAGTTAATTCCTTTGTTTTGCACTGCTTGCATGTATGGCTTTTGCTTTCCCTGTTAAACTGCCTTTATCTCAAACCCACAAGTTTTCTAACTGGTGCGGGGGTGAGTGAGCACTTGCATGGTGTTTGGTTGCTGGCTGGGGTTAAAACATGACATATGCATTTGTGTGAGTTTTGCTGGGTTAAATTGTCATTATGCATCTGAAAAAGAGTAATATGGTTGTTCAGGTACATGTGGGAGACACTCCCCAGTGAAACAGCAGAAAAGCAGGTCATCTGTCCGGAAAGCAGTTTTACAGTAAAGGCTTTGGGGTTGTGGTGGATGACAAGCTGACCACGAGCTCACAATGTGTCCTTGCAGCAGAGAAGGTTAACAGTCTTCTGGGCTGCATTAGGAGCACTGTTGTCAAGAGGTTGAAGGATCCTTCCCATCTACTCAGCCCTGTTGTGACCAAATTTGAAGTGATGTACCCAGTTCTGGGCTCCAAGATACAAAAGAGAGATGGAACTACTGGAGTGAGACAGCAAAGAGGTGAGACAGCCATGAAGACATTTAGGGCACTCAAGGATCTTTGATACAACAAGAGCCTGAGAGAGCAGGGACTACTTAGGCTGGAGAAGAGAAGGTTCAAGGGGTTCCAGTAGTATGTGCAAACACCCAATGAAACAGAATGAATACGAGGAGTCAGACCTCAGGAACCCAGTGACAGAAGAAGAGATAATGTGTACAAACTCAAGCACAGTGAATACAATTTAAATATTAAAAAAAAAAAAAAAAAAGAGTTGCAGAAAGTCACTGTGGAGTCTCCATCTGTGGAGATATTTAAAAATTCATAAGCCACAGCCTTGAGCAACCTGCTTTAGGTAACCCTGTCTGAGAATGAGGTTGGACTAGACAACCCTTGTAGATGAGCAACAACTTCAGATATCGTGTGACTCTGTGAGACCTCACAAGTGTTTTGAATTACATCTGAAAGTGACTGAAGTTAATTTTGCAAGGAAAATGGTGAGGAGTACATGCCCAAACATATCCTGTATCTGAAGTAAATTCTTAACTGCCAGATCTCTGTTACAGAAGCACCATCAGCTATGAGCTAACCCCTCAATATCTGACTGACATCAATCCAGCTTTCACACAGAAAATGTAAACTCGCAAATCAACTTGTAAGAGTGCTGTTGAATTTGCAACTTGCTAAAATAAAATGTCTTAAATATAGCAGGCAAAGTTGCATGTTGGGAAAGCTACAGGATTAGGATTACTAAGGATAACTTACAGAGAAATAGGAACATCTTAGGACTTCTTAATTAATTAAAGTATGATGGAAATTTGAACACACCATTGTTTCAGGTAAGATAATGACATGAAATCAAAAGTTTTTCCTTTGCACAAGTCTCATTTAATATTGTAGACAGGTAATACCAAAACTTGTCTTCCAAAATTCGTTCATGTGTGTATGCTTAGATCAGAGAATGGTGCAGAAGTTCTCCCTCTCAAACACAGGTTTCAGAGGAAACAGCAAGTGGTTTACCTGAAACAGGCATGCGCTGAGGGTATTTTACTGGGGTTTTTTTTGGAAGTACTATTTGTGGCTAAGCCATATTTAGATTGAACAGACAGGACAACAGATTCCTCAGTCTCTAAATCACGGCATGTCTCTTTATCACATCATCCAAACACAAGGAGCTAATCACAGAGTACTGTTCTGGAACAGGAATGGGTCACTCATTTTTGCAGAATCACTTCAAAACCAGAACTAAGTATGTTTTATTGATATCAGTGAAGACCATCAAGGCTATGAGAAAAAGCTTACGTCCAAAAAAACAACCAAAACATCTGACTTCCTCCTGCTACAGTTTCAATAAAAGTGAAACAGCCCTTCAGGAAGGTATTGCATAACATTCGAAAGTGGTACTTCCATGAACAAAAAAAACATGCTTATATATTAGTACTGAATAGCTCTAAAGGAACCATCACAATTTATTGATTAACTAAAACTAATACACCTAACGAAATGGATTAGTGATTCCTTTTGTAAACAAAGAACTGATGCCAAGTTCAGTTGAGGAGCTCATTTGAGAAATCATAGTATCTTGGAGAATGATGTCTTCTGGTCTTTTTGGTAATGTGGGGATCTCTGATAAGGATCATTAACATTTTATCAAATGAAGAAATTCTCAGTGAAATTGAATGGATATCTCTCTCTGCTTACTTTTCCTGATCCACTCATCACAAATCTTACATGACTGAGACAGGATGCATTTGTATGCATTTGTGCTTCCTGGGACAATCTATGAGTTGATGCTTATTTCCAGGTCAGTGGGTAGCCTGTCTTCTTCAGCATTAATTTTTCTGTGATATCATGGGAAAGACACTGGAAGGATTCCATGAGGTTCACTTAGACACATCAAATGGTGAGCCATGGGTCATAGGTCCTGTGCAAGTTATGTAGTGGCAGAACACAAAATGGGTAAGAGGAAGGAGTAGAAAAGGAGCACTCAAAGCTTCAGTTCACTTTGTTTATAAATTAATGCTACCAAAAAATGGTCTGCTACTGGGGACCTTTACTTCAGCCATTTCCCTTCCGCAGACTCAACTTTCTCTGTCTCTAGTATTCTACTTCAGTCTTTCTCTCTCCCTCTGTATCCAACCCAGACAAACTGTATTGCCATACAAAATTGTTTTTCTTGTAGGGAAACAAACTGGTAAACTGAGCAAATTCTCTCTAAAGGTACACAAGATATTTAAGGATATTCGAAGGTACTTAGAACATCAACTATTTTGAAACATCACCGCTATGGTAGTGTGTCATTTCCCTTGCAGACACCAAGGTAGACTTTAAAGGCTGATGTTGAAGGGCCTTTTGCCAACTTGGTACAAAGCCAAATGGAGGCACTTTGAATTTTCTAGAATTTTTTTTTCCCGCATTATTTGAGGTAGTAATAGTTTGTAACATGTGCAAGACCTATGTTTCTCTCTGCAGATGGGTATTGAAACCCAAAAGCGAATGAGGTAGATAGCCACTTTAACAGAAAAAGGTTTCTCTTACCTTACAAGCTGCTGAATAGTTTTCTTTGGTGGATAATGGAAAGTATGTTTTTACAGCAAGACCCTGTCAGCCTCATTAAAGTAATTTTTTAGGTAAAATCTTAGTCTCTATGTTTTTATCTCTGCAGTCTCCACCTCTGCACAGTGACAGTTCCTCTCTAGCTACACATGACAGTACAGTACTTGTACACAAACCAACATCAATCTCTTGGTACCTGCACATTTGTGCAACAAATGGATCAATCCCTTTCCTATTGTCCCCTTCTAGCTTACAATTAGCAATTCATGTTTGTAAGTGAATTCTTCGCATAGTGTATTATTTATTTCTTTGCACTGGTGTCATGTCCTTTTAATACTACTTTAACTAAAACAATGAAATAGGGAAATAAATTTCCCTGTGAAATTTGTGTGGAGACATCATTTTCAGGTGACATTCATTTGACCTGATATTAGACCTGCAGTTCAATACCCTGGACCTTTGGAGCTCTCTTATTTTTCGTGGAATCATAGGATCACGTAGATTGGAAAAGACCTTTAGGATAATTAACTCCAACTATGAACTGAACACTGTGAAGTCCACCACCAGTCATTCCCCTAAGTGCCATGTCTACACATATTTTAAATACATCCAGAGATGCTGACTCTACCACTTCACTGTTACAATCTATTACAATGTTTCAGAACCCTTCTGCTGGCAAAATTTTTCCTCATATCCAAGCTAAACCTCCACTAGAACAACTTGAGGCCATTTTCTCTTGTCCTGTCCATTGTTACCTGGCAGAAGAGACCAACACCCACCTGGCTAAAACCTCCTTTCAGGCAGTTGTAGAGATTGATGAGTTCACCCCTGAGTCTTCTTTTCTCCAGGCTAAACAACCCCAGCTTCCTCAGCTGCTTCTAAAAGGACTTGTGCTCCAGATCCTTCACCAGCTCCCTTGCCCTTCTCTGGACCTGCTCCAGCACTTCAACATCTTTCCTGTAGTGAGGGGCCCAGAACTGGACACAGTAGTCAAGGTCCACACCTCATCAGTGCTGAGTGCAGGGGGACAGCCACTGTCCTGGTTCTGCTGGCCACACTACTGCTGATACAGGCCAGGATGCCATTGGCCTTCTTGGCCACCTGGGCACACTCCTGGCTCATGTTCAGCTGCTATCAATCAGCAGCCCCATGTCCTTCTCTGCTGGGCATCTTTCCAGACACTCTGCCCCAGCCTGTAGCACTGCATGGGGTTGTTGTGACCCAACAGCAGGACCTAGAACTTTGCTTGTCATTTGTTATTGAGGTTTTTTAATTGCTAACCACAATTTCCATTTCATGACAAACTAGAAAGCACCACCGGGCTAATATATATCTGTTATTCAAAATGGTCCTATAGGTGTTTTTCCAGGTTGAAGCAGGTACTGCATTTTATAATCAGTTTCTGAAAGATGTCAAATACTCTTGATGGTCTGTCAGTTGTATCTGATTTGTATGCATCAGAGTTAGCGTTCTTCTTATCTTATACTGTGCCATGTACTTTTGATTTAGTATAGTTAATATCTCTGAGGAGTGAGATATTCAGTTCATTCATTAGCTTGCAAAACTCCTCTGCTGAAAAAAAAAAAAAAGAGCACACTTTCTAGTTGAAATATATTCTCCTAATATTCTCTGATGTACTCATTCATTCTCTTTCTGCTCTATGACCTTTCATGAAGCCTACAAGGCAGCATGAACAAATATTTTCTGATACACGAGTGTATGGCAAATAACTATAAATATCATAAGATGACACCATTTCATGCTTAGAACTACAAGATGGTGGTACATGATGAGGTGATTGACACAAACATACAACACAAATGTGTGAAGACAGAAGCTGCGGGAAGGTTATCAGCTGCCTCTGGCCTGAGTAGGGTAAGGCTTTGCAGAAGAAAGAAACTTAGTTTCAGTTCCATACCTAAACGCATTTCACATTCTGCACGGGTTTCATTTTCATCTGACTGCATCATTCTGCAACTGAAACCATGGTGAAGCACTTCTGCCACTGCCTTTGAAGATACACAGGCCATTAGGATAAGCTATTGCTTCAGTCACTCATAAAAGTAATAATTGCATTGATTGGAAACAGATTGTCTGGAAATGTAGTGAGTTCACATAAGCAAGTCCTATAGAAGATGAAAACACACAACTGGATCAAAGAATAGAATTTTAAAACATAATTTATATTCCAGTTTTGTTATACGAGGTTTTACTTCAGTGTGGATATGTGTTTAAGTAGCACACCCATAACTACAAACTTGCCATACGAGGAAACACCTGATGATGCATACGCAAAGGTCAGTGTTAGCAGTGCCAACGTGTCTGGGTCAGCCCGACTCAAAAACGTGCCTTGGGCTGGGGGCACACCATCAGACAAATGCAGCTCATCACACTGCCAGCTCAGATCCCTCCACAGATAGAACTTAGGCTTTCACTCACACATACTTCTCACAGATATTTTAGTAAACAGGTACCCTGAAGGAGCACTCTCCTTTTCCCATTCCACACTGACGCCTGTGTCCACTGCAGAAGAGCACTAGGTTGTGAGTCTACAAGATCCTGCAGCTGTGCAAAGAGGAGCCTGGAGGAGGTATCTTTGCTCCTGACACCAACACACACAGCAGGCAGCTCCCTGAGATTCCTTTTACTCACCTCCTACCAGTTAAATCCTGCTACAGGGCAGCAAGAGGAAAAAGCAAAAAGCTGGAAACAAAAGCAATCATCAGTCTTCAGCACCCAGCACTAAGAGAATATTCAACTACTGTGGCCCCACTGGCTACAGGCAGCTTTCACAGGAAGAGAAATGAAAATGATGCAGACATAATGGGGAGTTATTGCGTTAAATAAACACGTGTTCCATGGGGTCGGTGGTTGGAGACAGGGATGACACACACACCAAAGCTCCGTGCAACAAACAGCCTCGAGTTTATTCCTCCAGCTCCTTTTATAGGAGCTCCAACTACACGTGTGATTCGTTGAGGTCTTAGCCCTGTCCAGCTCTCTGGCCAATGATACATCTGCATTTAGAACTGAATGATACTGGCTTAGAGTCCCTGTGTAGGTTGAATCCAACCAATCCTTGCTCACCCAGGGACTCCAATGCCATAACTCACCCTTTCGGTTATATTAAAAAATGTCATTTATGAGCTTAGTTGAAAGAGGCTTTTTCACTCAACAGCTAGTGATATACCTTGTGTATCATTGGAGCCGTGATGCCCTCATCCAGAAGCTGTCAGTTAAAACCACCAACATTACAATCTTTTTAGCTTAGTATGTCACAAGCTTAATGCTTAGAAGTTACAAAATTACAACTTAACACTACAAACAATAAACAATTCAACTCAAAGCCATTTCAATTAAAACCACAGATATTTCTACCCCTGATGTTCTCTAAATATTTGAGCCTTGGAGCTTGAGTAAGGTGATGGACAGTCTGTCTCGCTATTGACAATCCCCTGCCTCTGACGAGCTGCTGGCTTGCCAGCTCATGCTATGATTTTATTGAAAAGCATGACAGAAACATGAGAACACTGAAGACCTTTGAGAGGGGTGGCTACCCCTCTTTTCCCTTTTTCTTTGTTCTAATAACCACAACAGGAACAAAACCTGTACCTTTGAACAAAATCAGTAGGGCGAAACTTGCACCTGGTTATATGCTTTACTATCACTCAGGGTCTGCCATTGCTGAGGGACCTCTTTCTTTCAATGAGGACTTGGACAGCTTCTTCCAGACAAAGCCTCCACATTTATCTCAAAGGAAAGGGGTGCAGCTTTTTCAAAGCCAAATTAGCTAGTACAGCTAGCTAGACACCTGGTTTTGACAACTTTCCCTGCCAGACAAAGCCATAGCCTGGGCTATGACCTAGTCTGGGAGGGCCTGATCGAACATCTTTCCCCACAGTTAAGGCCACTCAGGCCAAAGCTGAGACCCAGACTGGACGGGCTTCCCTATCATATCCTTAAAAGGAATCTTTACAGAATAGGTGGTTTTGCTATTTATCCTCAGCTAAACAATCAGTGATGCTATAAAGAACCTATAAGCAAGTATAACTATGTACACATAAACAAACCTCTTGAGAGCACCATTTACCCTCCTGCTACAAACAAACCAATTTAAAACTATACACACAGACAGTCTGTAGCACTATAGAACAGAGATAACAAAAGTGAATCACTTTGACATCTAAGGACACTTAAGAAGTTGTCTCTTGAAATTAGAGGGAACCTAAGTTATTAATTTTAGATTTTGAACTGAAATTGTAAAATTTTTGGGAGAAGAAAAAAGACTTTCAGGTTGTTGGATTAAATATGATGCTTGCAGAATGCACAGAAACAACACCAATAAGCATTCTACCACAAACCTTGGGACATATTCTGTTAATTAACAAAGACACGCCATATGAATCAGTTTCAACCCCAGCACATGCAAATGCTGCAGTCTTCCCTGTTGAGGAAGGGGCTATTAAACTAGCCCAATCCTTTCCTTCACTTAACATCAGTTTCTTAGAGTCTGTAGGTTATGAGAACCTTGGTAGAGTTAAAGCAGTAACAGGCTGTGAGGTTTTGCTGAGGTACGTGGGGTAAAAACACGGCACTGCCTTTGTTGGTATTGCTTTGGCTGGTGTTACAGCAGTTCCACCGCCCCGCGGCTCCGCGCCCCCCGCCTCCTGCTGCTTCTGTTTCTGCCGCTCCGCTTCCGAAGAGGGTGCGCCGAGAGGGGGCACGACGCTACGGACGTTTCCCCTGGCCCCAGCCACGCACCGCAGCTCGGCTCTCTAGAGTCTCTTGACCCACAGTTGTTGGCTAGAGGCACAGAAAGGCTCGAGGAGGCTGCAGCGGGATCGGGGCTCAGCTTCGTTGCGCTGGGATTTCTTGGTTCCAGCGCACTTCCAGGCGCGGCGTAGGCTCAGCGTGCGGGCACTTGCAGGGAGGCACCATGCGGCCCGCCGCCGTGCCGCAGCGCCAGCAGCCACGGCCAGCGGAGACCGGACCGCGGCGGAACCACGCCCACTGGAGGCGTGGCCATGCGCCGCCTAGCGCTGGAGCCGGGCCGCTCAGCCTCGGGAGGAGGTGGCCCCGGTGTACCTGCGCTAGCCGGGGCTCCCAGCATGGCGGCACGGGGTGGTGTCGGAGCGGCTGCCACGTGGTCTGGCCCCAGGGAGCGGGGTGGCGTAGTGTGTCCCCCAGGGCGGCGGTATCCCAGCTCGACTTGGGACGGGAGCCTACCACGGTCGTGTGGGGGTCTGGCACCGGACAGAAGGTCTGCAGCGCGGCCACAGGGCAGCTCAGCCTGGTGCAACGCTCTGTGTAGGCACAGAGCGTCCCGGCGCCACCGGAGCTGCACAGCTCACGGGGCCATGGCGGTCACCATGACTTCACATGGCTTGATTGAATCCGTCTCGCCACCTCCCTGGGCGCTGTCGGCAGCTGCGGCGCAGGCAGCCCGTGGATTCTCTCTGTTTGCTGGGATTGCCCCATTCCCCGGGGTAGCGCCGCCGGCCGGGACACTGCCTGCGCACACCGAGGTGTCGGCTCTGTGTGGGCTCTCGCCACCCGCTGGGACCCAGCTGCTCTTCTCGGCCGCCCCGCGCATCTGGGCTGTTGTTGTCTTCCTCATGGTGCCCGCTCAGCACCTCACGGTGCAGCGTGGCCGCTTTTCTCGGCACCCTGTCCTCGCCATGCATCTCAGTTTTTATCTGTATTATTAAATTCAATACCAGTTTCCAAGGTCTTGGGATTTTAACTGCATTTTTGTCGCCTTTGTAAGCGGCATCCATTATATATTTACCAGTTTTTGTCCATGTATATATATTTAATGCATTCTCTTTGGTATATTCCAATCCCCGATTTTTAGTCCATATTATCAAATCTAATAAATTCTCTTTTTCAAAATCTGTGTCCCATTTTCTTAAAAGGTTACAGCATACCTGCACTGCTGGACATTCTAATTACTATTCCAAGATACCTGGAGGGCCACAGTCTTCTGCTTATGCTGCAAAGTGTGTGCAACCCTAGATAATACACACTCTGCCTTGCTTTCAGGCACGTTGTATAAATACATTTCCAGATGCACTACACAAAAATAGCAATCCACACACTGTTCTTTTGAACTACTACACAAATCTTTTCCCTAAAAGGCAAGCTGATGCCTTTTATTATTTGGTAATGGATTATGAGACATTTTAAGATTAAGAAGATTTACAGCAATTAAGATAATGTAAGTTTCCGTTGCTGCCTCTGTTCCAGAGCTGCTACACACACCTTTGGGAAGTACTCCCATTTCTCCTTCTCTGGAATTTTGTTGATCTTGACTGTTTGCATTGCAAAGCCTATGGATGCAGGCAATTTTGAGCCAGATCTACACCTGGAAGGGTGCAGTCCCTTTTTCAGGGGAACACTCCACGCAATCCCACAACCATAAAGCAGGAACAGCTTCCTGTATAACATAAATGCAGTAGCTTCTGTTCCAGTTTTGATCAATAATCCCTGGCAAATGCTTGTCTTGTCCTTCTGACCACTTTGACCCATCTAGGATGTAGCTGTAAATAATCTCTGAACAGATTCCCTTTATAGTCCATGGAGGTCTACTCCAGCTAGTCATGGATCTTGGGATGAGATCCTTCAGGACAAGTGGAAGCTTTAGGAGGAGAATTCTCCTCTGGACTTGCTCGCCTGGTATCTACTGATGGAGAAATTAATGTAGGCATCTTTCTTGCAGGAGCCCAACTGCACTGCAGCATTCTGGCAGTAGTCACATGCAGCTTGTAGTTCCAGCAGAAAACAAAAAAAGAACTTGAAAGCAGATCTGCTTGCTACAATATTTATCTGCCTGTGATTTATGATTGTTCAGTCCTGCTTTCCTGCTTCAGAGAAATTATTCACTTTGGCATAGAAAAAACAGCTGAATAAAAAAAAAAAAAAAATTGCTAACTGTGTAAATCTCTGCTGCTCTAACAGATTTCCTAAATTCATCCTGGTGACAGATTCCAGACCTTCTCTGTTGCCTTGGAAAATGATGGTCTTCTCCACGGTTTCTGACTGACAAGGATGATGAGTCTATTCAGAATGCCCAGAAGCATCAGTCTGTAAGATAATCCTGCTGACTGGAATCTTCCTGTTGCTTTAAAGAAAGGCTAACAGAGATTGGAGCAACACCATACAACAGTAAATTTGGTGACACGTTTAGTATATATACATAGAATGTTTCTCAATTGACAGCCAGCACAAACCTACCTAAAGACAGCTGTGGGACCGAGGAAGCTGGAAGAACATGGCACATCTCTCTGGTAGGAAGCAAACCACCTATCTCTTCTGCCATGGAGAGGCAAATGCTGCTTCTGTATGGACTCCCAAGTTCCAGATTACTCATGTTATACCTGGGACAGGGGTGGAGGAGGATGTGGACTAGATGACCTTTTAAAGGTCCCTTCCAACAAACTACTCTATGATTTCTTACCTTAAAATAGTTAGCACCAAAGCCAGATGAATTTGTTAAGTAGTACTAGGAGCAAGAAAACTCTTTTTCTAATTAAAAAAAAAAATAAAATAAATTTAAAAAATAAAAAAAAAACCAAACTAAATAATACAAAATTTAGTATTATTTAAATACTAGAATAAATAGTTTTAGTATTAAAATCAGAAGACCAGACACATTAGCAAGATATTATGGCTGCCTCAGTTGCATCCTCGAGGACTTGGGTGGGAGATTGCAAACTATTCCCCTGGCCCCCCGCATATTTTCTAAGAAGCCATGTCTCCTTGAAATAGACTAATCTGTTGGCAGGAAGAAATGACGCTGCATAAGGGCACTGGGATGAGCCATAAGCTAAACCACCACTGAAACACAACATCCTCACACAGGAAAGTTCTAAAGAGACTCAGTCAAATCTTCAAGAATCTTTATGAGCTTTTCCCATGCAGCTGAGTTCTGCTGATGAGATGTCATTGGAAACTTCTACATAGCAGCAAGAGAAGTTTAAACAGCTCTAATAGAGCTTAGCTGTTAAAAATACTTACAGAACAGGAAAGGTAGAAACTCCTTAGAAATAATTACTTCACCTTCACTTATTTTTCTTAATGTACTTCAAGAAATGTGATGCTTGGTAACAGCAGCACAGCAGTACACTAGTGCTGTGGTGCTTCTTGGTAGCTACAGTGATTTCAGCAGGATGATAACTATACTAGAGAAAAAACATTCTTTGGAATGCACTTTCACTCAAGTTAGGAGCTTGCAAGTCACATCTTATTGAATAGAATCAAGTTTTCTTTGAAGAAATGTTAACAAAATTTCTGTCAGTGATCTGTCATGTTTTCTCAAACCTGAGGGCCAGTAGGCAGGCTGTGAGTGGAGGAGACAGGTTTTTCACAAGAAGCTGTGGAACTTCCATAGTGAAGCAATACCAGTGATTGCAGACACATCGTGCCCAGGAAGAGCTCTTTAAATTTGGGTTGCTCTCAGTGGTTTCTTCATACACCCACAGACAGAAACATACACACACAAGCATTGTATCTGCTAGCCAGAGTAGCTCTCTCTCCTCTCTCTGCAGCTTGGGTTATTTCAGTTCTATNTAGTTTTAAATAAAAATAAAAATAAAAATAAAAATAAAAATAAAAATAAAAATAAAAATAAAAATAAAAATAAAAATAAAAATAAAAATAAAAATAATCACTGCGGAGATGTGATTTCTTCTCAAATCACTCGTGTTGTAACCACTACAGGCTTATTAACAGATTTGACATCACATGACATCATTGAGGATTCTTTTTCAATACCATTTAGTGGACTATTTTCAGAAAGCTGCAAAAATGAATAAAAGTAACCAAAAACAGGAGAAGCAGCACTGCTAGAGTACTTGATCCTTGTAAGTTCAAAGCTTTCAAGAGATCTGAGATGCCAAAACTGACATGAGAAGAAAATAACTGAAGTCACTTTCAGTCTAAGACTCATTACTTTGAAACAAAGTAATAAGAAAAAGCAACAGCAAGGCAGTCATTAATGTATTACATTGTTTTATATTCTAACAGATTAGAGATGCAAATGCAAAGTTGAAAATGAATTTTTAAATATAGAGGATAAAAATAAAACAAGATAAATAACTTACAGGAAAGGTCTGCCTAACTGCTGTTCATGCTTCAAGTATTATAATTAGGTAAGATGTATAAGGTTCTTTTCAAAGCTGTCATTGTTTGTTAATTCTGTGGTGGTTGTCTCTCACCTGCAAACCTGAAAATCTTTGTCCTGGCAAGAGGCAGATTCAGTATGAAACCTTTGCTCTTCATAAACGTCCATTAATAAATTGGCTTCACAAGCTAAAGAGAGTCAGAATGTGAATCGCTATGCCTCCAGAGTCAGGAAACACAGCTCCCATATTTGCCCTGTGGCTATTGTCTCTTTTCATGTACACCACACTCTGGTTTAGCCTTTAGTGTTAATTAACACAACTCTGAACTCCACATCATTATCTTCCCCTCTGTGAAGGTGACTTCACACTTTTTTCACTGCCTGCAAATGCTTTTCAAGGATCTCATTATGCAGTTTGCAACTCAGGCTTTTGAACACCTCAACAGAAAAACAGCCCCATAGACTGTGAGCAGTAAATCTAATCTGACATCCAGAAAAACCATCTCTCAGGACTAAGAAAGTCCATTTCTTTAAAATATCTGGAAAGAGAAAGAAACATCTATTCCCAAACTGAGGCATGTATCATTTCTGTTGCACATGTTCCTACCTTGTAGGTAAGCCTTCTCTTTCATGCCAACATTTGTGATTCTGGGTCCTGAAGACCCCTACGCTCTTTCTTTTTACATGGGCAGAAACAGATTTGTGAGACATTTCCCCAGGCAGGCTTTATCGTTTGTTGACAAGTCTAAGGTCACTCCAGCTATCTAACATTACTGAATTCTGTACTTCAGCTTTGCTCTTGGTATCTCTTTCATATCTTGGTGTCTTGTTCAGTCTCCATCACAGTGAGAACTGCACAACCCATTTTGAATATGCAGATTCCAGTAAAAATGTTCCTAAAGGGAGGTAGGTAAATTTTCTTGCAGAATTTTATAGCAATTTGCTTCAAGAGACAAAAGCCCTACAGTACTGATGAACACTCAGGGAGAAAAGACCTCTTGTAAGTCACCTTGTAGCCTTGATTGAAGAAGATGTGCTTGTTCTATTTTCAGTCTTCCATCAGTAGCTCTTTCTTTCACCCTTTTTAATATATAGGCCATGCCTGCTATTGATCCATGCACTTTTCACCATAGTATGGAATTACCTCAGTCTATAGAATTACTCAGAAAAGCTCAAGGGATCAGGAGATAATTGAGCAAGAAAAATAATTGATGTAATTTCTGTACTTTTTACTTTAGGAGAGTCAAAAGAAAATTGAAGGGCATGAAACACTTCTGAACCAGAGGAAAATGGTTTTTGAAAACTTCTCTATGAAGTACTTTAAACTGTTGCCTAATTTGAGATTTTGCGTCTTCATTTAGGGATAAAACATGACAAAAACAAGATTTCAAGAGCTTGCAACTCTGTATTAACCTCAACTCAGAAAAATATTACATAAATGAAAAGGTAACAATACAGCAAAAAAGTATTTTTATGTATGCCTGTCTAGTGAAAAGGACAAGGGAAGAGTTGTGTAAGACTGTTGCTCTGACTCCTTGAATTCATCTAGATTTACATGGAGAAAGCATGTACATGTAAGCAACACAGGTGTATTCACCCTGCATTCATTACATGTGTGAATATCACCTTCTCCTTTGCTCCAAAGGAAATATTGCAAATGATGGTCAGGGCTGCTCAGACAGCTGTAGCTCAAGCAAGCACTTCTTTTTCCTTTGGGAACTGTTGTCTATTGTTGTAAGTCTACTAAGCCCATTCTCCAGACACACTCTGTCCCTCTTGTTTCCTGAATGGAAGGTACAGCAGAAGCATGAAAAGCAGTCCTCCACAAGGCTCTCTTTACAAGCCACAGCCACATCTGTTGCCTTATCTGAGCAAAAGAAAAGCCAGAGTTTGAAAGAGCCTCTGAGGGGACAGACACGCCCAAAAAACTTGATACTACACTGTGGTATAGGTAGGGCAAGCAGTATCATATATAGTTCAAACATCAAATCCAGCACAATCAATAGGGATTACATCCTGCTCTTCTTTTAATGTAGAAGAGCATTCCTACCTTCATTTTAAGGAGGGGCAGCAAAACCCCTCCGAGCCATGAAGAAAGGACAACATATTCATTTGGTGTCATAAAATGACTGCCTCCCATACCATGCTAAAAAGCTGCAGCTTCTTTCTTGTATGGATAGATATTCTGTTTAGGCACATTGGTCCTTTGTATTCCTAGATTCACATCTGAATTACTACCAAACCAATTGTTTTACAAATGTGCAGTATTCAGTGGTTTGTCAAGTAGCTTAATCGTGTCATGGAAGCATCACAGCAGGGTCTCTAACCCAGAGGAAAGATGACTATCAAATGATCTTTTTCCTTTTTTTTTTTCACAGTATATCCTCTGTGGACTATATTGAATGTAAATATGACTTAATATGTCATTACTGCCAAAATGGAACCAGAAATAGTGTAATTCAGGCTTAAGAATGTACTAACTGGAGGATAACATGAGACTTTGGCAATAGCTTAACCTGAATAGAAAATTCTGGAGCTCCGAGTTTGGTCCTGTTTGATGTTTCTGTCACCTGTCCTCTAGACTCAGGAATAATCCACACGCACGAGCATTGGTTACGCTGACCTCTCCTTGCTGTGATTCGGAGCACTGCAGTATTAGCATTTGGTAAGAGGAGAGAATGCTGTCATCAAATGGCAGGACAGTATTTCTGGTGGCTGCAGAGCTTCTCCTCTATGTGCCCTAGATGTATGCTCACAATAGTAGCTGATGTAGTTGAATTAACCCAGATGAGACATATTCAAGGTAGGTCCTCTAACACATTTCTTTCCAAGCTCTTGTCAGCAGTGCTGCTCAACCCAGGCATTCCCAGCCCACTGGCCACCCAAGACTTCCAAGACAGAGCAGGGAAATACCAGAGCATTTCAACACATCTGTGACTATCTACAGAGTTATCAGCATCCAGAACCAGAGTGTTCACTGTGATGTTCTTCCCTACCCCAGACCAAGAGAAAAAAAGCCCTGGATTTTTAAGATTCCACATGACAGAATGTGGAATTACCATCTTGTAAAAGCACCTCATCCCTATACGGTCTGCGGGTATTACACTATCTTGCTATTCTCCATGTCCACAAACCTTGAGACACAAGGGAGCACAAGGACCAAATATAAAGCTTTCATTACCAAACATGAAAAGATGAAACACAGAGACCCCAGGCCCTTCTGCTTCAACTGGGAGAGACTGGTGTGAACTCAACTGTCAGCAATGCAGTAAACCCAAGCTTCCACAGTGAAACCCAGTGCTGACAAACACAATGCATCATTTGCTACGAAGAGACTTGTTCAGGGTTAATTGTTTTTGTTGCCTTAGTACTTGCTCTGGAATCAAAGGTCGCTGGAGCACGGCTGACATGACAGCACAATCAAAATCCTTTCAAGGCTATAGCTTGTTTGCTGTTTGAAACATAATCCAACATGTAGCCTGCTGTACTAGCTGACATGTAATGCTGTAGTCATACACACAGACATATTCAGAGGAAAGGAGGGAAAAGCACAATTAAAAGCTTTGCATAGAGAAACAAATACTGGTCACTCCAATAGCCAATTAAATATATTTAGGATCCTCACTTACAACCAAGAACTGCAGGCATAAGGAAGGATATCAAAAGGACAGTTTCAGCATTGAGATATTTAATAAATGCTCTCCAGAAGAATCAGGAGGAGAGACTGTTATTTTCAATCCATCTGCAATCACAACTGCAATTGGATTCAACTTCATTTTTGCAGACAGATGGGCAGAAACACTGACAAGCCACCCATTTTTTCCTGTGAAAATCCAAGAGCTCGCCATTCACTCTATGCTTGGGGGAAAAAGTGAATAAAAAAATATTTAAAGGCATTATATCCTCAGCTATAGGAAGTGAACACATTTTAAATAGAATCTAAAAATGCATCCTAATCAAAGAAGATCTTTGGAAAGATCTTTTAGCAGTGGAATAAAGTTTATGAATTCACCTACAGCAATAGTCTGAAGGAGTAACCTAAAAGAAGACTGGATTTTGTGGGGTGTGTATGCAGATAGCATCTGTCATGAATAGGTGCACATTCACATAAATATGTAATTTAGACTCCTTTTGTACTATATGAAAGGTCTGTGCAGCTTGTCAAGGTGAGATGCCATGAAAGTAGGTCATCAAGAATAATAGGAATGTGGCAGCTTGGCTACAAGAAACTATTAATAGATGGAACTTTCCAGTCAGGGAAACAGACACCTTGCTGGAGCTCCTCAGAATTGGGAATCATTGGGAGAAGAAATGACTTCTCACCATCTCTTTAAACAAAAGACCTACACAGGACCTAAGGAGAAAGCAAGTTTCAAACAGTTTCAAACAGTCTGAGGAAAATTCTGAAGAAACAGAAGAATGTGGTTGTTCATAAAGAAAGTAACTGGCCTGTGAAGCTCCTTGCCACAGGGTGTTGCAAATCGAATAAACTTTCATGTCCTGGAGAGAACAGAGAAGCTGCAGAAGAAAAAAAGAGGGCTGCTAAATATAAACAAACTGCTTCCTGTCTAAGTAGTTCCTGAACCAGTATGGCTGGAAACTGGGAAAATACTTTGGGAAACAGCATTCTAAGCTTCCTCTATTCTTATAGCCTTCACTATGAGCAGACACAAGCAGCCATGAGCAGCAATACCATGTGGAGTTCAAGTGTGCTTTGATCCTCCTGGACTGCTGCTCCAGGCATGCGTGATGTTGAGTCTACATTAGAATTAACATAAAATTGGGAATTATCTCCATAGGTTATTAGGTTTCAGCACTGGGCTGGGAATGGGAGAATGAATGGGAATTAAGGCCTTCGTGTTGGAGTTCTTAAGAAAAAAAAATTTAAAAATAAAAATTAGAGAAAGAAAAGAAAAGAAAAGAAAAGAAAAGAAAAGAAAAGAAAAGAAAAGAAAAGAAAAGAAAAGAAAAGAAAAGAAAAGAAAAGAAAAGAAAAGAAAAGAAAAGAAAAGAAAAGAAAAGAAAAGAAAAGAAAAGAAAAGAAAAGAAAAGAAAAGAAAAGAAAAGAAAAGAAAAGAAAAGAAAAGAAAAGAAAAGAAAAGAAAAGAAAAGAAAAGAAAAGAAAAGAAAAGAAAAGAAAAGAAAAGAAAAGAAAAGAAAAGAAAAGAAAAGAAAAGAAAAGAAAAGAAAAGAAAAGAAAAGAAAAGAAAAGAAAAGAAAAGAAAAGAAAAGAAAAGAAAAGAAAAGAAAAGAAAAGAAAAGAAAAGAAAAGAAAAGAAAAGAAAAGAAAAGAAAAGAAAAGAAAAGAAAAGAAAAGAAAAGAAAAGAAAAGAAAAGAAAAGAAAAGAAAAGAAAAGAAAAGAAAAGAAAAGAAAAGAAAAGAAAAGAAAAGAAAAGAAAAGAAAAGAAAAGAAAAGAAAAGAAAAGAAAAGAAAAGAAAAGAAAAGAAAAGAAAAGAAAAGAAAAGAAAAGAAAAGAAAAGAAAAGAAAAGAAAAGAAAAGAAAAGAAAAGAAAAGAAAAGAAAAGAAAAGAAAAGAAAAGAAAAGAAAAGAAAAGAAAAGAAAAGAAAAGAAAAGAAAAGAAAAGAAGAAAGAAAGNGAAAGAAAGAAAGAAAGAAAGAAAGAAAGAAAGAAAGAAAGAAAGAAAGTTACAAATTCTATTACAATTTATGGAAGCTGACATTTCCCAGTGTCCCAGCAAGACATGAGTTTTTGCTGCCATTTATTTCCCAAAGTGAAAGCAGTCTGTGGGTATTTGTGTGAGTATTTTACAATGTTGCTATATGACATGGATAATTTTTTTGGTGTTTGGAATTTCAAAAGGGCTGTTACCATCAGAATACTTTGACATACCAAGTCTGTTCTACCAGAAAGATCCTTCAGTAAGTAAAATGCTTGCTTCCATTTCTTTCCGAGACGGGGAAAGATTCTTTCAGGCCACAGGAATGGACTCCGTCAAGGGAAAGATTGTGCTGACATCACTTTCACAGATGAACTGAGTGCTGCAACTGAGTCTCTTGCTAAAAATTGAACTAGGCCTTTCTGTGCCTCAAATACACACACTTCTAATGGGATTATTTTGTCCTTCTTGTTCAGGAAGAAACTGTATCCAACACCAAGGATGTAAAATGCGAGGAAGATGTAATGACAGCCTGACATTACATAGCTAAAATGGACCTCATCTCTTCAGGGCAATTAAGCGTAACCTTCTAGCATTCTTTTTTCTACTTCACACATATGAACTGCATTTGTGGATGACTAAGTAGATAAATGAGTGGTCTAAACCATGTAATAGTCAAATAACTGCTAGTGAAGGCGAAAAATAGAGCTAGACTGAAAAGAGTATTATCCTTTAGCATGGGAAGCATGTTACATATCAGCTTAGAAGTTTAAGAAGATAAACATACTGTTCAAGGTCATCAGCTGTTTGGTTACAGACATTCAAATTAAGCATTTGGATATTTATTTCTGCTAGTAATTTAAGCGCACAAGCAACCTAGTCACTCAGGAAAAGTGTCTGGAAGATAGCATCCCCAAAACCAAATAGAGCCATTTCTGTCATAATTTTGTTTTGCCTTGAGAGCTAACACTTTCTCTGTTACATGTGGAACATGCTTCTATCAAACAAGAAACTTTGAAATAACTAGATCAACAAAATACCCAAGAATACTTTGGACTTTTGAAGTATGGTGTTATTCTACATATTGAAATCCAAGGGTTTTGGAATTCAATATGTAAACTAACACTGTACTTCAACGTAAAACTGAAGGTCACAACAGAAATTAAAATTAAGAATTCCATCAGAATTTGTAGCAGGACAAGGAGATCATTCCAAGCCCGTCATCAAACACTTTATTTATCCATAAAAATAGATTTTATAATTGAACAGAAGAAAGATAAGTTGTTTATTATTCATCACAACTTCATTCTTTTGCAAGAACATAGATGTACATTCTTTAATCCCGTGAAGTCCAGAAGTTTGAAAATAGTTCTATTTAAAAGAAGAAATCCCGTGATGTAAGCCTACCATTTCAATAGGCTGCCTTTTACCTCATCAGTATTTTCAGTATTTTTCCATCAGCCATTGTCAAACTTCAGCTGGGAGGGGTCATCTGTGATGGACAGCGTGCTGTCTATATGGAATACAGCAAGCAAGAATCCTTCATCTCCCCATCTGCTCAGTGACAGAATTACAGGGCACCCCACTGGTCATGCTTTGTCAAACACTGACACAAGTACTTCCGATTTGAATTGCAAATTTTGTGGAGCTATTTATCTAATACAAACTCTCCTCAAAGAGGCATTTACAGTTAGTGGACTGCTCCCTGAAGAGGGAAGAAGGGAAATATATATATTCAGGATTTTTCTATTCTGTATTTTATTTTGGCATTTCCTTACATTCCAGGTTCTGTCTTTGTGTATGTGTGTGATGTTTGCCTGTGATCACACTGTTGTGCTAAATGCTGCTCCACAATGTAGCTGAGATAAATGGATGTAGAAAAACTTGCTATGAAAGAGTCTGATGCCCAAAATCATTTTCTTTTTTTCTAGAAGCAGGTAAAGAGTCTCCTGCCAGGCTAATAATTTCTGCTGTTATTCATCAAATTTTACACAGTGGTTGATATTTTGCCTTCAGCCACAAAAATGGATTAATTCCCAATTCATTCCTCTTACTCCATCCTTGTATTGTAATCCCAAATGTCCCTGTGTAAATCTTTACAGGGATTTCCTGAAGACTGGGATCCACTATAGGCCCCCTGTTCAGGGGGAGCATGCTGACAATGCCTTCTTGCTTCAGACACAGGAGGCATCATGCTGGCAAGCTCTCATCCTGATGGGAAATTTCAACCACCTGGACCTCTGCTGGGAAAGCAGGCTGCTTTCAGCAGGCTGCAAGAAACCCAGGAGACTCGTGGGGTATGTAGAGAAGAACTTGCTGGTGCAGGTATCAGGCAAGGCAGCCAGAGGTGCAGCGTTCCTGGGCCTGGTTCCACCTGTGCAGAGGGGCTCCTTAAAGAGGTTATGGTTGGAGGCAATCGGGGCTGTCGTGGGCACACCCTGGATTAGTTCAGGATCTCAAGGAATATGAGGCGGCAAAGAGAAACTCCGGAGCCTAAAATTTGGAAGAGTGAACTTCCAGATGTTTAAAGGGTTGGTGGATGGGATCGCCTGGAAAACTCATTAAGGACAGAGGAGCTGATTAGAGCTGGCAATTCTTTAAAGACACTTTTCTTAGAGCACAAGAGCTCTTTATTCCTGTGTGTAGGAAATTGAGCATGGCAGGGTGGAAACTGGCGTGGTTGAGCAAGGATTTTCTCCTCAAACTGAGGAGTAAGAAGGAAATGTACAAATGGTGGAACCAGATACAGATGACCTGTTTGAATGTGTAGAAATGGGCTCAGGAAAGACAAGGCAATACTGGAACAGGACTTGGAAAGGGTTATGTATACAGGTCAGAAAAGAAAGGCCAAGGAGACTTTACTGCCACTGATATACAAGAAGGGTGAACTGGCGACAACTGATATGAAGAAGGCTGAGGTAATCAGTGAGTTCTTTACCGCAGTCTTCACAGGTAGTCAGGTTTCCCACTTCTCTCAAATCCCTGATCCTCTGAGTGAGTGTGGGGGGAGGGAAGTCCCTCCCACTACAAGCAAAGGGCAGGTTCAGGTTCACCTGATGAAGCTACATAGCCACAAGTCTACAGAACTTGATGGCATACATGAGGAAACTGGCTGATGTTGCTGCCAAGCCATTATACTTCAAATCTGACAAATCATGTTGGTCAGACTAAGTCTCCAGTTACTGGAAAAAGGAATACATCTCCCATTTTTAAAAAGGGGAGACAGGAAAATCCAGGGAACTACAGATGGGTGAGCATCACCTTTGTGCCAGGGAAGATCATAGAGCAGATCCTCCTTGCACATATACTAAGACATATAAAAGACACGAAAATGATCTGAGACAGCTGACATACCTTTACTGTAGGCAAATTGTGCCTGACCAATCTGGTGGCCTTTTGTGATGGAGTGATGGCAATGGTCTACAAGACAAGACTGACACATGTCACCTACTTAGACTTCTGTAAGGACATTGGTACAGTCCCGTATCACATCCTTATCTCCAGATGGGAGAGACATGGATTTAATAGATGGACTATTCAGTGGATAAGGAATTGGCAGGATGGATGCAACCAGAGAGTTGTGCTCTATGTCCAGGTGGAAGCTGGTGACAAGTGATGTCTGTCAGGGCTCTCTGCTGGGACTGGTGCTCTTCAATATCCTCATCAATGACACAGACAGTGGGATTGAGTGCATCCCCAGCAGGTTTGGAGATGACACAAAGCTGACACAACAGGGTGGGATGTCATCCAAACGGATCCAGTCAAACTTGAGAATTGAGCCTATGAACTTCATGAAGTTCAACAAGTCCAAGTGCCAGGTGCTGCACCTGAGTCAGCAATCCCAGACATAGTTACAGACTGGGAGATGAACTCAGTGAGTGCAGCCCTGTGGAGAAGGACTTGGGTGTTCTCATGCATGAGAAGCCAGATATGAGACACCAGTGTGTCTGCGTAGCTCAAAAGGGCAACTGCATCCTGGGGTGCATCAGAAGCAGTGCGGCCAGCAGGTCAAAGGAAGTGATTTTCCCTTTCTACTTTGCCCTCATGAAGACCCACCTGGAGTACTGTCAGAGTTCAAAACAAGACATGGACCTGTTGGAATGTGTCTAAAGAAAGGTCACAAAGATGATGAGAGGGAAGGAGCACACCTCCTATGAAGACAGACCAAGAGAGCTGAGGTTGTTCAGCCTGGAGAAGAGGCTGAGGTCAAGGAGACCTCATTACAGCCTTTCAGTACCTTTAGAGGGCTTATAAAAGAGTAGGGAGAGGGACATTTTATATGGGCAGATAAGGGGCAGTTAAACTGAAAATTTTAAACTGACATAGGACAGCTTTAGATTAGATGTTATGGGGAAATCCTTTACTGTGAGGGCAAGGAGGCACTGGCACAGGTTACCAGCAAGAAGATGTGAATGCCCCTCCTCTGGCCATGTTCCAGTTCAGGTTGAATGGGGTCCTAAAGAACCTGACTTAGTGAACAGTGTCCCTGCACATGGCAGTGGGTTGGAACTAGAGCATCTTTAAAGTCCCTTCCAAACCTAAACGTTCTGTGATTCTATGGATGGGAACCTGTGACAGAAGAAATTGCTGTACTGAGGACACCAACATCCTTGGAAGCGTATCCTGCACTATTTGCTTCACTGCATGTGAGGCTGAACATAAAATCAGACCATTTTTCAAAAGCCTCAAGAATCCCATAGCAATTAAAATTTTTTCCAAAAAAAATCCTCTTTGTTGTGTACAGACCACATACATATTTCTAGGATTCATTATGTTCAGGCATTAATTCCTTTCCTTTCTTTTTCCTGCCAGAAATTTTCCTCCTAAAGTCTTCAATTCCAACCATGTGGCTGTGATCCAGGGTGACTATGAAACCGAACTGGCCAATTTGATTGGTCTGTGATGGTCAGTGTCAATGAAGCAGATGAATGACACTTTTCTGACCCTTCAATATATTCAGCTGTACAAGGAATTTTGCTATGAAACACACACTAACATAAAGGTGTTTCCAATCCACTGTTAATTGATTCCTGGCCAGGAAAAGACCAGTTTAAAAGAGTATAAGGCACTCTGATACAAAGTCTGACTGTGTCTTTGAATGCAGTCATAATATCAGAATAATTATGTAAATATGTAATTAGGTAATTATACTGCTGTATTTTCATATTCATCTAGCAATTTTTATTTGAGACCACACTGCCTAGTACAAGAGTACTAGGACTATACAAAATACAGTTGCCTAACAATAGACTCTGAGTTACCCAAGGTATAGTTCAGCCTACAATAATAAGACTCTAGCTTAGTATTAAGTGACTATTCTCAAAAGCAGATGTATCTACTGTTGCTAGATATAGCAACTTCCTGCTGACCCAGATACCACAAACACCATTAACAGCCACAAAAGGATGTCAAATTATTCCCTAAGATTGCTCCATAATAGAGCATCCAGTCTCAGTGTCAGTAGCACCACAGATCATTCCTGGCAGTGTATCTTTTCCAGCTCCACCTAGATCATTAAGGACTATCAAGCAAAGATTTTTCACAACTAGCTTTGTTCTTATCCCTGCCAGGCTAACCAAGGAGAAAACATGCAGCTTGTTCCAAAATGGAAATATCACAAACAAAACATTTAAATCTCTCAGTACAATGCTGGGGGTTGCAGAGACAGTATCTCACCGAGGACCTTTGTTTAAGGAAACTGGGGAAACAGACATCAGAAGGACCAAGATTCTTGGGATGTACTGGGACAATCTTTAGAAGAAGCAGTGCAGCTTGCTAACCTACTCAAGCCAGAGTGAGTATTCAAGCTAGAGAAAGTCTGACTCATGCTGAAGCAAAAGTTGCAACAAAAACAGTGAAGAGACACTTACTGACCTCAGCACACAGTGGAACATACTGCATCTGTGAGCACTAATAAAACCACAGATTTCCTAATAACAGGAAGCCTAGTACTTACAATGTCTTATCAGCTGCTGAATAGGACTCTGAGACAAAACAAAAGTGCTAACTTCTGACACAAGTTTTGGGTTAGACTAAAGCTGCCAGTATTGAACTTTTCCTCTAATCCTTTGGAGACATCAGTGCCTCCTGCCTGGGGAACAATTATCCCTTCACAGGTTCCCCTGACCACTAATTACTCATCAGAGGACAAGATAATCTTCAAACTAGCACATAACCTAGAACTTAGAGAGAGATTCTTTTAACTAGTTTCTAGGTTACCACAGCATACATGCCCTGTACTCTTCTGCTTTTTGCTTTTCACAGAATATAGACCACCAGGTTGAAAGTAACCCCAAATATCATTAGGTCCAAAACTTCCTTGACAAAAGCACAGGCTAGACAAGATGGGCCAGCAGCCCATCCAGATGACTCTTAAAAGTCACCAGTGCGGGAGTATCCAGCACTGTCCTGGGGAAATTACTGCAATTGCTGATTTTTCTCATTGTGAAAAATTTTCCTCCCATGGCCAATTGGAATCTCACCAGGAGTACCTTGTACCCTTCTTCATCATTTCTATGTGATTCACTGTAGAAAGGGATCTTCATCTTCTTTTTAGTCACACTTTAAATACTGGAACATGGTGTTAAGGTCTTCCCTAAACCTTCTTTCCTCAAGGATGAACAAACCTGGCCCTCTCAGTTGCTCCTCATATAATGGGTTCCTTTGTCCTTTGACCCTCTCTGTTATCCTTCTCTGGACCCTCTCCAGTCCATTCATAATTTTTTTTCTTAGAATCATGGAGTCATTTAGGTTGGAAAAGACCTTTAAGATCATTAACTCCAACTACTAACCTAGCACTGCGAAGTCCACCACCAACCATGTCCCTGAATGCCACATCCACATGTCTTTTATCTAAATACCTCCAGAGATGCTGACTTCACCATTTCACTGGTCTGATACAATGCTTGAGAACCCTTCTGCTGGCAAAATTTTTCCTCATATCCAAGCTAAACCTTCGCTAGAACAACTTGAGGTCATTTCCTCTCTCCCTGTCCCTTGTTACCTGGCAGAAGAGATCAACACCCACCTGGCTAAAACTTCCTTTCAGGCAGCTGTAGAGAAGTAAGGTCACCTCTGAGTCTCCTTTTCTCCAGGCTAAACAACCCTAGTTCCCTCAGTCACTCCTGATCAGACTTGTGCTCCAGACCCTTCACCAGCTCCATTGCCCTTTCTGGACATGCTCCAGCACCTCAATGTCCTTTCTGTAGTGAGGGGCCCAGAACTGGACATAGAACTCAAGGTGTGGCCTCACCAGTGCTGAGTGCAGAGGGGCAATCACTGCCCTAATCCTGCTGGCTACACCATTGCAGATACAGGCCAGGATGCCATTGGCCTTCTTGGCCACCTGGGCATTTGATGGCTCATGTTTAGCCAGCTGTCGATCAGCACCCCCACGTCACTTTTCAGCCCCCAGCCTGTGTGGCTGCCTGGGGTTGTTGTGACCCAAGAGCAGGATCCTCAAACAAATGGCCTCAGCACTGCCCAGAACTCTCTGCAGAGTCTTCATACTCTCAAGCAGATCAGCGTTATTCTTATGTCCCATCACATTTGCTGCTGGCAAAATACACAAAGCCTTGAACATCTTCTGGGCTTGACATACTGACACTATTTGTCATTTAGTGATAAGTCTCAAAATGTAGTTAACAAATTCAGGAAAAAATCACAACCTTCCTTCTTGCCCAAACTGTGAAATGAAGGGATTTTCCCTGATTTGCCCAAGTTGTTTGTTTTTTGTTTTTTGGTTTTGTTGTTGTTGTTGTTTGTTTTTTGGGGTTTTTTTTAACTAATCATTAGTTCTAAAACATTACATTTAGCTGACAAGCTCCATCAGGCTTTCTGCTGACGTCCCTGCAATGTCAACTTGCTTTTTCTCCCTCTGTCATTCTTCTTGTCTGTAATATAAAATATGAACAAGGTCTAAGAGAGACTTGACAAGAGCTTTATTTACAGTGTAGGTAATGTAAGATTTGTATGCAGCCATTGGAGAAATTGACTCTGAATATTAATCTGATACTGCTAAAAAACAATATATTGGTAGAGCAGCTTACATATTAAGCTCAAAAATCCATGCAATGAACTGGTCAACATTTATAACTCTAAATTAACTGTCATAATAACTCTAAATACAATCCTGTTTCTGGGTTTCAGGCCGCATTCAGTCAACAAACTGCAGTGGCCTGGTGCAGCCTGATCTACCACTAGCTCGGCTGTAGCTCACAATATGTAAAGCACAGCTTTTTTGACAAAGCCCCTTGCTTCCATCAGTATTTCTAGCCTTTCCTGAGTACTTCTTCAGATACCTTGAAAAATGTCTGGTCTGAGTCTAATGTGGATTGTCATGTAGGATAAAGGATAAGCAAGGAAAGAAGACTTCTTCTTCCACATTTGCATGCACTTTCCCATCTTACTGCTAGCCCAAAGTATAGAAAGCTGCTCCTATTTATTGTCATACTGGTCAAGAACACATTTTCATTCTAATGTTGCACAGAGGTGAGTAAGAAGTTGAGAAAGGATGGGGAACACTTACCTGCTGTCCTATTCTGACCATGCTGGAAGTACAGTTTCATTTTAAATGAGGCTTGTGTTGTCATACCTTAAATTTGAATACAGAATTCAGTTGTTTACACCACAAAGCACAGGCAGGCCCTTGAATACAGTTTTACCCTTGGGAAGAATGCTAGGCCTGTTTAAGTTGTCACTATAGAGTATGTAGCAAATCCTATCCCATCACTAGAAAGTGATCATTTTGCTGCTTCCCCAAATCTCCAAGGAGCCATGGGGAGGTAGAGTCTAGGTTCCCCTTCTTTCACAGGCTGGGCAATCAGTTCACTTCACCAACAGCAAGATGAACATGTCAATATGGAACACAGAATCTAAACCTTCTGTTAAGGACTTTGCTATCGACCTCTCCCAAATTACATGTCTTTGCACTTGCAGCATCCTAGAAAAGCTGCAAAACCTTTCCTGGCTAATTCACTTATTGAAAACACTAGCTGAAAAGCAATTGGGTATCATACACCTGGAAAGAATATTGCAGATAATATGGGCAGTCGTGGCAAATCTGTGTACAAGCAGCCTTAATTCTCACTGAAAGCCATTAAGCCATTACTTAGTACCTGGCATCAGTGTGCCATCCAAATAATGCAGATTTTTTTTGTGGCACTTGGCAGCTGAACAAAGAGCAGCATGGTTGTTTACATCTACTTTTGTCTGTTCAGCATAGGCTCACCAGCCCTTCCCTTGCCAGTCACCAAACAGTACACAAACTCATGCCTTCTGTTTAAAAGGACATTCTGAGACAGACGAAGGATTCAGCTTAAGTCTTTTAGAATATATCCTAATGTATTCAATAACATTTTATATCCTTATATATTCAGTAATACCATGCAGTACCTACCTTCCTGTGTTCCAGAACCTAAGGTAATTGGGTTGCAACAATACTGCAACTTTGTCTTGCATGTTATCTCATTTCCAAATGGATTTTGCATAGTATGACATGATGCAATTTTAAGAAAATGTATGTTGACTGGCATTGTTTAAATCACACACATTGAAGTATGCACTTACCTTCCTTGTGTCCGACATTTTCTTGATCTTTGCAACATACAGATGAAGTTGGGTCATCCTCTTTCCCTTTCAACATTTAACTGTGGATGTAATACCCATTTTTTTCTGGACTTCCCGCAGTATTCAAATAATAAACCATGAAAACATAATCTTACTTTTTCAGATTTCCCTGGGCAGCATTTTTGAGATCTTGCAAAAGCTCTCCTCATCTTAGGATGGAAATATTTCACCAGTTTTATGCATTATGACTGTACCATTTGTTCTAGTAAAAATACCTACTGAATGTATTCCTTCTTGTGCAGAACACTCCAAGCTCAGATGTCATTGAGGAAACTAGGTGTAACTATTTGCCCACTTAGTTATTTTTCATGCCTCCCTTTGCATCTGAGCTGAGTTTTCCTTTCTATGCTAGCTACCTCCATTTTGCTCAAATATCCACATAATTCACTCAGGCCAGAAAAATAATGCTTCATTGGAAGTTTTTCCTCAATACTTAAAGCACACACATATCATTTTAAAAAATAAGGGTGAATGGTGATCAGGCAAGAAACATGAATCTGACACTAAGAGAAGTATTTTATCTTTTCCAAGATAAAATATCTGCTGAACTGCTTTGAATGACTGTTTTTACAGTTCTACCAGTATGTAGATAGTTGTTTGCTTAGGCATCACTCTAAAATGCACACATATTATCTCATTTCCATTGCTAAGAAAAAATGCTTTTATTAAAAGAAAACAAAACATACACACAAAAAAGCCCCACAGTGGCAAAATCTATTACCATCATGTTTTCAGCAGCTAATTCTGATAGCAGCCATGAACTTCCTTTAACCACTGTAAGAACTGTGTGCTAGTATGGTCAACAGTCTTAAAAAATGCAAATTACCATGTGGCATATTTCACCCAAACCTTCCTTCACATAAAGAGAAATAGAAAGTGTCAAGCAGAAAATCTTTAAAAGAGAATCAAGGTACCCTGTACTCCAACTGATTCTGGAACAGGCATGTCCAGACACACAAATATTCCCAGATGAATTGTTCTTGAAAAGAGAATATTCAACTATGTCTTAAGAGAAGATGCCTTTGATTGCATTTCTTTTTAATAATTTGCAGAGTTTGCTTACAGACAGAGTCACCTGAATGCTAAGATGTATTGGAAATACCAGTGGAGCTGCCAAACTCAGGTCTAAATGTCCAGAAGGGAAAGTGCAACAATTCTAAATTACAGCAGATGCTGGAAGAAAAAGAACTTGTAGGTCTCCGGTCTTACGAATGCAAGCCTATGATCACCTGGAAACACAAGGCTCTGTCAAGTCTGTTCTACAGAAATGCTTCAGCACAAATTCATCTGTTTGAATCAAAAATTAAAAGCTTGACCACAAGAGAGGAAAGATGAGGACCTTTCCAGTCCCTGGTTCTATTATGTGATCCTTGAGAACAAATCAACAGAAAGTTTTTTGGGTGATCTTAGAGCAGTTAATAAGGGCCATGGCATTACAGGGACCAAGAACAAGCTTTAACACTGGGTGAAGAAGAATCACAGGGACAGGTGAAAATAAAGCCTGCAGAACTGATGTAAAATGTTGTCCTGGTTTCAGCCAAATCCAGGGTTAATTTTTCACAGTATCTGTGAGGGGGTGGAACCTGGAGCTGTGTAGGTCAAGACACAAATCCTATTTGGTAGTATCTTTCATCATTACCAAGTGCAGGGAAAAGGGACTCCCTCTCTTCCAAGAAGAAGGATGTCTCTTTCTGGTCAGGAAATCAAGTGTGGTGGGCATAGGGTCTGTCCACCATTGTTTCATTGTCCTGGGTTCAGTGAGCATTTTGCACATAAATCACCCTCTCTTTGTACACTTTTATTAGTAGTATTGTTGCTGGTGTTTATGTTCAATTTCTTATCACATTGCTTTTCCCAGTAAATTGTCTTTACCTCCTCAGCTCATGATCTTTGCCCTTTGTGCTTCCAAATCCTCTTGCCCACCACCCATGGGCAGAAGAGAAGGGGAGGGCAAGTGAGTGAGCAGCACGTGATTTTGCAGTCTCAGGGAGGGGGAGACTAAATTGGGGGAGACCATTTCTAAACAACTACAAATATAAATTGAGGCAGTGCCAGACCTTGCCTTTTGAACATGGCTTGGTTTATCAATCTTTATCTTCCTTCTCTTCCTCTCCTCCTTTTTCCTCCAATGATAGACACGAAAGTATAGGGAAGCGGGCTACTGAAACACATCTGGCACCAAAGCAGGATTTTGGTGACAAGGGTTTGGAGGGAATTCTAGGACCAGCTCTCCCATCTGCTCATTTCTGATCCTCATTTCTGATCTGTCCTTCAATTCTTATCCCCACAGTGCACAGGATGGGCTGGTAAACTCAGGTCTGGATCACTAGCTGAAAGAATAACGTCTGAAGCACTTCAGGCATTAGTGTAGCATCTTTTGGCTGTGGGTACAGACCATCATGCTGAACATTTGGGAGCTCTAGAGGAGATTTTGCTGCATGCACAACCAGAGTCACACAGGCAGCAAAGAGGTCTTGATGAGCTCCCAAAACTGATTTTAATTGCACTATTTCTCATCTATGTCCCAGCTCACTTGCTTTATTTCACACATCTCAAGGACAGAATCTGAGATTTCACACTCAATACAGAAGACATTAGCAGAAAATCTCATCATGTCCAGAACTTTTTAATGGCACTGGGGCTTTTGAAAAGCTCAGTTAATGATTGATACCTCCAGTTTTTAAGTTTAAGCATCCAGCTCTGATAGATCAGACCATCAAGATTTTTCAGTTTGATACGGATAAACCTCTGCAATGCCTTGACTTTCTGCTTTCTTTTGAGAAATGGATGTTTCTGAAAACATAAATCCAAATCTATATTTTTTTTCTCTGCCTGCCCTGCCTGCTAAGATCAGCTTTCCACCAAGGACAAAGGTACAGTTTGTACAGTGAACTGCCCTGCACCCTGTCTCTTTTTTGTGTTATAAATTTCTGTTCAGTGGCGATGTGAGACAAGATGCCTTTGGGTGTTCCCCCACTGTACCTTGGCAGTTTCACAACCTCTGCAGTCCCAGTGGTTCATTCCTTTTTTTTTATTATTTTTTAATTGAGGAAGATATTCTTGGAGATAACCAGGGCCTTCTAGAGCAAAACATACAGTAAAAACTCTAGAATATCCTCCTATAACTCTGACAATGGCTAAATCACAGAATGCTTCAAGCTGGAAAGGATTTCTGGGGACTTTTAACAAAAGCCTTCTCTAAGCAAGGCTAGCTACAAAGTTAAATTAGGCTTTCTAGAGTCTTGCCCACTAATGTTTTGGAAATCTCCAAGCATAGGAATACCACAACCTCTCCTTTTAAAATAATTTTCTAAGTGAAAATGCAAGGATCATAAAAGCTTACAGAGGGCGCTTGCTCACCCAAAATAACTGAAGAGCAAAGCCTCTTCCTCATCCAGATGTCTGGTATTCTCCAGCATCCACACCCCTAACTTCCCTGACCAAAATATAGAATCAAAATGCCTTGAGATGTTTATATCTGCCCACTTTCTATCATGCTCATTGGCACTTGCACATCTTTGACCCCCTTTGGAAACTCACTGTGATGTTCTGTTTTGAAATTACAACAGACCAATTGACTCCTCATCTTGGTTCATTTCCAGAAGTCTTCACCCTTCTGTTGCAGGACTATGTTACTACTGTGATGTCCCACCCTTGCTTCCCCCCTACAATTTAGTGACATTATTTGTTTTTATCCTAGAGCTGTCTGTCGTACTCAAGGAACTGCTATGATCCAATGCACTCCCCAGCTCTGCCTCTGTCCTTTTTTTTGCCTTATTCTTTGTAGATAAATTAATGACTTCAAAGAGAAAATCTAGGAAAGCATCTTTCTTCCCAGCTTTCCCTCCCATTTCTGTCAGACCTGGTTTGATGGTGACACAGACATTCTGCCATCCCTGAAACATAATAAACAGCGGCACACAACGAACTGCATCACGTGGCTCATAGAATCAGTTAACTACTTAAATACTTAATGCCTCAGAGGTAACACATTTGGGGACTGACAAGATGGCTCAGCCCTGCAAGAGAACTTCTCACGTGTTCTCTAGGATCCCAGCTTCTTTGCAGCCTTTTTCTTTCATCTTTGCATTAAGTACTTCTAGTCCAATAACATAAAGTCTATCTGACTTCAATTTTATGTTTAAATATTAGCAGAATGGTCAGATTTTCTTCCCATTTTAAGATTCAGTGTACCCTGGAAGGATAAAGAAAATGTATTTATTTTACTTCATTCTGTTTAAATAAAAAGAAGAAATCCTTAGCAAATAGCAGCATGGCTTGGGATTGTTTTTTGGAGTTTTTTTCTTTAATAGCATAGACCTATCAAAAACTAGATATCATACCAGACACTGAAGAACTAACCCTAAAAAACTCAGACAACTCTTATACATGTCTCTGTTTGAAATTTGCTGAAAGTTTATTTCATGAAAATATGTTCTGTGTGTCTGTGGGTTTCCAAAAGCTCTCATCATTTCATCATCCAGAAAGGAGTGATTCTGCTCATTACCAAAGTCTCATTCCCTGGAACTTTACTGAATAGAAATACTACATTTTCTTCTGTGGTTTCCAAAGAAGAATGTCCGAACAAGAAGGCAATTCCACATTGCTTCATAGTGATCATGAAGAGGGAAACTCTTACAAATCACTTCAGGTCTTCCATCATATTGATGCTATTTCTTCCACTGCTTAGGTGGGAGTCTAAGAAAGGACTAAGCTTTAAAAGTTCTAGGGAGGCAGTAGCAGGCAGATTTCCTACCTTCCCCCCATCACATATGTCTTCTTCCTGCTGCAAAGCAGGCCCAGGTACTGTAGAGGTAAGCAAACCATTTCCAATACAGATACAGTCAACTTAATACAAGGATTTTGGCTCTCTACGAGGAGCCATCCAGAAACCTTGCAATGGATGTAGGAAGAGTTGATCAGGCCAACCACATCTCCCATCCTTATGGCATTCAGTCTTCTGCAAAGACTGCTTTGCAGCCAGGTATAACCCATGCAAAGGTTCATCTCAGCTCTCACAGTACAGAAGGTCTGCTGACAAGGGATGTGGCCGAAACAATGCTCTGGCTTCTTGAATTTGGTCACCAGCAATAAGGGTTCACAGAGTGGAGAGACTCCTGCCTAAGCAAAAGAGCTTTTTATCTCAAGTCATTCATGTCCACATATTTTCCTTCTGCTACTCTCATTTCTCCTTTATTTTGCACCTTCCAAGGGCATGACAGAAGGCTATGCAGATTTTGCTACATAAATAATGACAGAACAGCCTTCAGCATGGCTGAATGGAGAAGCGGGTGTCATGCTGCTTTTGGTGTGGAATAATGGTGAAGCCAGTGACTGACTTATCATCCCACAGTTAAACATCATGATAGTGAGGTGAGGATGTGGCAGAGCAGGGGAAAGGACCTGATAAAAGAATAAACAAGTACTGATGACTTACCTAAAGATGCTGAGCTAACACAGCTGGCCTGGAGACATCTGACCAATAGTCAATCATCCCAATCGCACTTTCTAACAGCAGAGTTTTTTAATATACCCCTTCTAGGAGTGTGTATGGAAAATTTTGCTGACTTTAATATAGTTGCTTCAATATAATTGCTTTAATATAATTGCTTGAATATTGTTTCAAAACCAGTGCACTATACTATACTAGTAGTTATAGCTACCTATGCTGTGTAGTTAGTAATTCGAATCAGAATTACTTAGTTTAATCAGTATCATAATAAATCACTTATATTTATATAAATATATCTGGTTTGCCATTCTTAAACAAGACAAAGTTGTATAAAGGTTCAACTACACCTATAGAATCCTTTGACAAAGTCTGGGGCTAAGAGTGGATCCAGCCACTCAGAGACTCCTCCCTGGGAGGGAGTTTAAAAAGCAAGGCAGTCCTTTCTGCACCTTGTGACTCAGTGGGAGGGCTTCTCTAACCAACTTTGTCTGAAACTCCCATTCTTCCCACAAGCAGGGAGAAAACACAAAGGTTAAAACAAAGGTGAGAATGTCTGAGGTCCAAGTTTCAGCATCCAGTCTTCCAGTTGGGACTGTGTCTTAGTTATATACCAAGTAAGCTGAGTAGAGCCTGTACAAGGCTTAAGGTGTCAGTCAGCACAATGGCTTTGCCCATTCTTGCACTACTTAGTCTTCTTAACACTTGGGATTTACATCCTAGCTTTGAAATCCTAGAGACATGCAGGAATGGAGAATGGAGAAAAAGCTGCTTTTTTATCAATAGTAGATGGGAGGTGTGATCCAGAGAAAAAAAACTTTTCAGAAAATGCCTGCCTTTGGAATGTGCTCATCAAAAAGATGGTAAGAGCTGAGCATTGCACTAGAGTTTTGCAGAAAGATCATAGGTGCTCCCTCTGATGCAAAACAAGCGGATCCATAATGGCTCTGTTCTCACTCAGCACACCTCCTTTCAAAAGAAAGGAGAAAGAATATTCCCTGAATTTTCCAAAAGGGTAGAAAATGGTGGGAAGGTATTACTCCTTACTCATGGCAAAGGTCATCTGGACTCTACACTGCAGCTAGACTGGACAAGGGGTGAGCAGAGCAGTGCCCATACCATTGTGAGGATAAATGAATGCAGGTACAATTCTACTCCCCTAAAAACTATTCAAAACAGGATAAAGTGACCCAGGTATGACACCTCTTACAGTTGACTTTGCTTTTATGGCTCATTACAGAAACCAAGAGTTGAGCCAGTTGGACTTAGAGTGGAGGTTGCAACCAGCACTTTCTGCAAGTTTTCCCAGCACAGGAGACTGCTAGGGACTTGTAAAATAAATTGCTGCTCTAAATATATAAAGAAACACACACACACGAGCAAAAGGCAGGCTACAAGTTTTGTAGAAACTCATTTGTTCATTAGCTCAGACAATAAGAGACTTCAACACTGTTTTAACGTGCAAGTGGCTGCCAGTCCTCTCTCTAGTTTATTATCTGGGCAACATACGTGACACTTCATCTGCCTCCATGTAACACAGGTCACACAGCCCTCTCAAATGAGGCATTTCTCTTCCCCAGCACCTCCTACACTACAGCACAACAGTGTGCTCAAGTGGCCCTCTTTCTAATGGCTTGTGTTGATCTTCACCAGCAAACAAGTACATGTTAGTCAGATCTTCTCTTTCCCACCAACAGACAGGTTCAGCCCAGGTCTTCAGAGGATTTGGGAGTAAAACCTGTTTTGTAGCAGTGGGAAAATTTATCCTCCAGAGCTGTATTCTGTGCCTCTGAAAGTGACCAGGAAGAGAGGAGCATAGCATTAGGCACAATGACAAATCCAGTCCTGTCTTGGGAGCTTATTTTGACAGTCAGATGTCTCTTAGATTTTGTGACAAAATAAACCAACCATGGAGGAGAAGAACTCTGCAAGTTTTATGACTGGTAAAAATTATTCTCTATTTCTCCGATCACGCAGGCTGGTAGCCTGAGTTTGGATGAAACCTAGCTTCTCTTTCAAGTTTGGAAAAAAGAAATTATAGTCTGGCATACTCCTTAAATTTCTCTGTGGCATGAAGGCTGTGATTCAGTAAACCTAATGACCAAGCTTGAGGATTTGAGCAAGATCAGTTCATTCCCTGGTTGGGCTGTTAGCCCTTGAAGTGCTTTTCTCATTATCCTCCTACTTGGATTTTAGTCTCTCCCACAATGGAAAAACCTGATTTAATTCAAACTAGCAGATTTTCCCTTTTTCCACTTTAAATGAGAAAGAGAGCAGTAAGACTAGTAAGGAAAACTTTGCAATCTAATAATAAGATTTCTGTATATCCAGATGTTCAATGAACACCCCTGTGGCAAGGGTTCTAGTTCCCAAAATACAGCAAATCCCTGCAAAAATAATAGTATTTCAATCAGTTTCTCAGCATGATATTCATAAACAAGATGGTTTATTCATCTACAGAATTCTTCCTACATCTTTAAGTGATTACTTACTACAAAAGCATTACTTTCCAAGGGAATCATGAGAAACAGTGAACACCCAGTTTGTATTCAGTAAAAATATCTGGAGTAGTTGCAGCATTGTCTTTCTCTGAAAGACAGGCAGGTCTGGATAGGACATTTTTATCTCCTCAGGAAAAAAATATTAACTATATTACCTTCTGCATCTTTAGGTTTGGTGTTTTGATTTTCTTGGTTAGGTTTGGATCTTCTCTGACTTTTAGCTTGCTTCCTTGGAAGATTATTAATACGACACCACCCTGTGGTATAAACTATGCCACACCATTCTTTCTGCTCTCCCACTGACAGAGGGATACAAACAATTTCAGCCCTGTTTTCCAGTTGTGCGCAGATAAAATGGAGCAGGCCATGAGCACTAGCTTTGTAACAGTATCCCAGCTACTTTTCATATCCACTTTGTTCCCACTCCTCATTTTCTTTGTTCTTTCCTATACAGCCCATCTGTATGATCAGCATTGGTGGCTAAAGAAATGCTGACTGGTATTCAGATCAATGCCTCTTGGGATAGTAAAGGTGATAATCTCTGTCCTTGTGGGTGCTCATTTCAGTTCATCAGTCTTCCCTTATCTTCTGCTTTTTATGTAACAAGTATCTTCTAAACTTGCCAGGACGCCACTGAGCAGTGTTACTATGGTACACAGAGGCCTTGTGTTGAACAGTTTTACTTCCACCACCAAGTACTTCCTAAGAATGTCAAGGAACTACGTTAGCTATTACCTTCCTGTCTAGGAGTCAGACAATGTGAAATCCACCCAGCAATGGAGCCAGGAAACATTTCCACTCTCCTCGTAATCAGCTAGCCATGATGATTAGGTGCTGACTTCACTCACTGCCACAGAAACAACTGTGGCAGGAGCCAAGCTGGATGCTTGATTTCACATCATGATGACTGACCAAACTTCACTGACTAACCCTGGAAATGAACCTGTATATTGGACACTCAAAAGTCTTGGGGATGACATGCCAAATCAAACCACAGACCACCGCAATCATTCCAGGAGAATAGCTGTCTACCAGAGAAAAAAAACAAAACACTACCTCCACCCCTTCTCCAAATCCCTAAAACACTTCTTAAGCATGTTTAAAGATAGCAAAAACATGCAATAGCAGATGCATTGTATGGCAGAACTCAGGCTAGCTCTACAATCTGAGTGAGAGAATTCCCACTCACAGGGCTCTTAATGAGATATTTGGAAGTCATTCCTCATTTTAACAGTGATCTCATCATAGATTCATGCTCCTTTTTATACCATAACCCATCTTATCAGAAACAAATGGGCCAGGGGGAGGAAATTCAGTGTAACTTGAACAGACCAGGTGAAAATGCATTATCTAAACTGCACAGTGAGAAAAATAAATGTATCTAAAGGGAAAAAAATCAATGACAAACAAACAACTGGGGAAAAAAAGAAATTTTGCAGCTCCCAAAAAACAAGTTAATTATTACTAATGAAGTAATTAACATTTTTTAAAAACCTCTGAAAAAAAAAATGAAATTGGCTATGCAAGTTCTAATTAATACTGTAATAATTTATCACAACGCAAAATGAGAAACCTTTGCTCCTCATTAAAGCAATAACTGAGTAGAATTTTATCAGGAAAAAACAACCACAGGAAATAGCTCTGGAAAAATCCCAAAGAAACCAAACACTCCATTCTCCTACCATGACTAGAAAGCTGTTTCTGCATCATTTTATCCAATGGATTATTTTAAAACTGTTATTTCTTCAGAGGAAGAAATTCTACCCCAGCTCACCCCAAGGAAGGAATATAGATTTTTCTTTACCAGGTATCTGAACTGTCTCTACTTTTCCCCTCCCCCTCCCTACATCACTACAAACTTTGCCATCACGGGTATGGAGAACAGTTATCTCTTCTTTCAGCAGTAAATAAGGAGCTGTTTCAAGCCTGTCCATGTTCAGTCATGGGTAATTTAATCTGACCCTACTTAAGCAGGGAAGTTGAAGATCTCAAGAGGTCTCTTTTCAGTTCCTGATATTCTGTGCTTCTGTGATAAAAGAATAAGAAAGATCCAAATCAGCAGACACTATCTGCCAGGTAAGGGTTTGGTCCAAGACAGACCAGCCTGTTTTTCTGGGATGGAAAGAAGCTACTTGAAGACTTCATTAGTTCACATTCTCTGGCAGTCATGACAAATTTTGTCAGACAGATCTGTCTTCATGTATTATAGACAGCTCATTCAGGAATCTGCCTCAATACAAGATATTGTGATGGTGTGGAGCAAAAACTGAGCTGTAAAATGCAGCCATCATCTCCATGTCCACTTGGTGCAGCAAGGGACACTGCTGTCACTGCTGTGACACCTCACCTCACAAAATGAACACAGCACATGGCCCAGATGACAGCTGTGCTCACAGCTGAAAAGGCAAGAGCAACTGAAGGACAAAGAAAGATTCATAAAGCTTTTTCCTAAGTGCTAGGGAAATTCTGGGCTGTTGGTTGAATCACAAATAACAGTTTGCTGTTTGCTGTGTGCCTGCAATAACAACAAAAGCTTCCAAGGCATCCATTCTTTAAGTTGTTTTCCCAGTTTCAGGTGCACTTTTGGACTTAGATCAGTTACCATGAAAAAGTAAAAAGCACAACAGCAATATTTCCTGTAGTATATTTTTCTTTCACCACAGTGAATTATGAGCAAGCTGAGTGTCTAAATATCAAAAAAGGATTTTAATTTTCTGCATGTGCAACATTTTCTTCGGGATGAAAAGCTGTAGATTAAAATAACTGGTATACAAGGAAGCCATTAAAAGCTGGATCTTATGTTTCCTCAACTCTCTTATCCTCTTCATGATCCCACTCATTCCTGCTGAACATCAAATCTAAATGGTGTTTTCTTTCCCTTGCACTCTGGTAATTGAACTGTAAACTGACTCTTTTTATCCAATCAAGGCATCCTATCAAATGTGGTTAAGAAAAAGTAGCTCACTGCTCTCCTCCGAAACTACTCAGACAAGGGCAATAGGTAAAAGAATGCTGCCAGTAATTTCATCTGCTAGAACTCATATCCACAGGCAAAATATGAAGGAAAAAGCTGGAACTTCTCTGCTTCAAAAGAATCAAAAGCCACATGTGTATTTTTTCCCCACAGAAGTTAATTTTTCACTGTGACACAGGACGTTGTGGCCTGAAGAGCAATGTGCTATTCATGGGATTTTCTTTGGAGGAGCAAATTGAAAGGCACAGCCAACACAGTTTACCTGAGACCTTCCAAAGCCACAGACTGTGGCTGTTCTATAGACAAAACCATCAATGCTTACACCACAGAAGCATGCTAAAATCTTGAACTAAGTTTTGCTGTACTACTTCTTCATGGAACACGAGGAAATGGCAAATTTAATTCCATGGAATCAACTGGCAAGTTTAACTCCTTGAAATCAATTTACACTGAAATATTTGTCTTTTCACTAGCAGGTTGATTACCATCCTGGTAAAACCCTTCTAATATACCTTGGCTACAGGTATAAGGCAAAATTGTTGCAAGGCAAAATTATTTTGCTAGAGGAAGGCAAGGGAAGCAACCAGTTCTACAACCTGTACAAAATACAAGACTCCTGGGAAAAGAAAAAATAAAATAAAACAAATAAACAAACAACCCCCACCCCTAAAACAAAAACAACAACAAAACAAAAATGAAAAATGAAACACAGCAACAAAAGCACTTGTGCATTATACTTGTAGACAGAATTTTCAATTTAATGTCAGAAGAATTCTTACTGCCATCTCAGGTAAAAAATGAGCCAAGACTTGGCATATTCCAAGGCCAATCTTTATTCTGACAATTTTACAGATATCTTGTGCTAAAATGATTATACTTTGTTTGATAATAGAGGAAATCTGAATTCCCAGCCCATGAAAGTGTTTAACGGCTTAAGTCATGATTTAACCAACTGGAAAGTCTCTTGGAAGTTCTTAGGTCTCATGGCCACCAGCATGATATTTGCACATAGTCATGTGTCTGGTTTTACCAAAGGACAGAGGGAGTTATTGAAAAAATTATGCTGGAAAAGGTGGGCAGTTATTTTACACCATCCCATTTTTCTAAGAGCTGAGATATTTCTAAGCAGCTACCTTTAGATTTGTAAATTTAAATTTGTTTCAAACATGTGGCTCTCACAAAAACAGTTAAGAGAAAAGGTGCAACTACCCAGTTTCTGCTCTTCAACAGAGACTTTACCACTTCAGCCTCAACCATTTGATTTACCCATCTGTTGTCAGGATTAGAGCATTTTTCTCCATTTTTTTAAATTAATGCTATTTTTTCAGATTAGCTTAAAAACTAAGTAAAGACAACAATAATAATAACAATGCCAATAATACTTTGAAATTACCAAGTGGGAGGTGTCCCTTTCATCTGAAAGCAAAAAAGACAGAGAAAGACAGACCCTTATCTTTACAATCTGTCTTCTTTGTTGCTTTTCTTTAAGAACCTTCTCAAAGGTTCATCTCATCAAATATGTTGGGCCGTGACCTGGGTTCCTATCTCAAGCCACACTCATCAACTTGTATAAAATCAAGTCATCATACCTGAGTAAACTGGGGAAAGAACAAACAAATGAGCCATAATCTAATTATTCCATATGCATTGTTATTTTGCTGCAAATTCAGCAGTACCATTCTATCTTCTTTCATACCTGCGTTGCTGTCGTTCATTCGTCACATTGACAGCAGATCATAGGCACATGACTGGCAAGTGATGTAGCTTTCAGAATTCATCCTGCTTCCTCTTTCTTANAATAATAAATAATATTTATTTAGGTGAGAGAGCAGTTTGTATGGCTCCTTAACGGATCTAGTGAATATTTAGAGACAGCTTTGCAGGAATAGAAAGGTTTATGGCAAGTAGATAAATAAATTCCATTAATTTATGAAGGCTAAGCAAGTGTTGTATAGCAAGAAAACTGTACAGAGGCTGTGCTCTTGATTGATCAGATTCAATTACTGCTCAGGATCAGAGCTAGTGCTTTCAAGAATCCCATTTCCTCCAAGTGCTTTTCAAGAGTCTTTGTGAGCCTGCTTCAACAGCACAGCAGTGTCCCCTATGTCTTTCACAAGTCCTCTTAGGAGGACAGGAGACAATGTGTATTTTGCCACTGAGAATGAGATTTCCACTTTTGATTATGCAACCATCTTCAATAACAGCTTCTTGAATACTAGAAATGAGCACTGGGAATCACGCACCTCAAGGATTCCTTTAGCTGTGGGGTCATAACAGACCTCACTGCATTTCCCCATTCCCATCTAAATTCCAGAAAATCAGCTGAAAGATCAAGTGAAGGGATGAGGAGCAAGATACAAAGCCCTCAGACAGTAATGGATCTTCAGGCAACATCCAGGAGGCTGGTGGAACACCTTCATGTAGTGCTGTGGACACTAGAAAGTGCCAAAGGTTCAAGGATAGGCTGGGCAAACTCATGGCAGATAATTCCACTGAGGATCATTAAATACAGGAAACATACCTACATTCAGAAAGCCACTGGACGAAAAGCAGAGAATGAAAGGGATGGAAAAATATTAGGGGAAGTCATTATTTTGCCTTGTACTTCCATTTTCATAAAAAGCGTTCCTTTAGCCAGGACTGGAGACAGGATGCTGAAATATAACAGACCACTGGTTTGATACAGTGTAGACCTGCCCTGTACACACATTCCTGGAGTATTGGATCCCAGAACAGTAAAAAGGCCCTACAGCGAGCAGATGATGTGAGACTCTGGTGAAACAAACAGTGTGAGCTGCCCACACCACACATAGGATCATAAAGGTCTGTGTTTCTCCGCTCAGCCTTTTCAGAACTTTAAAAAACCTACACATTAACCTCAGTGGTACAGGACGTAGGCAGAAATCTGCCTACCTCTTTGCAAAAAAGGACAGCCAAAGCTAGCATCTAAATGACAGTAGGCAACAGCTTTTGGATAAGATTTTCTAAATATTATGTATCCTAATTACACAAATGGACAGCCAGTGAGTTGCAAATTCCCTAGTAAAGCCTGCCTAGCACAAGATCTTTTAATTCTACCTTTGAAATGAGTGATTTACAGGAAATGAGCTGGAGATTTCAGTACTGACTGCAATCAAGACCCTTATCTTTACAATGAGCATGATTTATAGCAATTTTATGCTAATAGCTCTCACCCATCATTATCACAAGAGAGAATATATGTCAAAATTCTTTATTCACCCTAAATCACACATCAGCCAGGCTCCCCATTCAAAGTGTCTGATTGGGACCTACAGAAGTGGAAGGCACAGTGTGCTGCACACAATGACTTCCACAGCCTTTTAAGATCTCCTCTTACTTCGGACAGCTTATAAAATGGCAGAACATTGTTTTGAATGACAAATACAGTTCAATACAAACTGCAGGTTTGGGGGTGGACCTCCATTTTTAGAAAATTGATGAATATCAAATTTTTGTCCTTCTTCAAATATGATATCTAATTAATTTTTTACATAAACATTCCCTTGCACCGAAATAAAGAACCCTTATGACTATCAGGTATATACAGAGGTCACATGGATGGATTTGAAAGCCACAGCTACTGCAGGCTGAACAGCCATTCTGGGGTAGATCCCCACTACACTCACACAGTTGCTGCCTTTCCAACACATCCACTGTTGAAGGCAACACTGGTCTAGATGGTCCTTACATTTGATCTGGCAAAGTCCTGCCTTCTAATATGCCTTTAAACTGACTATAGTGAAACAGAGTGCACATAGTTCTTCTGGTGTGGCCACTGCTCAAAAGGAAAGATTAAACTTACAGCATAAAGGAGAACAATAGGAATTAAATCTTGAGGGAATTTCAGGGATCGTAGGTGCAAAACAGCTCCTAGGAACTAACAGGAGCACAGAAACAGAATTTTCTGTATTAAGATTTGTCTGCCCAGTGCTTATTCTAACTGGATTTGAAGTGAAGAATTTTAGCCTACAAGATTGGAACTGTGTTGTTTTCAATGAGCCAGCCCAATCCCGCTGCTTGCCGAGCAGCACTGAGTGCCACAAGGTGGTATCTTTCTTGCTCAGCACTTTTTCACTTCCTATCAGGATCCCCTCTGTGTTCATCCTGCATCTATTTATAACAAATGCTTTCCTATAGGCCTGCTATGCCAAATACCAAAAATTGCTCCCACTCACTGCAAGGCAGAAATTCTATTCCTGTGTAATTTATTCTGTCTTTACATTTCTAACCTAGAGTACAGTGCAGATTCAAACCATTTGCAATCTTTCATAATTTTCAGATATGTGTATACTGCAGCACTCTGCTCCCACATGGATTAGTTAGCTGGCATCACCAATAAGTAAGTGCGTGTAAGGAGGACACAGAAGCTGCTGCTTTTGAGAGATATATGTAAAAGCAGAGTTCTTACATTTTGTGAACTGGCCTGCATCTCTGTGAAGTCATATCAATGGAGAATATGCCCTGGTGATTAGAGACCTGCAATCTATTTTTGTATATGTCAGAAGAAGTGCAGGACGGGTAACCTACATGCACAGTGAAAGTCAAAATTGTAGCTCATCCTCAGAAAAAAAAAAAAAAACTGTTTTCAGGCATGTGTCCTTGCTGCATAAAACTTTGGACTGGTTCAGGCTGTAATAATCAGTGTTTGATCAAGTATATATCCTTCCCAGGATAGCCTTCCTGATCATTTGTTACCAGTAAAAAAAAATGGTATCTTTTTTAATACCCTCCACTTTATTATTTTTAATCTTTTCCAACTAGACTGTGGATGCTGCCTGCTGACACATGTATTTTCTTCTTCAATACTCTAAGTTTCCACATAAGAGCTGGGCCTTCTCTCAAATTCATAGCTGGAAACTATGTCCTATGCTCACCTGCGTGTCTACACTGAAACCATACCAAAATGAACAGCTGCCCAAGACTCTGTCTTGGGACAGAGTTCCAAGTTTCTCTGTGGGAGCTTCTCTATATGATATTTCACTCACTGAGGATGCCTGGTTGACCCCAAACTCCATTATGTGAATCACCTGTGCAGAGATCCTTTTCCATGACTGCTTAGCCACCCTCCTGAGATCAGTTTGGTCAGTGCTGTACAAGTAAGACCTCTCACATGGTATACACATGAGCACAAAGGTAAAAGTGATCATACGCATGTACTTCCTTTTGGTAATCCTATAATAACCCAGGTTGCCAAGAGAAGTTGTGGGTAGTCAGGTTGGAAGGGGCTTGAAGCAACCTGATCTAGTAGAGGGCAGAGACATTGAAAACAGATGATCTTTGAAGTTCCCTTCAAATCCAAAACATTCTATCATTCTAAGAACTTGACAAAGGATTCCCAATACTGATGATTGAAGCCCTCCCTGCCCCCAGTCAGATCAAACCTACCTTCCTCAGGACATCAAGGCACAGTGAAAGAGCAAGCATCACAAAATAGGGTAGGAAAATAGATACTAGAATAAGTGTCCCCATCCCAAGGTTATGTCAGGTACCCACCCCCACGGTACAACCCCCACTTACTGAGTATGATGACTAAAGTCACTCAAGCTCCACCTAAACATAAAGAAGTAGTATAAAAAATAGTTAAAAATACAGAAATGTTGAGGGGAAGACTCCATCATAACTTCTGGGATCTGTCAATATGCTGGACCTGTCTTCTCCCCCCAGAGCACCACCTGTTGGGTAAGAAAAGTACCCTGTGCCTGCTGAATTATTACCTCGAGGGGGAATTAGAGCTTGTTAGTGTATTGCTTTGAATTAGTATATTACTTTGAATATACTTTCACAGTCATATATCACCAGCAATTCTCAAACCTTAACCTGTCACAATTTTATTAATAAAGAGAGTTACTCTAGTCAGGATGGCAAATTCACCCAGTTCACACCTCAGTGACTGGGCTTTACCTTTGAGGTTTAATTCACTCTTCTGTGAAAAACAGTAAATACCTTTCCACTCTTTGGAAAATACCTTACTGTCTGGCAGTTCTAAAGAAGCAGGATCCATTGTTAATACCAAAAAGGTGTTCCAGTGCCTGCAGGAGGAATTAGGAGGGTACCACCTCTATGGGTGACAAGAGTGTAAGAAATCTATCTGCTTTCTAAACAAATGGTTCATTTTCCTGCTACTTATCAAATGAGCAGAAAAACAGTGGCTACTCAGCCACAGGAGGATGGACAGCCTTCAGACATTGTAATTACAGGGTATCACAAAATCCCCCAAAATGCAAATGAAAATATAAGTGTCTCTGTGAGCTAATGAGCCCCTAAGCCTCAGTTCCAACTAGCAGCTGCTTATCACAATTTAAAATCTGCTGTGCAAAAGAACTCAGAATCACAGCTGCATCTGAAGCAATACTGGAGACAGAGAACCAATGCAAAGAAAGATGGGACATGACCTAGAAGCATGGCTGGAAAAATGTGTGATTTCACACCCTTCAAATGGGCCAAGCACCAAATGTTTAAAATGAGGGGTGAGCAAAGTTTTCTGCTGCCAAGAATAAATGCCAGTGGCTGCATGAAACAAGGCCTAAGGACTGTCTTATAAAGAGAGTTAGCAACTGATGACTGTAACCTGAATCTCCTTACTAGTCTCAACACGTCACTCATGTTCTGGCCAGCTGTCAATAGCTCTGCACTCATTTTCAGTTTTCTGTCATGCAGAGATTGCAGTCTAGGCCAAGACAACAAAGAAGGAGCAAGTATAAAGGCTCGACAAGCTTTAGTTTCCTCACAATGCACAGAAAACAACAGAGCCCAAACCTAGTAAGTGAGCAACACATATGCTTAATTTTAGCTTATGCTTTTTACTTTACTGACCATTATTTATAGCTTTTCAAGATTAAAGACAAAAATTATTAGCTGGGATCAGAGCAATCCCATTGATCTACATCTTCTTATGCTAAACATCCCAATTTTTCAGCTGTAGACAAAGTCATGTTTTAACACTGGATGAAACCTTATACTGTTAAGGCAAGAATCAATGCAACTGTTAAAAGCAGATGATTTTTTTTACCCCTTTTAAGTTTGTGGCAAGGTGAACAGATAGTGACCTAAAGAGAGATTGAGAGATGGGGAATATGTTTTTAAGCACTATTTTTATGCACGTTTTTTTAAACACAGTTTTTGCTTAGATACTGAAACAAAGTCCCAGTTTCAAACATAATGAAAAAAAGAGAAAACCACTAATAGAGAAACATTTTAATGCTCTTGAGGTAAACCTTTTAACAAAAGTGACATGCCTCAATTGCAAATGGGACAATCTGATTAATCCTTGAGTCACTTCCATTCTGTTTCTTACCTTCGCAAACACCACCAAGGAATTTCCAGTTAAAATTTAAAACTTAAAAATTTAAAATTTAAAAAGAACAGACCAGGTTATCTTGTTTTGTGAACTCAATACACTGTTTTCCAGTGCAGAAAGAACTCTTCCCACCACTGTGCAGGCAACCTACACACAAGGCGCCACTACACTGGCCACAATCACTAGGAAATCACACCTCCTCCTAATAGCTGGCATGAAAAAATGATTAAATTTCAGTGCTGCTAGAAGAAATCTCAAACATTGTCCTAAATTAGCACACCTGAAGACCACCATGGGTTTAGATTTTTTTCCTTACAGAATGAAAGGCAGAATTAAGAAGCACTGTCTGCCTCTTCAGGCTGGAAACTTGAAGGTAGGTATAGTCAAAATTCATGTGTCACTTGTAAGTTCATGCCAGTTACTCCTGTTCAAGAGAAGTGCAACTGTCATGGATAGTCAGAAAGAAGGACAGCAGATCTTACTCACAGCAGCTGCAGGCAATTACTCAAGGGGCCTACTCCCAGCACATACCACTGTAGTGTTTTTTTCAGCTCCTGTAAATCCTACTTCTCTTCTTGTGAACATGGCAATCTCAGTTATTTTCCCCCATATCCTCACCTCTCATCTTCACTATAGTGGCCCTGTTTTAAGACCAGCCTCTTGTTGATTCTGACAAGGGAGCCACAGCACATAAAAATGGCTCATGCTAGTTATGTCTTCCTTTCAATCAGAATACAAAGCAAAGTCCCTGAAATACATACCACCGTGCAAACTGCCTCTTGCATACTGAATTAAGGCTCAGATGTTTCCTGCTCTGATATGAACAGGGTACTCCTTCGAGAGGACTCCCATACTCATAAGAAGATTTTAGTTTGTTCCAAAAAAGACCAAAATCTATCAAACCACAAAACAGATTGAAGAGTACATGGAGAGAGGTAATAGCACACTGCTAATAAGCAATAACCTGTTCCTTGCACTTATAAAGAATCCAATACTTTAGAAGACATAACACCAATAACAACTTGGTATATTGGTTAGAGTGTAACACCGATCACAAAATTCATAGATGCTTTGCCAGCATTCCTATCTAAATTCTAGAAGATTAGGGGCATGTCTCAGTTCAAGGATACTGACTGCTCTGAGGCAGATAATAACACAAGACCTGTCACACACCATATTCTGTTGTCAGGATACGTCCTCACACCACTCTAAACCTTCCTCAGTTCCACAGTACCCCTCCTAATTCCTACCAAACTTTCACAGGTGCAAGAAAAGAAATAAAAGGAGTAAACCATTGCAATGAACCAATAACGCTGACTGCAGTTTAGCAGACTTGAAAGCAACTACAGACCTTCTTCTTCTTTTTGCAGACATTCCACATCAACGTAAATTGGGGCTGTAGTTGTAACCTTCTGCCAGGAAGACAATCCTGATAGGAGCAATCTCAGCTAACGTGGGCATCCAGCAGGTATGGTAAAGAAACATTGCTTATGTTCTCTCCTATCACCTTAAGGGAAGCCCTTGCCTCTCACAGGTTCCTTAAAAGGTCAGTAAATATTGCTTCTTTGAGGGAACCTAAAAATTTCCCAGTTGACAGTGGTAGCTGTAGCCATCAGTATGTCTGTAGAAGCTACCACAAAAAGGCTTCTGGAAAACACTTGTATTGCTTTGTCAAGTATGGAAGCTGATGCACAATTGATTTGCTGTCAGGTTGGAAGAATGTGCTGCTGGTAGAATATTCTGCAAGGTCTATCCTTCATTTTAATTAATGGTTTGAATGACAACATGGACACTTATCCCACTGTAAAGTGCAAACAAGGTGATATAAGAAAGCAACAGATGCAAGGCTTTTTAGGAGACAGAATACTTTGCATTACTGGGGAAAAAAACAGAGCAGCTTTCAAGCAGAGCAGCTTTTCCACAGTTCTGTGTCTAGATGAGGGCAAGCAAAAAAGGGCTGCCACACAGAGCAAAATTAGCATTATAAGTCTTCTCAAATAATGGAATGACACAGACAAAGTGCAAAACCAACAGTGCCTACTGAAAGAGGAATATTCAAATGCACAAGTACATGAACACATTCTACAAGGAACTCACTGGCATTTTTGCTGAAAAGATGAGGACAGATATCTAAATTACTGTCACAACTAAGGCATGGAATACATGAGATTACATTTTGCCCTGCCCCTACAATTATTACAAGATCATGATGAGAGGAAGATCAATGTAGTGTGCCAGGGAATAGCTTATATTGGAGTTTAAAGAGAAGAACTACTAACTACAACTCTTCCTCATCCTGACATAGTGAGTATATCAAGCAGAAAATCCTCCCATTCTTCTAAGCCATTGTGTTCTGCTGGAAATTTTTAAATGACCTTATAACCTTTACCCTGCTCTTTTTATTAGTGGCCAGAATATATGCCAATGCTGTATTTCATCCTTCTCTATCAACGAACTACCAAAGGTCCTTTTAATCACTTCATTTTCACCTTTTGGGCCAGAGAAGGAACACATGCTTACTTATAGGAAGAAGCTGTAAATGTTCTCCAGAGATCTGCCTGGGGAAGACACATCTTTTAGATGTTAAATAATGAAATTCTAGTCTCTAGTTAAAATGATACATGTCACTTTCTGATATGAAACTGTATCCATTTTAGTTCTATCCATTTTAGTTCTGTAATGAGCTTGGTCAAGATCTTCAGCTGGAATGTTACACAGACAAGTTAATCAAACTGAAGTTGAGATAACAAATAGCTTTTCATGACAAATACATCCTTTCACCAAAATGAGTCCAAGTCTCTGCATCCTTTGATATAGTGTGGTTTGTAGTACAGCCACGTATCTATGCTTATGCTTACCTGCATAGATCACACAGCAGTGGGACCATTTTTTTCAGACAGACCATGACAGCTGAAGTCCAGCCTACTTGTCAGTCCTGCCATGACACTGAACTGGAACACTAAAGGCCTTGACCCAAAAAGCAGTGACAGCACCACTACCACTCCAGCTGGTTTCTTCTCACACATTTGTTGCTATAGGTATCATCTCAGAAGAAAGTAATGTTGGGTTCATGCACACTTTCTGCATTCTGGTATAAACCACACTGAGCTGCTCATAACCTAGAGGCCTGCTGACAATACACTGGCAGCACTGAAAAAATGTCTAACAACTGACTCCTATCCAAGACCAGAGGTCAACACCATGTCAGGAATGAGAGCTAAAGAAGTATCTCTGCTTCTGATAGTGGGCTGAGGTGATGGTGGGTAGAGAGAAGAAAGCTCTTGGCTCACACCTTCTGTTCCCCATTATTCTTCAGAGGCCCAGAATATTCTGGAAAACAGACAGGACTTTCCATATCACCTATGAGAAATTATCCTACAGGCCAGAAAATAAGAGAAAAATCTGTAGATAAACAATCTGTCTCATTTACCATACTGGGACACGCTTGTGACCAGAGTCAGCTAAAGTCAGCCAGGTTCCTGAGTAGCTGATTACATGCATTTAGCTCTATATCCTTAAGCAGCAAGGCTGCAAGGTCAGGCCAGCTTCTCCAAGGAGCAGACAAACTGCGACAGAACTCTTCTTTCACTATCCCAGGTGAACTTCTTGTTTTGTTTTTGAGGGCATGGAGCCCGATTTAAATGAGAAGAAAAAATTCCCAACAAATCCTGTTCTGCCCAACACAACTAATTTCTTGTTTTTTAGAGGGCAATTACTGCCAGTTTTAATACATGTCTTAATGAAGACTGATTCATGAGCTGACTCCCTTACAAGGGCTTTGTAGTTAAAGAGACTGGGAATAGGAACCTTGTTAAAATAAAGCTCTACTGAGCATTTTGCATTTCAAGACAGTTACCTCTTATGACTTTCTCTATTTGGTTCTCTAATTAAAAGGTTAGCAAACATGAACAGGGAGCATTTTACAGAACATAGGGAGCCTTAGGTCTCTCCACTTGAGCCCTGAACTGAATTAACTACTCAGAGACTGTCAGTGATATAATCATGGTGCATTAACCCCTACACATATGCTCCACTGGCAGTTGCAACCTCTCTTTCAGCGGCACCATGTGAATATTAGCCCCGTAACCAGACTGGTGAGCTGCGCAAATTCATGGCTATCATTTCTCTGTCTTTGTCCACCCTGCTGGGCTCAGCAAACACCTGGCTCTAAATAGTGGCAAGCATCAGAATCTGGACACATGGTTGCAGGAAAAATGTTGCAGCAGTCCAAAACAGGGGTAACAGGTTTATTGGTGGATAACTGGAGAGCTGAGCCCTCAAACAAGAATTACTGTTTCACTTCCCTCCTTCCATCATTGTGATGGCCCTGATAGATCACTAGTAAGAATAATCTCCAGAATTTCTATGAAGCACAGACAGAAGCTCTAGCTGTAACAAATAGCATTAGCAAAATGTCAGTAGATTCATGCTGTTACCACCCACCAGCTGCACCATTAAGGGGTGTCTGCTCCTAAGGAGTACATGAGAAAGGGATGACCAACAGTGCCACGGAGGTAGACAAGGGTGATTTACAGCTCTGTGCAGGGCGATAAGATGGGCATGAATCACCCAGTGCCTTCAGAGAGAAGCCAGATTGGAGTTTGTCTGGTGAGGAAAATAGGAAAGAAAGCATTATCAGGTCTAAGGCCTGCCCATCTTTCTTATATGGAATATGTAAAGCATTCTTGATCCTGGCCATGACTAAACAAACAAATCCCCTCCATGCCTTCTCAGGACACTGCAGCAGTCCTGAAGTAGCTGAGACAAGTGATGCCAATTAGATCCTCATGTTAGGCACAGCATTTTTGATGAGGATAGTCTCATCCTGGTGGATACATCTCAAGAGACAGTTCCCAAGCTCTCCTGTTAAGTGGTTGTAGTGCTATCTTAGCACAAAAGTAAATCAGAGAGATAACATTCTGAACATGAGGGTTCTTGGCATGAGGAAAAAAAGGTGACTGAAAGACAAGCCAAGGTCCATGTCTGTGCCTGCCAGGCTATTGAGAGGAAAGAAAATTAACCAGTAAAGTCACTATAAAAACACAAGTAAGAAGAGGCACAGAAAAGAATCTGAAATCATGCATGTGTCTCAGATACTTTCAAATTTCAATTGGCACTCAGATAATTTGAAATTAAGTGCGGCCTACACCATGATGTCAGCCATCTTTAAGCCAAGGCCTTCTAGAACCATCAAGGTCTTCAAATGACATGACTATCTATTATATTCTGTGGTATCTCTGATTAATCCTTCTCAACAGACAAAAATTTCCCTACGAAGATGAATAGCACTTCATTCGTGTAAAATATTTAAAGATGGAGCAGTGTGATCTTTCTCTTTTGCTCTAAATGAGCTGAACTTGGAACAGATCTGGCCCTTGTCATAACCAATGAACTCAGCTGTCAGCCTTGCACACTGTCTCCCAGAATATCTTCACACTGCTTCCTTACCAGCCCATTCCTTCCTGAAAGGGAAGTTCAGCACAAATGCAAGAAGGAGGATTTCCGACGGCCCTTGCCCATCAGCTCTTCTCTGATCCCTGAGAAAGTTCTTATGGTCCAAGACATGAAAGGAAGATTTTGCCATGGATGGACACTTCTTTCCTGGTTTGCTGAAGCCAAATGGGAATCCAGGCTGGTAAGGAGAGCAGCCACCTCACACTGCAGAGAGCAGACTTTCCAGCTCTGAGACAGCTTTCAAAAACAGAAGTGGTAAGTGAGCAGCAAGACACTGCAGCTTAAACTGGGTAACGGGATTTTCAGAAGAGGAACAGGTTGGCTTCCCTTGCCCTGCCATCAAGAAATGCGTTTACAGAATCAGCTGTCCCCACTGTCAGAGACAGAAGAGCAGAATTCCCATTGCCTTTTTTCACCTGGTTAAGTCATCATGCTTGAATGTGCAGGTACCAGTAGTGATGCCATAACACAGCAACAAGCCATGCTCAGCATCCAGCCCGAACAGACAGAAGGTAGTCCTCCTGGCACTTGGAGTCCCTGCATAAATCGGATGCTGGGTTCCAACCACAACTTCATCCCTGCTGCAGGTATCTCCACAGAGATACCTGCCTAGAAATGTAATAGATTCTACATGTCTTCAGGGCTTATGGGTTCTTACTGGATCCTTTCACTCTTTAAACTTCATGGGAAGAGGAATTTTACTTTCCAGGCTGTCCTGCGCTGAACAGATTTGCTTTTGGTTTGTTCCCTGGGCCTTAAGTGAAGGGAGAGAATAGATAAGAAATTCATCTAACACTAAGCCAATGTCAGTTTTCATTAACAACGGTGTTTTTAGCATGGACCATGTGCTACCTGGCTGTCATTAACTTAAAGGATAATTTTATTACCAAAGATTGCAGGATAGGAGTTTGGTCACCTCCTCCTACATGGATGACTTATTTACCCTCCTAATGCCTCTAATGATTTATCAGAGGATTTGCACTGCACAGAAGTTATAAATAATGTACAAGTGTCAATGTTTTTTATGTATTCACTTCAAACAAAATATGAACCATGCTGCCCTTGCATTTGCTGACTTTGGGCTTCTTTTAGATTTAAAGCTTATTTCAAATATTTCATAAACCAGACTATAACCTTTTTTTCTTCTTGCCATGAAATGCACACCTTTTCATTGAATCACTTTTGCATTCCATACTGCCAGCCAAGGCTACTATGAAATATCTGTCACCCAAAAGCTACTAAACCAAGTGCTTGTCACTTAGTCCTAATCATAATTTCCAGCTAACCAGTAAGGCAAAAAATAAATTACTTTATCAGCTCCACTCTCTTTATGTCTGCTTTATTCCCAACTGTAACATAAGCAGTTATAATTGAGTTGCAGTTTAATCAACTAAGTGGGCCACCCTGTGAGGAAAAACGGAGGGAAAAAAAAAAAAGAAAAAGAGAAAAAAAAAGAAGAGAGAATCTAGGTCGCTCTGTTCTGAAGACAGCAAAATAGATAATTGCTTCACTCCACAGCATCCATGCTGCACTTGAGGTATGTTTGAGATCTTATGTAACTAATACCATCCTTAGGTTAGCCAGACCCTCTCTAATAATATGCCATAAATACCTCTTCCACGCACATGAAGGTGATAGATCTAACTTATCCTTTTCAGACTGTGTGAAAACAAGAAATATTCCAAGCCATGAGTTTTTGAGGGGATTTTTGTGTGTTTTTAAGAGGAAGAAAACCTCTTTGATTATTTTATTTGCATCTGCAAGAAATTAATAAAAATGCTGGTCTTCAGCTGCTGTAGATTGACAGATCTCTGTCAAGAAAGACAGCTGAAATTTCTAATTACATTATGCTGTATCAAGGAAGTGCCTGTGAGTGCCCAGGATGTTGCTGTGCAGAATTGCGTGCTGAGTTTCCCTGGTCACCCAGAGATCATCCCTGTTGGGCTTGATTAGTTCTACTGTCTTTTATTTAGAGCTAATTTTTTGAGCACATAAAAAAGACCTAGTATAGAAGGATCTTGTGCAGTACAAAGCGAAATGTACACTAAAGTGATCCCTAGATAAAAAATAGACAAATAACTACATAAAAAACCAACAATAAGACAGGCTGCCTATAACAGAGAGAAAAAATTAATGAGTGTTGTTAACTCAGGGCAGCCAGTTCACAATAGTCAACTGGAGAAAAAACAGGATTGAAACTGACACACTACATTTAACCCAGGGAGAAGATTCACTGTGTGAAGCAAAGTCAATACTTTGCACTTTGACTTCACTTTCCTGTGTGGAAACAGAACACTCTTGTTTGTGGTAGTGGTCAAGAGGATGCATTTTACCCACCTGTTTTAAGCAACTGTTATTGCATCTGCCAGCAGAGCAGGAGCACATGAGACTGTTTTGGAGGGGAGGTGCTGAGTACCAGGCAGAAGGAGTAGCACCTGAAAAATTCTGCCAGATGACATTCAAAACACAAAACCAGAGCTCCCAATCAAGCACCTCGGCTATGAGGCAAGGCATTGTGTCCTCAACAGGAGATCTCAGGCTACATGACCAAAAAAGGTGTTAAACACCTTGACATGGTGTTCAGAGAGATGTGGGATCTCTGCTTGGCACAGCGTTCATTGGCAATGTAATAAGATGCACAATCAGAAGAAAGGGATGCCACATTCATCCTCTTCCAGGAGCCAACATCTTGCAATGGCAGTGATCTGGGGTTCTACCACTCACCTGTGTGCCCTTCCTGAAGGTTTTGTTTGGGTAGGCGCTCCTGAATTAGTCAGGCAGTTTGAAGGAGACTTGGTTGAAAAGTTATCAGCCATCGGGAAGGAGTCTCGCAAGGCTAGAAGAGACATTTCAGCCCAAGAGATTCAGTCCTGTATACAAAACATGAGTCTTCCTCTGAATGCTGGGCCAGCACAAGGCTCCCTCTGAAATCACTGCCTAGATAAGAGTGACTTATGATCTAAGTCATACAGTAATGTGAGCCTGAATCCAGAATATTGAGATGGCAGACAGCAGGCGCATAAACTATGGAGTGTATCTGAGTCTAACAATCAGGAAAATAGTAAATACTGGTACTGAGGAAGATGGAACATCTTCTTTTCAGACAACTGTTCAAAACCAGGAAGAGGTCCCAGAGAAACACCTAGTTCTTAAATTACTTTTATCTCAACTGAAGTATAAAACCAAAAAATTACCAAATGCATTCAAAACAACTATTTCCATGTAAATTGCATGTAGAAGTCACCATGGAGGGAACTTCAAGCTATGCTTGTTATATGAAACTCAAAATCCTTATCCGGGCTGAAACACCACAGCTGGAAAGATATCAAGTATATCCATCTATTCTAGAAATTACTTTGTAAATCCACCAAGTCCTTTGAAATAAAATCACTTTCAATCTGAATCCAAAAGCTGATTTCAAATCATCCATGAGCATGGACATAATATAGTTGGCAAACCTCTTCTGTCATACAAATACAAAGGGGCTAAAATGTTTTCAGAAAAGGGAAAATTTACCACAGTTCTGTATCTAACTCACCCAGGGGAACACAATGCTGGTTCCCACTAAGCTAGGTTTGTGTTCTGGACACCATCAGATGTTATCACATATTGGGGGGGAAAAAAAAAAAAAAAAAAAAGTGTAAAAATTAAACCTTTTAGGGAACTTCTGTTATTATGGACAACCTTACAAGTGAAGACTCAAAGACTTGAACTCTCTATTGAGGTATTCAGGACCAATAATTATTTCCTGCCTCACTGGCCCTACCTCTCTAAGCATGTACAATTATTTCAAATGCCCCCAAAGTCAGTTTCCACCTTGTCCTGCTTGCTGCAGCAGCAGGATTCCCCAGAGAGAGCACGTCTCTTCTCTCCCACAAGTCAAGCAACACTAATCACTGACTCAAGGATGCTCATGGCCAATTTATTCACGTTATTCTTATACCAATATTGTCCCTCACTTTAAGTAGCTCTTCCTTCACTGCAGTGTTCACCTCTCTCATGTATTTAGAGAGAGTAGTGGTGTCCCTGCTTAACCTTTTTCCTCAGCATTTTAATCTATCTCCATGTAATTATAAATTTCCTTTCATGCACCTTTTAATCTTGTCATTTTGCAGTCAGGGTGACATGGAACAGAAACTTCTGATATTTAAAGGAAAATACAGAGGAGAAACTTGCAATTGTCAAGGGAAGTGTTTTAAGTATACAGAATCAAAACAAACAAACAAACAAAAACCCCACAGATCAAAATTTGAAAATACTCATCTCTTTCTAATGAAGTCAAGATTTTTTCTAAATACACTTCCAAGCACTTTTATTCCCAGCTAGAACTGTGTAGAGGAGGAACTATATCCATATACTGGCAAAATTTCTGAATACTTTCTCCTTCTCCTCATTTTTTTACTTACTTGTATTCTGTTAAGGATTTTTTTCTTTTAGAGAAAAAATAAATCTGAAGGAAACTGCAAAGAGAAATCTAAGTCACAAAGAACAAAACATTTCACTCAGGCTCAAGAAAGAGTAATATGCATAAAATTAGCTTCAGCATAAAGTAAATAACTGCCAGATATTTAAAATACATTGGTTTGGACATGATGTCTTAGTCTCATAGTGTTTCATGTTTGCAATATGTCTTCTTTTCTTGATTGCTGAGAAAAAAACAAATGTAGGTGTTTGAAAGCTTTTTATTAAAAACAAAAACCAACACAGCCTTAGTAAAACCTTTCCAAAGTCCTCTTGAAAATTAAGATTTTGATTAATATACGCATTTTCAAAGAATTCAAGAAACAGACATGCTTAGGACAGGCACTGGAACAGAGGCTAGGCAGTCCCACACAGCTCCTGCCCCTTCAGGGGGTGTGCAGAAAGTTTCACACTACACACAGTAACACCATGGCAGTGAAGTAGAAACAGCAAGAAAGTTTCGTTGCCCATATCAAGCCAAGGACAAATTTCCAAGTCCAGAAGTTCAGCTCTGTCTGGCACTAAGAAGCAGCAGGAGTGATAGAAGGACAGAAGAATGGTGTTCACTTCCCATGAGGGGAAGGGCAGTGCTCAGAGCTGAGCATGTGTCTAGTTGAGTCTGTTATTCTCTTGGGATAATAGTGTCCTGTAATGCTTTCTATGCAAGGGGACTGGGAAAGACACCATTTAACACAGAGATCAAGTGACCTTACCAAGCATACCCAGGGTTCTCCCATAGACAAGGCCAGCAATTCAGACAATCATCTTACATTCAGTTATCTTCAACAGAAACTTCAAACTTCTTTTCTGCTGGTCAAATTTGCCTGAGCTCACCCGCAAAAACAAAAAAATGAGATCGATACAGGGACACAGGGACATGGCAGCTCAACTATTTGTCAATGTAGGCATTGACACACATTTTTTTCCCATCCTTTTTCCTTTAATTGTTGTCTGCCTTCCCCTTCATTGCTCTAATTCTCTCAGGAGACTGAATTTATCAAAACAGCTCCACCATTCCCCACTTGGATTTTTTTGTTTGTTTGTTTATTCCCTTATTTTCCACAGAAGGTAATTCACAGCCATTTGAATCCCAAATTTATGTTGATGTTGTTGTATGTTTGACATTCCTTCAAGGTCAGTATCACTGCAAATAAGCCACAAGACTCAAATCATGATGCAAAAATGTAAGTAGCTACTGTAAGTAAGCAGATTCATCCTTGTAGGTAATGACAAATTCAAATTGCATAAAGATGTACAAAGCCAGTAGATTAAATTTGTTGTTTGTATTAATGCACTCCTGCAGTGACAGCATCCACCCAATGCAAAAGCAGCTCATTTAAAAATACAGGAGAGAGGGGGGGGAAAAAAACAATCCTCAAATTGCACAGGGTGGTCGGCAATTTGTCCATAGCAGAGAGACACAATTTTTTTGAAGCATTTTGTTTCTCATGTGCACTGTGGTTTGTACCAGTGCTAGATCACTAGTAGCCTCTGCCATGTCTGTAATTGCAGCTGTTACCCTTTAGCAAACCACGTGAGCATCTGTTCAGCAATTGGTTGAAACTTTCAGCTTTCTCAGCAATGTTCAACATCCTGAGACACATACTCCAGACCCAAAAACTAACCTGAGAGAAACATAACTGACTATATCCAAGCTCTCACAATCAGACTGTACGTGAGAAAGTATGATAGCAACCTGCAAAGCGCTCAAAGCAGTAAGTTAGCAAATGTTTGAGGTTCTGTGTTGCCTTGGTCAAGCACTTGATTTCAGCACATGGAATGAATATAAAAAGGCAGTGCAGAGGTGCAGCCTCACCTCAAAGAAAAGCATCCAAAGCTAAGGCAGAGTACTTTCTGTCCCACCACTGAAAGAGGAGAGACAGAATTTGGAAGAGCCTTCAGCATGCTGCTGAGGGTCTTTACATTTGTTGGAAGTGGGCATAAGAAACTCTGCAGCTTTGAGGGACTAACATCCCAGTTACCTCTTCATGAACCATATCCTCTCTCCATTGGCCTGAAAAACTATGAATTCTCACCCTAGGTAACACTAGAACCTGTATTTGTCTCTGAGTCTTCAGAGAAGGGACCTTGGCCTTCAAAGAGAAGAACATGCCTTTTGCATCTAGCCCTCTGACATGAGACAAGCCAATGGCAACACACTAGAGATCTGTCCTTTTCTTTCTGCCAGCATTCCCTGCTTATTGCCATTCCTCTTCTAGGCTTCCTCAACCATTTGGCAGACTTCAAACACTGCTGGAGGACTTCTCATCTCGATGCAGCCACTACATGAAATTTCCCGGGATGCCATCTTGCTGCTAGGGTGGATTTTTGTGCAGTTGCCTTTGGGGGGTGCCCCAGGATGAAAGAGACATTCCCATTTCTGTAAGGGCAGGATGCCTGTCTTCCCTTAGGGGAGAGTGTTTGCAGAGGCTACTTAGAGCTTTTGGAGCCCTACACTTACTGCAGTGCTAACAAATACAGACCATACAGTCTCTACTTAACTCAGCAAGACTTCTAAATTCAGGTAGCCTTCCTAGATTTTATTTCATAGCTTTATGAATTCAAACCTTATCCTTCTAGTCAGAGAAGAAAGCCCTCCCATATACTTCACCCTTCGTACACATCAGTCTTCTCTAATGTCTGTGCTTTTGCCAGCACATGAGCAAGTGAGCAGGTCTCCACGGCTAGCAGCTGAACTACATCCTGAACTTCCCTCTCCTTAAGAACCAACACAAAGGCAAGCCAGTAGCTTATATTTAGAGCATCCCATTTCACCAGGAAGATCTCCATAACTGTAATTCATCATCCACTAGGCTCCTGCCCAGCTCCAAATCGACTGCTGCAGATAGCATTTCCTATGCAACACAGGCTAAAATTTCAGCACTGACAAACCCTATTTGTGTCAAAACCATGCAGCTGGCAAGAAACCACCACTTTGCTTCAATTATGAAAGGTAAAAAAAAAAAAGAAAAGTCAGAAACATGCAGGTATACAGCAACAGATATAAAAATCAAAAGCACACAGAACTTCTTTCAAAGTGGACAGAAGAACGAAGGAGAAGAATTTTTTTTCTGCCATGAATCAATCCTAGACAGACTACTTAATATATGTGAAACACTTAATATTATTGCTTATCCATGTCACTCCACTCAAGCAGGATTTTGACAAGCAGATGGCCTGAAGCACAAGTCTTAGTTAAGCTCTTTGTAGCCTACCTCTACAGTCAGCTGGAGATTGCACACTTCCTCTAAGGATACTTCAATAAGCACACTGCTCACAGTGCCTGCTTGCAAGTAAGACAAACATAAGTAAGATCCCAGCAGACACAAGGGAAAGCTCTGTGTGATTCTAAGAGCAACAGGCCAAACAGAGGCAATCAAATATAAAGGGAAGTTTTCTCCAGAAAGGCACAGGAAAAATGGACCTGGTCAGCTTTTCCGCTCCTGGTTTGGATTGTGGATGCAATAAATCAGCTGACCATCACTGTAGTTGTTTCACTGGTATCATCTCAACAGCAACCGTTTGCTTCCTTGGAAGACATCTTGCAACTTAATCAAATTTCTTAAAGAAAATCTCTTTGCCACCAGTGTACATTAAGAAAAAAAAAACAATTTTAATACCATTCCTTTTGAAAAATGTATGCAACAGATATGCCACCTACCCCAGGTTCCTGCCTCCTGTCACTGGATCCCAGGAAGAAGGGATCAGCACCTCCTTCTCCACTTCCTCTCTTCAAAAAGCTGTAGAGAGGAATGAGGTGACCCCTCTGCATCCTTCTCTCCAAAACAGAAAAAAGAGGTCCTTAGCCACTCCTCAGAAGACATTCCTTCCAACCCTTTCACCAGCTTTTTTGCCCTACTCTGGATGCATTCAATGCCCTTAAAAACCTTTTTAATTTGTGGGGCCCAGAATTACACACAACACAGGTGGAAATTATCTGAGCATGAAAGTAAGTGGCACCCCAACAACTATCACATGCTACGGTGGGCTTGAGATCTCATGTCTCTTGCCAGATTCTCCAGTCTTTGTGATTTGGATGCACCTAACTGCAAAATGAAAGACCTCATGTGTTAAATGTTTCAAGGATCACAGACAAAAGAGACCCCAGAAGTCAGTACCAGCACTATTTGTTAGTATTACGACTGGCAGTTTTGTATTACGTTTCCTGTCCTTCTCCAGAACTTCACACATTAACATAAGCAGTGGAGCACAGCCTAGTTGATGCATGAGGTCCCAGGGCAGCACAGAGGCTCAGCAGAAAACTGGAAATGAGAGAAACAAGAGAGTGAGCTGGAGAAGGAGAAAACAGAAACCCTTGTGTTTATTTCACAGTGTGTTCTACCCTGAATTGCCTTTGACTGCACTCAATCTTGCTAACTTCTTGCTAACTTCAGGAAAAATTAAGGACTTAATCCTCACTTCACAAGCTACTAAAGTGAGGCAAATGCAGTGGTAGAATATACAGAAGGTCACTACTAAAATGTTAAACACTAGTGAGGTTTTCATTCAGGCTTATCTGGCATTCACACACCCTCACATCTTACCTAATGTAAGCTTAGCACAGGAGCTGCTCTTTCACAGCTTAAGTCACACAGTGACTTAAATCCCATTATCTTCATGAGGGTTTGGATCTCTGTCTGCCTTCAAGAACAAGGGGACTCCCTCTGGACTGTGTTTTGTGATATACCCAGCTGTATCAAAGTTGCTGGTAAGGGACATGAAGTAGGCAGTGCCCCCCTGCTAGCATGTTCCAGATGGCAATCTGGTTGCATGTCTTGTGCCTATAGCATTTTAAGAATCCTTCTGAATCAAAACAAGTGACCACTGATTCTTGACAGAAGAAGCAGATGTGAAGCAGCAGTCCCCGCTCTACAGTGCTTCCAAAAAATCAGCAAGTCATGCCTGTATTATCTATCATGGTGAATATCTATGCAGAAACTCAGATGTACCCTTCCTCCTAGTGGGGTTGCACTGCACTATGAATTCAAGGGGTGCTGGAAGCATGAAGAAGAAATTTAGACAGCACCAATCATATGCACTGTTATATGTGAAAGGATCTGCATAATTTATCCAAAGGCTGATATTAAAAAAAAGTCAATATTTAAGGCAGGCATCCCAACCTTTTACCACCCAGTTCTTGGCATTTCTCCCATTCATGGCAATAAAAGTAGCACATTAAAAGGGCTCTGTGCAGAATCATTTTTGGAGCTACTGTGTGTTCTGCATACCACAATTTCACAATATTCTGGTCTGCAGAATGTTGCTTTCTGAAGTAGGAAACCTCTCTCTCTTCAAACACATCATGATCCAACATTCCAAATTCTCCTCACTTTTCCATAGGTTTCTTCTTCTCTTTTTCATAAGAAAATGTGTCAGACCTTGGCCCTCAAATCACCCCGCAACAGAATGACACCCAGAAGAGCTTCATGAAGGTCATTGTCTTCTGTTTCAAACCAGTTTCCCTATTTGTCCAAGCCAGCAGTGACAGAGGAAGTGATACAGCATAGTATAACCTGGGAGTCAGGTGTTCGTGCACAATTTGCTTTCACACAAACTCAGGAAGAAATAAGCAAAGCACAGTGAAGAGCATTACAGCTAAACTCCTTCAGGGACCATTCTGGATCCTCCTGTTCCTGCCCTCTCCTGGGAAATCATACACATTGGTCACGAGGTAGCCCAGCTCTGACCCTCTGGCTTGGCAAAGAGCACTTCTAATGTAAAATATAGTTATGAAATGACTCAGATTATCTTCATTTAAAGAACTGTCACAGGAATAGCAAAGTGACCAATCACCCCGGCTACACAGCTCTGTCAACTTCTGTCATGTAGCAGGGTCAGAGGTACATCCCCTTGCTGTTACTCCTGTGGGGGAAGAAGCAGCAATTTTAAGCCTTTAGGTGTCCTTTTGCTACTTTATTCTTGATTTACTCAGCTAACCAGCATCATGATTTCTCCATAGCTTCTGTCACTGTCAGACAATAAATAGTGTGACTTCCATATAGGGTGTTGAAACGTCTGAGAAGCACAAAAAAAGAAAAAAAAGCTACAGAAGGAAATCAGCCAAATAACCTACTATTTTGTACTGTTTTTCCTGAACCACAGTCCCCACTGTTAATGAAAGGGTCAAGGATTTTGCCATGAAGAGGCCAGAGATTTAAAAAGACACATTTCAAGCTGGTCAACCTCCAGGCAGAAACTCTGCTGCCAACACAGCAGCAAAATCCCAGTGCTGGCAGGACAGCAGAGGATGACCTTCCACTGCACAGAAACAGCAGACTTCTGCACACCCTCTTTAACAACAAGACAGGGAAAGGACACATTCTTCAGCAATACAATAACCTGTCAAACTGATTTCACAAAACCCAAATACCTCCGTCAGACTTTCAAACAAAGCAACTTGATACCACATAACTGTCTTTCCTTATCTCGCCTACCTTTCAAAATGCCTCATTGCCTTCTTCCCCTATGGGCAAAACTCCAAGAAAAAGCAAATCTGATCATTCTGTGTCATTAGAGACAAGGCTAATATCTTCAAAGTTTGCTTCAAAGGGAATGGCAAAACTCCCACAGAAGCATTCTGCTAAGGTTAGTGCTACTGCTAATTAGCAGAGTGTGAGACCTCACCTTCCTCAGTAAGAGGAATGGTGTTTCTCTATCAGTACCTCATTTGACCACTCCCTATGACAAAACCTGGTTCCAAAATCATCACGTGTTTCAGAGACCTGCATAGTCCTGTCCAATAGGGAAAGGTCAAAAGCAACCACCTGCAAACAGTTTTCAAATCCAGGCTCTTAGTTATCATAAGCTCTGACCTAAGCTTCATTTTGGAGCTGTACACTGGGAAGAGAAAATGACATACCCTTTATGAAAATGACATACCCATTATGCTCTGTCAAGAACACCCAACTGGCCCCCAGCCTTTGTGAATTTTCACCATCTGAGATAATTGAAGGGTTAAGCTACCTTAGCTGTAGGTGGTCTGCAAGCAGAATCTATAGCAGGTCTGATTCTGTGTAAATTAGAGGCCTTAATGACGAAATTGCAGGTTATTTTTTCTTTCTTCCAGGAGTGCCATAAAAGATTATAAGAATGAGATAAGAACTTTGGCATCATTCAAAAAATCCTATCAAACAGAAAAATGAATTCAGAGGTGTTCTGGGGAAAGCCATATTAAACTAAAATCAAAAAGCCATGAAATCCACCCAAAGACCTCCCAGAAAGTGAGGATAATAAAAATGGTCACTAGCAGATCAGACCATGTACCCAACCCAAAGCAAGCCTATCAGTCACTAGAGGTTTGGTGCTTTGCTCAGTTTGACCATCCTTGTGGACCCAATTCACAGATTATTCTGAGTTGGAAGAGACCCAGAAGGATCATTGAGTCCAACTCTTGAGTAAGTCTCCCTTTGGATAGCAGAACTGGCAGACAGAAAGGGTTCTGGCCCCAAAACTAAGGAAGCAAATTATAACCTTTAGTCCTTGGTTTGCTGCGCCAGTCTGGCCAGCTTGGATGATTTGCATCAGTTTGAGCTTTAACGCCAGGGAGAAATGAGTGTCCAAAACTACCTTTATTTTCCATATTATATTTGCACTGGGAGATCTTGTTTTATCTTGTTGAAACTATTTGTAATTTAAAAATAGGACTCTGCTTAATGAATTAGCATTTCCTGTATTTTACCACTCTGCAGGGACTTCTTTATTGAGTAAGTGGGTAAGTTCCAGACACATTAAGTCATCTGGCAGAAAAGCTAGTGCCCTGGAGCAGCATCTCAATAGACATCAGGAGCTCAGACTTCACAAAAAGACGCTTTTTAAATTTACCTTCTCAGAAAGTCCTATTATCATACAAATCCTGACCTTAGTATGCAACATCATGTTAGAATGAAGGTCTGCCCAGGGTAAATGTTGTTAAGCACAGGCAGACACTGCTTCCAACTCATGTTAAGTCACCAAGCTGCAGAAAAAGCAGGCATTGTAGATGTTATTTCTTTGCTGCAGCCCTCCTACCCCCGCCGTTAACTGCAGTGTGTAAGCAGTTACTTCCCTTTACTGGATTCATGGATCTCCAGCTGTAGTGTATCTCCAGTTTGCAGGTACACTGGTTCATTTCTGTGCAAGCAACCTTGCACTACAGCAAACAGTGCAAAGCCTGCACATCTTAACACTAATTCTCCTTCAAAACAGGCACTGAAGAGTGAAATGAAACATAGCACTGCTACCACACAAACCGTTACCTTCTCACGTGGATGTCTTCATAGTTCGCTATTTCGTGCAACCAAATTAGTCCCTTTCTTCTCCAGTTTGATCTCCCTATTCAAAATACCCCAACTAAAACTTTGGTTGCTTCCTCTGTTCTTAACTGTGACAATTTTGCTCCTCTGGTGAAAAACACCCACCACTTTCAGAGATGAAAACATTATTTCCATGCCATGGGATAGAGTCCTGTAGTAAATGTTGAAGTTGTATATGACATCAATATCACCACACATTAAACATTTACACAGATTCTACAGTTTCTGCGAAGAAAAAAGAATTAAAAATACACACATGAGATAGAGTACAAGAGAGAATGATCAGCTTCCTCTGAGTCCGATATTTCAGTTCCCTACAGCATCCAGCATCACCTCACTGATGCTTAGATGGTCGCTTGGACCGAATGTCCAGGTCAAGCAGCCTAGAAAGTAACTGTGGCAGAAAAAAGGAACCTCATTCCCAAATATTTGTTCAGTGTTTTCAATTTCTCCTACACACATCCCTAATTTTTCTATTTCACACCATTAGGTTAAAACAATTTCTCACACACATAAGCTAATATACAGAAACACATAGAAGATTTGCCTTAAATCCAGGTAAGGTGTGTAGGAAGACTTTATTATCATTTCCATCCTCATTGTGGCAGTGTTCTTACTAAAAATAACTCTCAAAATAGCAGGGACAAAAAATTTCTGCACTGGGCATTTTTTGTCAAATTTCAGGATTTGGCCAATCTTTGGGGCAAAGACGAAAGAAGGCTTACACACACAGACAAAATGTCACTCTTTCTTTGGGCATACTCTGCCTAAACCAGTCTTTGTCCTTTGTAATACCTGCCTCAGTGGCATGGCATGAAGCAAATCAAGACCTGCACACTGCACAGCAGGATATGCCTCCAGTTGGTAGGGTGCCAATTAGGCATAACCCAGGGCCAGCACACCTTGTGTGGGTGGTCTCTTCTCTGACATGGGGCTTTGGTTTCTGCTTGTTGCTGCCCTCTCCTGCTCAGACTCTTCAAACACTCCACTCTGGCATCATGAATCAGTGACAGGCATGCTCTTCCAAGTCCTCAGTAAGCTATTCCAGGTGCAGACCCTACCATAGTAGACCATCCCCTCTCTTTTCAGGTGCAAAGGGGAGGGGTAGGAGAGATTCAAGGCCCCTTGTCTGCCAATCACACTTACCTCCTAGAGCTTGTTTCATAACAAAATCCATGATTTGTTGTTTGGGGTCCTGCCCACCTTCACACCTCACATGCACAGAGACCGGGAATCCTTGGAAGGCAGCCTGCAAAGAGACACAATCAAAAGAGGAGTAGCGTCTCTAGGAGAAGAAAAGGCTAATGCCTGGTCTTCCTCAGCTCTCTCCCCACAGCCTTCCTCCCTTTGAGTGCAGACAAGTTTCCAGCCCTCCATCCCTTCAGACCCTGCTTTGCACGGCAAGGCACCCGAGGAGCAGAGCTGCATGCTGGCCAGTACTAGCAAGTGGCAGGAGTCAGGGTGGCTCCCCCAGACTGGGCAAGTGACCGGGAGCAAGTGCGGAGGAGAAATGCGGTGCCCTTTCATGGCTTGTCTCCTGCAGACAGGCAGGAAGGGGTTAAACCTTTGAACTTTCTCATTTCCCCGCCTGCTTCTCGCCCTCTCGGTTGTCAGAAGGTTTGCTCCGAGGTGGCAGCTGCGCCCGGGACCGCCGAGGGGGCATTTGAAGGTGAAGCGCCCTGCAAGTGCCCGGGAGAACAAGCGGGGGATGCTGGGCGATCGGGATGCGGATGCAGTCCGGGTGGCGGGATGGAAAGTCCCCCACCAGAACCCGTAGGAAAGCCCCCAGCGCAATGCCAGCGAGGGCTGCACCTCCTCAGGGTGCGGGACGGCTCAAGGTTGAGACCGGACGGCCCCAGGCGCAGCACAGCTCCGGCTGCTGCATCCCACCCACCGCCCGGCTTCGGCACCGGGTCACAGCCGTGCCAGCACCTGGAGGGACAAGAGCTGTCCTCGTCTCTGTGCGCCCGCACCCCGCTTCTCCTCTCTGCCCTTCCCGGCTCGGCACGGCCCGCCCGCCCCGGCGCCGATACCTCGCTCGGCGACAGGCGCTGTGCTGAGACGGGCCGGGCCGGGGCAGGTGGCTGCGGCAGGTGCCGGCTGCTGCGGCTCCTCTCCTCTCCCACGGGCTCCGGCCGGCGCCCGTGTGCCCGAGGGTTGCCGAGGAAGTTGCGGGTGCGGAGTGGGGGAGAAGGAATGAGTCCAGAGCTTCTCCCTACTTTTCCCCCGCGCCCCTCTTTTTATCACAGCATTTCCGGACCATCCCACCGACACGGTCCCTCCTTCCTCCTCCCCTCGTTGCGGGAGCTGGACTCTCTCCCTCCCCCTGCCTCCGGCTCCCCCGCCCCTTCCCTGCGCCGCCCTCGCCCCTCGGTGCTCGCCGCCGAGCAGGCCGGTAGCGCTCCTCAAACCCCGCGGAGGGGTGGGTGTATCTGCATGCGTGTCCCCCACCCCATCCCTGGCTGTCTCCAGCAACCGAGTGTCCTTGTGCTTTGCCGTGAGGGGAAGAAGGGGGTGGCTATCAGCCCGCTGTTGCATTTTGCAATTGCTTCCTTGCCTCTCCTCGGGAGTCAGTGTGTGTGCCAGGGGAAATCTCTGCAACCACGGCTTCCTGCAAAAGGGGGAGGGTGGGGGAGAGCGTTCTGCCTCCTCTGTTCTGAGTCCTTCCCGGAGATCCCCTCTCATTCCCTAGGTCCTGGAAGGAGTTGGAGANCTCCCTGCGATCGCTGCTGAAGGACGCGAGTGCAGCGATCCGTTGTCCAGCCCGGATTCGGGACGGCATCTGAAGGTGAGAAGGAAGAAGCTGTGTACGGTGCGAGCACTACGTGGCAAAGCAGAGCAGTATCCACTCCAGAGCACCGGCGCCCACCTTTAGGGATGCCGAGAGCCGGCTTGGAGCTGGGTGGGGAGGAGACGAGCTCTGCTGCTGATCCGCCCTTTTGTCGCCAACAGGAGAGGTGGGACAGCAACCACCAAAGTAACCTATATGGGTCTAAAAGGAAGGGGGGGCTAGGGCGAAATGCTGCCGGCAGTAGTGGGAGCCCGGGGATGAGGAGCAGCGGCGCCTCCCGGGGAGACGCTGGCACAGCCCGTGGGCGACGTCGTCTGAAGGTCAGGAAGGACGCCGGGGCCGCACCTGGCACCGCGCGGAAAGGCATGCAGATCCAGCAGGCATGACAGGCGAGTGAATCCCTCCCAGGGCAGCGATGCCGACCATCGGGGCTCCGCAGTCTGCAAAGCTTTCAGATGCCAGCTGCAGATGCGGCAGTGCATATCTCTACACCCAGGGCAGTGTCTACCACTTGGGTCTGCCTCGGTGCCCCATGCCTGTCAGTGTTTCACAGGCATTTGGATAATGCCCTTTATAACATGTTTTAATTTTCTATCATCCTGAAGTGATCAGACAATTGGACTAGGCTGTCTTTTTATGTCCCTTCTCCTGAACCGTTTGGTTCTATTCTATACGCTCCCAGAAAACCGCTTTTGCAGCTGAAACTAGTGCTCGTCTAAGAAACTCACCTGGGTAAGCATGTGCTGCACTTTTACTAACAAGTTTCAGAAAGGCGAAAATAATACCAAGATGGGGTGGAAAGCCCTCTTGTTTTAAACCTTAACTCACTCCCAGAAATTACCGTTCAAAAGGCATGATGCAGTATTTTTTATGCTTTTTCATACATAACATAGGAATGTGTCAGCATAGATTACTGTGCTGAAGAAATGAACTTAGGAGCCTGCTGGAGCTGTGTGCCGAGGTTCTGTGCTATTAACACAGTATTTCCAGATCTATGTTGCCTCCCCAAGTGCCTATATGACTTTCAGCAGGGTTTATAGTTTGGGTCTGTCATATCACACCTCTCATTTCTTTTTCATCATATGATTGCTCTTAGAGAGAAGGACAGCGTCCCCACCCCACACTACAAAACCTCCATATGCACACCTTGCTCTTATATCCTGGAGTCTGGGAAGGAAAAATTCAAATACCCTCAAACAGAAGGATCAGAAAAGTGTGAGCTAATAGTTAGAACACCCAATTGCCTAAAATCAGCTTTCTTCTTCCTGTTTTGGAAATCCTGGACTATGCTACATCAAGGAACTACTGCAGCAGCCAGGGGTCAGCATAGCCAAGTGGGGTTGCTGAGAAATGTCATTGTTCCTGTTTATAGGCTCCTTACAAGCTTTGCAACAGCGAATGTCCTGTCCTCCCTTCTGTGCAGAGAAGAGTGATGTCATCCACAGGGACTTCAGAAGCCAGACAAAATAATAGGGACATCCAGAAGTCCCTGAGAGATGCTTGAGCTTGTTGTTGACCGTTTAGGTCTGCTGGTCTGTTTCCAGAGCCAGCTGACTCTTCAAGGGTCATGTACCCATGGTTCTGTTTCCAAACTGCACCCACCTTTTCCAGATTACATAGCTGACACAGAAAATCATGACACATGAGACAATGAAACATAGCTCTTAGCACTGACTATCTCACAGTTCCCTCCTCTTCAGGAGAACAAGGCACATCATCTTTAAATCACAAACTCCACTGAGATACTCCTAGTCCCAGCTTCAGCATCTCTACCCTGCCTCAAGCACTAGATTCCAACTAACTCCCACAGGATGTACCTTCCAGATGAAAATCCAATCACTTCTGAGCTTGATTTGGGTACCTTCTGCCCAGGTGATACCCTGACTGTTCAGTCAGGAAAGTTCCCACCAGTACACTCCTCACCCCATGAGGATCAGGCACAGAGGCAAGAAAGGACACAGTTGAAAGAGATGATGTAGTCTATATAGATCTTTGTCTATTCATAGTCTCAGAAAGGCTTCGGGAGAAGGCTTTTACCTCGGAGGCAGAGCCTTTACTCAATTTGCCAAGAAACCCAGCTGGAAAGATAGACTCATGGGGATCTGTTAGGTGATTTACCTGCCCATGATGTGAGCTACAAGAGAAATAACAGCTCCTGCAGCCGTGGTAATGATATGAGCAATGCCACATGCATCTTCTTTCTGATGGCATATAAAAATATAATAGGTTCATAATAATTTATGAGTATAATCTGGCAGTAAGGCAATTTTCTAACATTTACTGGAAAGTAACAAACCTCAGAAACAGCTGTGTTTTTTCACCAGAGTGAGGGACAGAGACTGGTATCTGTGAGCGGGATCTATCCCAGCACCATGGACAGAGGAGAACAGCTGCGCATGCTGAGGCTACGCCTGAGACCTCCAAAACTTTCCAAATACCAAAGCCAGTTATTAGTCTCATTTGCACTGTGTAGCTGACATATGCCTGCTCCTGACTGTGGGAATAGGCTTGTTCTTCCTTGCAGAACCAGAACAGTAGGAATCCACACTGTGGCCTTGCTTGGTTCAGATGAAGAGTACAGAAAACTAAGCAAAGATCTCCTCCATGGAGTTTTGTGCATGGAACTAAGATTCCTTCCTTGGCCACCAGCCGGGAATCTGTGTTTATTGATATCCATGTAAGAAGTGGAATAAGCCAAGAATTGGGTTTGGTGACATTTTCCATAGAAAAATGTATATTTGGATCTCCAAAAAGAAGGAAAGGTCTGTTTTCAGAAGAAAAAAAAAAATGAATTAGTCAGGATGTTTCATTTCAACATCTTAAAACGCAATGTTTGATTATACAATTCCATATGGTGTTTGACTACTAAACTGAAACCAATGCCATGTGAAAATGATACTAATAAGAAAGCTCACAAACAAAGTGTAGAGGTTACAGAAAATACTTAATCAGCTGCCCAAAAAGAACACACTTTTTTTCTTTTTCATTTCCACCCCCCCCCCCCACCCCCAATCTTATTATGAGCTGTCACTATTGTAACTGCTGCACTGTTCAATAGACTGCCAGCAAGACCTGCACAGGAGCAAGATGATTAGCTTTTTATCAACACAGCTACTGGGACAAAGGAGTCAGGTACTTACTAATGACAGTTTGTGTACATCAGTTGCAATCCCTTCAGCGGTTTAGTTCACTGAACACAAATCTACTGTATGTTTCATTTTCTCTTCAACTGTCAATTCTGACTGTCAAAACATTTCAGAATTCAAGCATTTTTTGCCGCTTCAAAAGTATTGTTTTGTTTCTTGTTGATCCATTCAACTTCCAGCAGGCTTTAAGTAAGGTCTTTATTTTCCAACCAAATAGATAAAAAAACAACAACATAATATTCTTTTTGAGAAGTGTGTGTTTCCCTTAAGCCAAAACTATAAAAGGATTTTGCAGACATTTCTGATAGCTCTGAAGCTCTGGTCCCTTGAAATTTCTTGAAGATGAACTTTCTAGTTGAGCATTTGCTTCAGCTATCACAAGACCAAATTTTAGATGCCCAGCCTCAGAAAAACTGAAACAAACACGTATTGATTGTTCTGTCTCAATGACATGTGAACACAAGAATGCAAATTATATATATCTATTATTATTTTTTAAACAAATATAGATGCCCCAGCCTATTTTATGAATAAGCCCCTTGGTAGGCTGCCATTTACAGCCTCTAGCTCCTAAGCTGACAGCTTCTTTTTGTATTCTACCTTTTCTACTCCCCTAGTCCCTGTATCTCAATTCCTTTCTTTGTTTCCTATTCTCTGGATAAGTTCTTGCCTTACCAGCCTGATTGAGAGCTCCTTCTCAGCAGGACTCTGATTCCTGTGGCATAATCAGGTAAATATCCTGTAGCTCTTATCTCCAGGATTTACAGCTCTACATTACAAGGCTTCTTTGGCAGACAGAAGTTGTCCATAAAGCCAAGAATCCATCTTTATCACTGCAGTGATTAAATAAAATGCCTCTATCCAAAGCATATCAAGTTTTTGTCATGAGATTATTATTTAAAGTACTTTTGGCAGGAATTTTTCCACCAGTGAATAAGTCATCCAAACCAGAGCATTCTGTGATGTGTCAGCTTATACAGGAGTTTAGAAGCAAAGAAGGTAAAAAAAAATTTACTTGTCTATATTTAATACTATTGAAACATTCTACTTTGATATATCAAAAGTGCTGTGCCTTTTCCATGACCAAATCACTTTGCCTTGACTCTTTGATTCAAGCAATACATGTCTGTATGAAAAATAAACAAAATCATAGCAGAGTAAATCAGGGTTTTTTCAGAATTCTTTTGTCATGGAAAGGGAAAAAGAGGTCACACTTTTCCTCTTTGTTGCAATTTAAAGTGCAAGAAAGATTCAAAATCTCAAACACACTTTACAACAGAATTTCTATTTTCCCAGGTAATTCTGTGCTTCTCCTTCTTTTATTACTCTATGTCTTGAAAATGAAAATTATCAGAGGGAAACAGCATACTTGGATGACATGATAGCTTGGTGTCAGATTCTATGGCCTGCAGTTCTTTCCCTGTGTAAAAAGTGTAGTCTCAGGTTCTGACCTCAACTTGGAAGGAAGGCACTCACCTCAAAATGTCAATCTCTGAGCCATAACAACAAATTTAATTGTTTAATATTTTAAACTTTTCATTAAGCATGAAGTGAATGTGTGCTTATGTTAGTTTAACACAGCCTGATTTTTAGTGGGGGATGGGAAAAGCCGCAGAGGCGGCTTCTGAAGAAAAAAAACCAAACAACTGTTCAAAGCTTCTACTATGTCTAGCAGAGCCAATCCCTGAATGTTCTGAAAATGGACATGTTACTAGCCCAGTTAAAGAAGTTGGTAACACCTCTGCGATGACATTTAAGAAGGAAAAAAACCGTACACATGCTCCTCCTCTTCTTCTTCTTCTTCATCTTCTTCGTCTTCTTCTTCTTCTTCTTCTTCTTCTTCTGAGGGGTGGGGAGGCAGTCAGTGGGGGGCCATCCCAGCATGGCCAGAACCATGCCACCAGGGCCATCCTGGCACCATGAGCGGCCACGTAGCCAGGACCATGCAGCTGGGGCTGGTGCCAGGAGCACCCATGCAGTGCGGGCCATCTCAGCAGAGCTCACAGTGAACTTTGCCTGCTCAGCTGCTTTTAGCCGGCCGTGCTGCAAACAGAAGGACGGGGTGGCAGCAGCAGCTTCTCCTTTTTGGTGCCCCACATAAGGAGAGGCGCTGAATGGCGCCGATGCCGCGGGGGCTGGCACCGCCCGCAC
>VZSE01004527.1:0-10989 GCA_013398275.1 Promerops cafer | reverse complement strand
GTGTATTCTGGGCATAGACTTCCTCCGGAACGGCTATTACAAAGACCCAAAGGGACGCAGGTGGGCTTTTGGAATAGTCACTGTGGAAACAGAGGCATTAGGCAATTGAATACCTTGCCTGGGTTGTCCAAGGATCCTTCTGCAGCTGGACTTCTGAAGGGGGAAGAGCAACGAGTACCAATTGCCACCTTGACAGTGCATGGCTGATAGTATAGAACAACTCGAGATGCCGTGATCCCCATCCACAAAATGATCCGTGAGCTGGAGAGCCAAGGGGTGGTCAGCAAAACCCATTCACCCTTCAACAGCCCCATCTGGCCTGTGCGCAGGTCTGACAGAGAATGGAGATTGACTGTGGAGTATCGTGCCTTGAATGAAGTGACTCCACCGCTGAGTGCTGCTGTGCCGGACATGCTGGAGCTCCAGTATGAGCTGGAGTCCAAGGCAGCAAAGTGGTATGACACCATTGACATTGCCAATGCGTTTTTCTCCATTCCTCTGGCAGCAGAATGCAGGCCTCAGTTTGCCTTCACCTGGAGGGGCATGCAGTACACCTGGAACTGACTGCCTGCATTCTCCACCAAAATTGTTGTGGTTTGACATTGGCCAAAGCCAAGCACCCACAAAAAAAAACCTATTTACTCATTCTCTGCTGTAGTTGAGCAGAGGAGAATGAGTAAATAGGTTTTTTCTTGGGTGCCCGGCTTTGGCCAATGTCAAACCACTACAGGGCTTATCTTTAAATACTTCAGATACATGTAGAGCAATTATTCTCAGGTGTGATGCAGATGCTGCTGTCAAATTAGGCTGTTACAGGATTATGCTCAGATGTTTCTGGAGAGACCATGGTAGTTAGAAGCAATCTGAAAGCTTGGGAATCCTCATACCTTCCTATTTCAGTTTTGAACTTGATCTCCACTGCCTCACTTTGATAAGAAACCTAAACATGTGATGGAATAATTTTCTAGGTAGAGAGTATTTGCTGAATGAGATGAGGGGAATAGCAGTACCTGAAAATAAATCTATGTAATCCACAAGAAATAGACATGTATGTCACCTTAGAATGTGTTTGTTGGGGTTTTTTTACCTCAGTGGAACTGTAAAAAGTAATTTGTAATGTCAGATAAATAAAAGTATCGAGCCAGCTTGTTCCTTGCCTTTACTGGCATGACATTTCTTCTATTGATCCATTCAGTGTCAGTGAATCAACAGCGCCACAGTGTTGTGGGAACAAGGTTGCATGCAGGTAGCAATGTTGGAGATTCTCCCCCCTTGCATTGTACAACCAAGGACAAGGAATAAAATGCAGTGAGGAAACCCATCTAACAGGGCATCGACAGCCTAATACATCTCATTGTTCTTTCATCAGCTTCCCTCCATGGTGCTCCATGGACATACACTACCATCCCTTTTTCTGCTTCATCCTTGTATTGCCAGTTGATCATATATGTCATAGTCCCCATAATCTTTTTTCCTTCTGGTATTTTTTTAATAATTCCTCTCTTCAGCAACTGGCACAGCTTTCTGACAATACTGTAATTTTGCATTTCATCTCTGGCTGCAAGTATTCTCTTTTTGTGCGCAAATCAATGCAATGGAGAAAAAATGTTGCATCATTTATTGATTCTTCTCCCACTGGCATGTTTTTTACACCACTTCTATTAGACCTGAATTATTATCCAACTGTCTTCAGGGGCTATGACAAATAGGCAGAACCCAAGGATTTAGTCTAACCCTGTAATAATTCTCATAGCTAGAATTGATTTGAAAAATAATTTATGATTTTCTTCTTTTGATTTTCATATCCTCCCCATGTCCAGTTCATGCAAGTGAAACCCTTAACAAAAAGGAGAAGAGTTAATTATGCTGTAAAATGTCAGTGGAACACATCAGCTGTGACCATATTAAACAGTCACAATATGGGTGACTGACTACTGGCCAGTAGAAATGAGTAGCCTTAACAGTAGCCTTAATAAAGTTCTTACAACTATATATGATGAGTATTAGACAAGTGTGGCCAAAACACAGATTTCGATTTAAGCTAAAGCACTAGAGAGTTAGGCTTAATAGACTGCAATAACTGGACCTCAACACTTCCATTAGTGCATGTGTGCTGAATCCAAATCAGTTCTTCTAAGCCTGAACATCTCATTTGATGAGTTTCCCTGAATAGAAATTATGTGATTGTAAACATGATCTGTCAATTTAACTCTTACACAGGGACTCTTTGTATAATCACTCTCTGCTAAAAATTAGTAACAAAGTGAATGAGAAAATTCACGGCGTTTAGAGAATCTTTGGGAAATGCAAATCTAAAGAAGAAAATGTCCTGTGTTGACAGTCAAAGCATTTCAGGATTCAATAACTTGAATGCTTAATCACTAACATATGTGAATCTCTGTGAAATACAAACATTGTTCCATACATGCTCATCTGCCTTGTAATTTCACATTGCTTTTCGCTAATTAGCTACATGCCATCTCTCACCTAATCTCCTTTTGTAACATTTAATCTTCAAATGACAGAATTTATCAGCCAGATGATGCACACAAACAAAGCAGGTCACTATTCTTGCACATAAACATGAATGCCTCTGTCCAAGCTCCCTCTTGATGTGCCAGTAACAGTGAGGAAGAGTGAGGTCATTTGCCCACTTTCTGAGACTGTCTGGCACGGGCTGTCAGGGTTGGAGAAGCTGATTTGGGGACACCTGGTTGATGTTGCTTCAGGCTTGGCCCATTTGTGTCTTCAAAGTCAGCTTAAGCAACCACACAGAAAACCTTGTTTTTCTATTCCACTTGTTTTACTTCTCAGGTTTCTCAGCTGCTTGGGAATGGTGGCAAATTCCCTGCTGTGGCTCTCCTCTACAAGCTGTCATTTCTTTTGCTCCCACTCAGTCTCTGCCACAATTATACTTTGGACTAAACCCCTCACTTCAGAGAGTTCCCTGTTCAGGTATCACAGTAGAATAGTGAAAAACACTGAAATAATGGGTTAGGGCCCTGTGGTTAAGCACATATTTAAGCAACCTGCCTGAAAAACAGATTTCGATCCCAAAGGAATATGAGAGAATCAAAGTTATTTAATGTGGAAATAGGGCATTTATAACCCACCTGCACATTCATTTGGTATTGTCTATCCATTCCATGACTTTCTGATACATCAGCAAGTTTCAGCCTCAAGTAACACAGGAGTAAATGTCTCATATTGTCAGCTTTGATTAATTTCATGGAAATTGTTGGCTTGTTAGAGGAGAATTAAATTTTATTAAGTCTTCATGAGAGACTAATTGTAGTAAGAATCTCTACTAGGAAATCAAGAATCTACTCAGGAGAGTTTTCAAGGAATTGACATTATATTAAACTGGTGCATGTTTGGGTTTCTTTCCCCTTCAATTTGAAATGGTGAGATACTCAACTGAATTAATCTTCTCCACACTTTTTTTTTTTTTTTTCACTTGGAGCTACCTCTGTCACAAAATTACTTCATAAGCTAACTTTAAATGAATATACACTTGTGGATATGAGATTTGCCTTTTGCTCCATGCCACATGAGACTGCACTATTGCTTGAAAATTAAATAAAAACTAGAAATTGAACTCTGGGAGGCACTAAAAGTCTGCTGCCTGTTATGTGCATGGATTTCAAAGTGCGCTATTCATTTATTGAAAATTTATTGGACATGTATTTGTTTCACTCCTTATAAAGATATACTCATGAAGACAGTCCTACACCATGAAGAGAAAATGTAAACAAAACAAGAAATTCATCACCTTTCTGCAGGAGCAGAATTTGAACACAAGTGCCTGGAAATGAGTGTAGAGTGAACTCTTGCTCCTAATACAAACCAGCACGTCCAATATTAACAATACTGCATCATACCACAAATACAGATACCAGCAGTTCATCAGCAAGGTCAAGTAGAAGTGTTGAGATCGTTACTAAAGAAGGGCATGAAAGAAGTTTGGCTCATGAGCAGAACAGTAGTATATCCAGAGGAAGATCTATCCCAACTCACTAAGTGATGGAGGCAGGAACAATCAAAGCCAGGTTCCCAAGCACATGACCACGTTTCTCTGGAAGTACCCTTTCACTTTCAAATGAGAAATGTGATTTTTAATGTCCTAGCACTAGACAAGTTGTCAGTCCCATATGATCCTCTTGGGAGTTTGTCTATGCAGAGGTGACACAAAAATACTGATCATGCATGGATGGAATATTTTCCTGAACAGAGACTTCAAGGAACAAGTGGTATTCCACTGCCTGTATAAGGCCAGACCAGAGCCAGACATTGGATTTTGGCTTGCACCACAAGGGACATCTTGCCTAGACTGAACCCTGTTCATCCATTGGCTAGTACAACTGATATGGCTGGATATGTCTCCTGTCAGTCAGAAGTGTTTGGATACCCAGGGAAGAGCACGTATCCCTAAAGAGCTGATCTCACTTCCAAAGGACTGCAGAAAAGGATGCTGATAGAGTCAATATTTGTTAAGGTGAAGAGTGGCAACATGGTAGTGGGAATGATTTGAAGATCAGAACTAGTTCCTTCTCATACAGCTTCATCCTTACAAAAGCCTAGATTTTCCTAGACAAAAGAATAAAAATAGTTATTTTCTGTGCTACCAGTGTCTTATAAAGGGTGTCCTCTGACTCTCAGATCCTGTTAGTGTCCTGTATTTTTGGAGGTGAATAAGATCAAAGGTCTGAAAAAATTACTGGTGAAGTATTGGTTTTGAGGTCATTCTAAAAAGATTCCTAACAGAAAGAGAACAATTGGTTTGAAAGATGAACTATAAAAAATGGTGTACACTTGTGTATGTGTGCATGCACCAAAGAAACAGCAGAGGAGGTTTTACATGAACAGACTGTATTGGTAACAAAGGACATAGGAAACAACAATCAATCTGCTAAACACTGGCAAACTGGTGTTTTTTAGTTGACCCCAGAAAATGACTGCTCTCGTAAGGTCACAGCCCATGTATGACCTGTCACTGACACCTTTCTTAAGTAAAGATCCAATACAGTTATAGTGTATCCTATGCTGATTCTTTTCATCTTATCTCCACAAGAAAACACACTGCACTCTTAAAATTCTCTAAAAATCAGGAAACTAGGACAATGGGCTTATCTTGTTCATGAAGGTTTGAGTAAGCGTCATTGTAAAATAACTGAGGATTCCTGAAGTGTATGAAAACCAGTCAATGCAAGAACCTACCATGACAAACCCAAGAGACACAGTGGGGACTCAGGAGTAAGCACCCATTGTCCTCTGTGTTGTACGTCACTGATCTCAGTCGGAGCAGCTGGGCACAGCCATCTCAGTGCTGGTGACTAGATGTGAAAATGTAAGTGCCAAGCTTTAACCTACTTAGAGACAGTTTAAAAATGGTACCTCGCCCTCTCATAAGGTCTTGCACTGAGTTTCATTACATTTGTCTCCTACAGCATATATTAATGGAAGAGTATAGAATAATATGCTGTAGGCTTCCTAAACACCCAAGAAGATTAGTGGGACATGTCAGGTCACTTTGGGACAGAAAAACAACATGGTTAATTGGTGACCAGTTCCCTCTTTGACTCCCAGCATAGGATAAAACTATGTAATTAGCAGACAAACAAGTTTGGGAAATCTCACTACAGTTCTGGGACTGAATTATTGTCAGGCTAGAATGAAATGGGTATTCAGCAGGTAAAGGTCAAGCTTTCAGTCCAGAGGGAACAGAGAACCCCATCCATTCAATTCACAAATCCCAGAAGAAAATTCAAGTCATGGTGATATATTTAGCTGTCTAAAAAGGACACTCCCTGTGATGCAGCTGAGATGAGGCTTCTTCTGACTTCATGAAGGCTGCAGCTCAAAATATCACAGAAGGCAGAAACTGGAATAAATGGAGCAGCATCTACCAAGCAAACACTAATGAGAACTTAACTCCCAAGGAAATAAATGCAACTTGTGAGAATGGTGTTAAACCTCAGCCTTAGAAAAGAGAATTGAAATAAAACCCACACAATGATAATATCTTTCATGAGAGTTTCTATAAAGGGACCTCATTACTTTAGTTTAGTTGTGCTTTTTTCCTTTTTTGCTTCAAATTATTTTTGATTCAGTTTTCACAGAGTTCAAGAAATGTTAAACTAAAAAAATTAAACCCCACACATTTCTGTCAAAACCACCTGAAAATCGAATTCTTCAGCAGAAAATGCTACAGATAAAATGTAATGACTTCAAAAGTTATTGCTCATTTCTGCTTCCGGTTGCTAGAAGAAAAATGTTTTCAATCACAAAAGAAATTCTGCCTCACAAAAGCTTTTCTTTTAATTTTACAAGGAGTTACTTTGATCACAAAGAAGTCTAAAGCAGCTGTGTTTGTGGAAAGGGATTCCACAGGGCAAAAGGTAAAAATTTGGTATTTTTTTCCCTGGGAAAGATTGTGAAATACCATGGCAGGATCCCTTTGTCAGCTTCCGAGAGCAGATGAGCTTTTGGAGAGGAATAAAAATGATAGGAGCACAGTGTTCCTCCTTTTAAAAATAAAGGTTTTCAGAGCAAAGACACAGACACTCTCGGAAAGCCCATTCTCCTGGGGCTTCAGGAAAGATAAAACTGTCTTCTACACGTTCAACAGTAAGGGGAACTACTAACTGGAAAGTAGTTCTGTTTTCTGACAGGGCATTTAAACATTTCCTGGGTCTTACTAGGAAATTCAAAATTGAGGGGCTTAATAATTAAACAACCTTTTCCACATGATTACCACATTAGATACAGAGCTGTGATTGAGTTATTGCTTGATGACACTACAATTTCATGTGGGCCCCATTTTAGGTTGATTACTTGCATTGCTTAATTATAAGGTACATCACTGCTTGAACTGATTTCCTGTTTTGCTTATTGCATCATGTGATTGCCTGATTCACAAAAGCAATTATGCTCAAACAAAATCACTACCAGAAGCTTGGAGAATTGGACTCCTGCAGTGAGCAGACTGTGTCTTCCCTTGTGGGTTTTCATTATTGCGGATTTTTTACTTTACCCTTTTCATTTTTAAGCCTTGTGCTTCTTCGTAAGCATAAAATAGCACATTGATTATTTGCTATGGATGGATTGTGTGAGCTCATTTTTTATGGTGCATGAAGCAACACAGGTGAATGACATCCCTCAGCTGTCAGGTGAAATCAAACAGTCCTGACACTGCTGTCAGTTTATCAGGAATGGATGGAGGATGGCAGCACTCCCAGATTACCAGCCCTCCTAAAAAGAATTTGAAGTGATATTTTCACCTGTACATTCCTGCAGCTAGATAAGAAAATAAGAAGAGATATTGTATAGAAGAGGAATTACCATAAAAAATTCCAAACAGAGGGTTCCCTTGTCCCCTTTTGGGGGCTTTAAAGGGAGGCTGGAGAATAGTTTGTAAAGAATTTTGCCCAAGAATATCAAAGATGAAGTGACAACTAAGGCTGTATGTGATGTAGCACACTTGGGCTGTGGTGGACAGGCTTCTGTATTGCCACATCCGAGGTTAAATCCAATCTTAGGATCAGATCCTGACCCTTATTGGGAAATGAAGTGACAGCAGGAGAAATAGGAAAAATAATTGCTGAATTCTTTGATATCACCGAAATGGAAATACATTACCTGTTGTAGTAATTCTCAGGAAACTTCCAGTCTCCCACATCCAGGTCTGTTTCATCTGACTTGCCAGAAGCATTTTAATCAGGTTCAAAACTGCAGCAGGCAGGGAGGAATAACACTAAAAAAAAACCTTAATACATGTTCATCATAGAATCATAGAATGTTTTGGTTTGGGGGGGACCTTAAAAATCACCTAGTTTCAACCCTCCTACCATGGGCAGGGACACCTTCCATTAGACCAGATTGCTCAGAGCCACACCTAACCTGGCCTTGAGCCTCTCCAGGGATGAGGCATCCACAGCTTCTCTGGGCAACCTGTTTAGTGCCTCATCACCCTCACAGTAAAGAATTTCTTCCTAACCTCTAATCTAAAACTACTCTCCTTTAGCCTGAAGCTATTACCTCTGGTCCTGTCACTTCATGTCACTTTATCCCCTTCCTGTTCTCCCCAGAGAACCTGTATCTTCCATTCCAGCTCTCCATTCATGTAGACATCCCTTCACATCCCAGCGATGCCAATAAGATTATGCCTCTGCAAGTGGGCACATATCCCTAACTCCTCTTGTTCATTCCCTGTGTTCTGTGTGTTTGCACAAAGACATTTAAATTTGGTCCTCAGTGAAGCCAACTAACTGTCTGGAGTGTCAGGAATTCCTCTGTGGATTTTCAGGTGTTCTCCTCCTGGCCTGTGATCCCAGTCCAAGCTCTGGGATCTACTGCTGACACTGACATTGAACTGGTTGGAGTGGAATGGGCAGAAGTTCTCATCTCCTGCCACCTTGAGTTTAAAGCCCTCTTCACCAGCCTGGAAAGTCTTTGACCTAAGGTGCTCTTCCCCTTCTTGGACAGATGGACCTCCTCAGCCCCCAGTAGACGCCATTTCTCAAAACAAGAAATAATGTCAGCAGAGAAGGGAATAGAAAATCAAACAATACTTACTACTACTGTTTAATGAAACCTCCGTTAGATCTGCCATCCATCCGAAAAGCTGTGGGTGGCGTGTTGTCAGGGTGGATTATTTCTGACAGAGGCACAACTCTGAATGTTTCTCAGATAAAGCTATCTACTAGTAGGTTGACCAGGGAGACTCTTAGTCCTTACTCAGTGGTGAGAGCACACCAGACATCCATAGGGAAGAAACAGCAGTGCAGTTATGTGTCACAGGGAAAACCGTTCCTGTTGAACTAGGTAGACCTTGCTGCAAGGCACACATTAAAGCTTATGCAGAAATATGCTGAAATTTTCAGTTACAGTAAATAAAGGAACACATTTTGAGTGTGATGTCAAAGGGAAGGAGGCATGTTCATACTTTGAGAAATCTCTGCTCTTGGATTCTGGGTAACTAGGCTGAATTCCAGGCTGCCACTACTGGTATACTAGTTTTGGGTGGGATGAAGTTAATTTTCCTTATAGTAGTTAGCATGGTGCAATATTTTGGATTGTGACCAAAAAATTGTTGGTAACATAGTGGTGCTTTAGTTATTTCTGAGCAATATTTGCACAGGATCAGAACTTTTCTGTCATACTACACCACAGCAAGCAGGGTGAGAGTGCACAAGAAGTTGAGGTGACACAGCCAGAACAGCAGACCCCCAAATGACCAAAGACATATTCCATACACCATGCTGAGCAATAAAACCTGTGGGAAAGAAAGAGGAAGGTGGGTCCAGGGTTATAGTGTTGGCCTTTTGAACAACTGATACACATAATGGACAGAGAACATCCCTGATCTCCTGGGGGAGGCTGAACACCTGCTGGCCTTTGAAAAGCAGTGCAAGAATTCCTTGTTTTGCTTTACTTGGTAGCACAGCTTTTGTTTTATCTGTTAAATTATCTTTATCTCAACCCCCAGGTTTTCACATTTACCCTTTTGACACCCTTTCACATTCCACTTAGTGGGGAGTGAATGAGTGAGTGGCTGTGTTGGGCTGGGGCTAACCCACTACAGCTGGTCATGCAAATGTTAATAAATCATCTAACCCTGACATTGTGAGGTCTGTTACTAACTCTCTGCTTTTACCATGCACAGTGCCATTTGTATAGGCTATGTATCACCTGCATGTGTGAAGGTAATTTCATTCTGGAAGTTCACTGCAGTTTTAGGGCCAGTGCCTCTCCACAGCTGCAGAATAATGTGCTGCTGCACACATCCCCCTTGTCTGTCTTCTCTGTTTCTTAAAAAAACTTTTTTTGTGTAGCCAAAGGAAAGCTCTTATGTGACCTCTCCCAAGGTCACACATGTCTTGACAGAGTTGATCAAGAGAAGCTTGGAATCTTCTGCCCTGAACTAAGAGCTGCAGTCACAAGAGCAGAATCCTGTCCTAGCACGCTTGCGGAGTTGAGCTCCATTCACTTCTGAGTTTTTCAGTGCTGATGAGAATAAGCAATGGCAGCAGGAGGTTTGCCCCTATGTCTTAATATAAAAACTGCCAGTTTGCTACTTAGATGTGTTGGTGCTGCTCACATAGGGCCTGCACAAGCCACACTTGTGACAGTAGCTGTGGAAATGAAGGTCCCTCTGAGTGGCCGCACAACCACTTGGTGCTCAATCTGGTGCTCCCAGATTTTGTTTCATCTGAAAACTGCTGAGGATTCACTCAGCTTGTGAGCCTCAGTCAGTATGAGTCTCAGTAAGACATCTACGAATACTTAAAGAGAAGCAGTTTCACAGTCAACAGGACAACTGAGCTGTTCTAAGCCAGCCATTCCCATTCTTTGGCCCACCTGCCTAGGACTTTGCTGAGATACATAGATATGCATACATTCAGGCTGATGACATTTTCTAGGCACACAGTGACATTTTCTAGTTCTCAGGGATGTCACTAAACTTCACTGTCTTCTCTTCCCTGCTGAATCCTGGTGTTCAAGACACTGGACTGGTTTTGCAGAGGTGCTCAAGTGAGTCCTGTTTAATGATCATACTGAAAACTGGTTCTCCCCATGCACCAGGACAACACAGATCTACTCCCGCACACAACTGTCAGGTCAAATATTGCCAGTTACTTTAACACAGGAGCAGAGTAACCAGAAACAATGGCTCATTTCAGAACTTTTCTAGTGGCCCCTCCTAAAGATACAGAAAACTTTTCAGGCGCTTGTATTGAGACAAAATTGCTGAAAAGTTTTTTAGGAGGAAAGAAATCTTGTTTCTTTCACAAAGGCTCTCTTCCCAGCAAAACAGGACTAAGAAGAAAAGTGAGGTGTTTCTGTACACTTCTGCTCTTAACATGGCAGTGGGAAGCATGAGACACATGTTTGATTCACCAAGGCTGAAGAGAAATTAGACTATATGCTTACAAAATGTTTCTGACGGACAAAAACTTGTGACAGAAGAGGTGTCTCCGTTTGGGAGGA
>VZSE01004526.1:3174-33158 GCA_013398275.1 Promerops cafer | reverse complement strand
GGATGGGATGGGATGGGATAAAAGCATCAGGGCAAGGTGGATTCCCAGCTTTGGGATGGGAAGATCAGGTTGGGATGGGATAAATCCAGCCGGACAAGGTGGATTCCTAATTTTGGGTTGGAATAGAACCCACAGGGCAAGGTGGATTCCCACATTTGGGATGGAATAAAACTGGCAGGACAAGGTGGATTCCCAGGTTTAGGATGGGAAGATCAGGTTGGGATGGGATAAACCCAGCTGGGCAAGGCAGATTCCTAGGTTTGGGATGAATCTTGGGCTGTAGGGAGGCTCATTCCCAGGAATCTCCCAGGAATAAAGGGCCTTGTGAGCAAGAATTTCTGCCGGGGTCCACAGATGCAGGCAATAATGGGAATCTTCCCGAAAATCCCCCCAAAAGGGAAGCTACTCAACACCTGAGGCAGAGGGATTTATGGATCAAAGAAGGAACACCAATTATTGTGGGATTTATGGATCAAGGTGGACTGAGATCCCACAACTTGTTGCACTTGTGCCTTTGTCTCACACTTCCAGAGCGGGGGAGGGACACCACTTTTCCAGCCTGTATCCAAAGAAAAATGGGATTTTTTTGGGGTCCCTTAGACTCACATGCTCAGAGGGGAAAGGACACCACTTTTCCAGCTTTTATCCAAGGAAAAACAGGATTGATTTGGTCCCTTAAACTCACAGATCCAGAGGAGGAAAGACACTGCTTTTTCAGCCTGATTCCAAGGCAAAACAGGATTTATTTTGTCCCTTAAAGTCACACATCCAGAGGAGGAAGGACACTGCTTTTCCAGCCTGATCCCAAAGAAAAATGGGACTTTTTTTTTTTTTTTTGGTCCTTAAAACTCACGAATCCAGAGGGGAAGGGGCACCACTTTTCCAACCTGATTCCAAAGGAAAACGGGGATTTTTGGGGTGCTCGCTCACAGACATCTGGGGCACGGCAGAGCCAAGGGGTGAAGCCAAGGCCAAGAAGATCCCGGGATGAACTTCCTGAGAGCAGGGATGAGCTTCCCGGGAACAGAGCTGAGCTGCCCGGGAGCAGGGGCCGAACCTCCCGGGCGCAGGACTGAGATTCCCGAGAGCTCTGGGCTTCCCGGGAGCAAAGCTGAGATTCCCGGGAGCAGGGCTGAGCTTCCCGAGAGCAAAGCTGAGATTCCCGGGAGCAGGGCTGAGCTTCCCGGGGATCAAGGCCGGGACCTGCTGAGCAAAGAAAGGAAAGGGGAAAAGAACCGCAGAGATGTTGGGATGAAGCTTTTCCTGGGAAACAAGAGGTTTGGAGCCGGGAATGGTGGAGCCAGGAATGCCCCAAATAACCTGCAAAAACCGGAGCAAAACGGAGAGGAAAAAAACCCGAAAATAAATGAATTTAAAGCCCAAAAAAAGACCGAGAAAAGCGGGGGGAAAGCCAATTTTCCTTTTGCAGCGGCTCCCTTGGAGCCCCAGCGCCGGCGGCGCGGAGGCGGGAAGTATTCCTGCCATTCCTTGGAGCGCCGGGATGCCACACACATGGTGTTTGTTCACGGCGAGCAAACAGATTGTAAACTGGCTGATAATTTCGGTGCTGACAATGTCATTTACAGCTGTCAGCCCTTTGTGCGCCGTGTTTGCTTTATTCAAATATGAACCCGCCGCCCCTCCCTCCCCGCGCTTCCTTCTGCATTAAAATCCCATCAATTCCCTGCCAGGCCGCCTTATCTAAAATTCATTGGAGGCCAATCACTTGCATGAATGCTTTGGGGTTGCCATGGAGGCGAGAAGTCTAGTGGCGACTTCGGGGGATTAGGAAGTTTCGCTTGGAAAAGCCTTGAAGTGCTGGAGAGGGGAAAATTAAAACAAAAAGCCCCAAAAAACCCAAACCAAAGCAAAACAAAAACCGCGGAAAAATCAGTGATTTCTGAGCTGATTTCAAGCCTCGCTTAGCCTCGAATTCCCGGGAAAATCCCGGCGTGTCTCTCTGCTTCCCAGCCCGCTTCCATAATAAATTCAAGGCCGGCTCCCGGTAGATTGATTTGGATCCAGCTGCTTCCCAGGGCGCTTCCCGCAGGTCGGGAAGCATCTCCCATTGTTAATGGAGGTCATGGCACCGCTGTTAAATAATTCACAGCGGCCTCTCCCCGCCCGCCCGGGCCAGCTGCAGATGTTGCCACCTGTATCCCAAACCTTTGGACATTCTGGGAATATCCCAGTGATTTGTTGCTCCAGCTGGGGTGAAGCAGGAGGATGCAGCGGGATGAATCTGGGGGGATTTGGGTTTAGCTTGGAGCTTCCCGGTGTTGTTGCAGTTGGATTTTTGGGGTTGCTTTTCTGGGATAATTTGTGAGCCAGAGCCCCAAATCCCAAACTGCGTCAAAATCTTGGATTTATGGATTGGAGCAGAGAGGGAAAGGAGGTGTTTATCCGGGGAAAAGTGGGGATACGACCCCTCCAGAGTGACCCACAGGTGACAAAGTCGTATTTTCCCATCCTATGTCATTCTGCTTTTCCCTCCTGCCTCATCCTTCTCTTTTCCCCCCATTAGGGATTAAATCCCTGGAGTCAAACCTCAAAGGGAAAAAGCCCCAGACTGGTTTGGTGAGTCTGGATTCTTCCTGCCTTCCCCNGGAGTCCTCCCCCCTTCCCCCCCCCCCCCAAAAAAGGGCCTTTATTTACCTTGGGGGTTCTGAAATTCCCGAAGTGCTCGTGGAGCACTTGGAGCTCCACTGCCTGGAGCTTTCAGTGGCACAGGAGGGGCTGCTGCAGGGATGAGATTCCCAGGAGAAGGGCTGAACTTCCCAGGAGCAGCACTGAGATTCCTGGGAGCAGAGGTGGCACAATCCCGGAGCCATCCCAGCCATCCTGGCATTCCCACAGTGAATGGATTCATGGCATCAGGGACTGTGATGGAGGTGGTAATGACAAGGATTGTCCTGGGCATTCCCTATGATCCCATCCCCTTCTCCCATGGGATGAGATTCCTCCCCTCAACCTGATGGTGGGTCCAGACAGATTTTTGGGAAGGCAATGCCATATCCATGAATCCCAGAGCTCCATCTCCTCCTGGAAACCTCCCCATTATCCCACTTGACCACAGGAACAAACATCCAGCACACACCAACCAAAACTCGTCAGGATATTCTTCCCGGATGCAGGGAGGGATGGAAGGACTGGAGGTGCATTTATTACTCCTGATCCCACTCCAGGACGTGGATGTGCCCTGGATAATGCCAAAGGTCCTGAATGGGATTTCTCCTGGATCCAGCACCCAGCCCAGTGCTGAGATGACTCCAAAGCTCATCCAGGTTTTCCCCACCACATCCAGGGGCAGTTCTTGCAATCCCAGGTTTCTCCAAGCCCTACCCAAGCTCTCCTTGGGATGGGAAATCCACTCCCCTGCTGGGATCAAGGCAGCCCAGCCTTCCTGGGAACGACCCTGAAGCTCCTTTTTCCCTTTAATATTCCATATTGAACTGCCATCATTCCCTGGTTTTGCCCCTTTTCCTCAGCTCCTCCACCTCGGGAAGCTTTGGGAATGACAGAGGTTGTTCCCTCGCAACCTTGGCACATTCCAGGATTTGGAAATCCCTGGCCAAGGAGCCGCTGACGGGTTTTGTTCCCTTGCTGCTCGGGCTCATCTTCCTTTCAAGTCGGGCTCTTTTTTCCCAAATTACAAAAGGGAAAAAAAAAAAAAAAAGAAAAGGAAAAAAGTGGGAAGGAGCTTTTCCCTGTCATTTGTCTTGCTGGGTATAAAAGCAGGAATAAAAGAGGGAGAAGAGAGGAAAGTTTTCCTTTGTTTCAGGAATGTCTCATTTCAATTTGAAACCAAACTCAACCTGTGTGTGCTGCTTTATAAATTCCAGCTGGGAAAAGGCCTTGGAATTGTGTCAGGGCTGAGGTGTTTTTCGAGCAGGGATTGCTGTTTTTTACCCCAGAATGGTGAAGTCAAGGGAATCCTGGAATTCTGTTGTTCCAGTAAAATTTAATGCTCAAACATCATCTCTTTGGAAAACTGGGTACTGAAAAATTCTGGAACAGTTTGGGTTAGAATTGAACTCATCTAAGTTTCATTCCCAGGGACACCTCCCACTATCCCAGGTTGCTTCAAGCCCCGTCCAACCCGGATTTAAAACTTCCAGGGATTTGGCAGCCACAGCTTTTCTGGGAAAACTCAGTGCCTCCCCAGCCTGCCAGGGAAGGATCCCTTCCCAAAATCCCTGGGGCAGCGGGAAGCCATTCCCGCTTATCCCATCACTCCCTGCCCTTGTCAAAAGTCCCTCTCCAGCCTAATTGCTATCAATGGGATTCGGGATCACCGGGAGATGCCGTGTGGTCCAACAAGCCCCACAACCAAAGCCCAAATCGACTCCCAATGGAGCTCCCTCTTTTTTTTCCCATTATTATTCCCCTTCCCTTTCACCCTTCCCGCTTTCTTTCCCAAACAAAACCGCCGCCGCCGGCTCAGCCGCATGCCGGACAATGCCCCCCGCACAATCCCACCCCACAATTCCAGGCCTCTCCTGGGATATTTACGACACATCCCGCAGTTGTCATGTCAACCCCCCAGGCGAGGGCGGCCCTAAATCAAGCTGTCAAGGGGCCGGGAGAGTCCCACTATGGAAAAGGACATCCCTGAGTGACACCCGGGGAGCATCTGGCATTTCGGGATCGCCGCCGCCGCTCCCTCTTTTTGGGTTTGGAAGAGGAGCAGGGCAAGGCAGGAATATCAATGGGATGGTGGGGATGGCTCCTATTTTTCCTTTTGTTGCAGTGTCAGGTGGTGATTTTCCTTCAGGAATTCTGAGGTTGGCAGGGCTGGATCCAACTTTCTTGGAGGTTTTTTCCAGCTTATAAAATCCTGGGATTCCAGGATCACAAGCTCTTCCCTCTCTCTCCATAGGAGGCAGCTTCTCTCCATCCTCAATCTGCCCTAAGGAATTTTCCTCCTTCACACCACAATTTCCAGGATCTCCAGGATCAGAGAGGGATCCTTCATCAGGAACTGGAATGATAGGATAAGGAATGGCTCAAACAGAAAAAAAGGGAATATTAGATGGAATATTGGGAAGAAATCCTTCCCTGAGCAGGTGGCCCAGTTTTCCCAGAGAAGCTGTGGCTGCCCCATCCCTGGAATTGTTCCAGGTCGGACAGGGCTTGGAGCAACCTGGATTTGTGGAAGGTGGGGAGGAGATGGATAATCTCCCAAGCCAAACCATTCCATGATTAAGGAAGAGCTCAGAATTTGATTAAACACCTCAGGCCAATCAAAACCTTGTGCATTCCTGTTGTATGGGAAGCGCTGTGTTTTCCAAGCCTGGAAATCCATTTATCCTTCCCCCAAGCCAAGCCTCAAGGCTGGAAAATCAGGGTAAAAATATTCCTGAGAGATGATAGCCCGAAATCTTAGGAAAGACTTTAGTCCTGACTACTTTAGACCAGGGTTTAGCTCTTACTTAAACTCAGACTTTGCACCCCAACTGCTCCATTAATTCCGTATTTTCAGCCCTGCGGGCTCACTGGGAAAAGTGAGTTGCTGCTCCGCCGGGGTTACAGCCGCTCGGAAGCTCCTCCCGGGCGGAGCAGCCTGGGTGGCACTGCCACCATCAGCGAGGTGACAACGGCGCGGGGGGCACAGACGGGGAGGTGCCAGGCAATTAGCGAGCCCAGCAGCATTGCCGGGAAAGCTTCCCGGCAGGAAATCGCTCCCCAGCCCTCGGAGCCGCTGCTTGCCCGGTGGCCAGATGGCTCCCGAGGCTATTCCAGCCAGGAGTGACAATTTTCCACGGATGTAAATGACACCGCGGCGGTGGCAGCGCGGTTGTTCCCGGCTAATTGCCGGGCTGTCCGTCATTATTAGATTCCACGCGGACACGGATTTGCGGCATTCCAGGGATCGATGCTTAGGACGAGGTTTAAAATAAAAAATTACGGGCGCTGCACGGGGGTGAAAAATCCCGGGATTTTTGCATCCCAGCGCGGAGTTGGCAAACAAGCTCCAAAGGGCGGGCGGGGAGCGCTTCCCTTTGTGTCCCGGCCGAGGGCACGGCAGGATCACAGAGCCCATCCCGGCGCTGTTTGCTTTGGGAACAATCGGGAATGGCGGGACAAGAATGGCACCCCCTGACCATGACTAATTGAATCCCGGCGGGAGCGGGGCCGGGACAAAGCGCCGCTCCCGCCGCTCCAGCCGGGAGCAGCCGACAGTGATTGATGCCGCCGTGATCCCGAACAAGGCTCCTGAAAGCCCGGACCTGCTGGATTTATCCAGAGGCTGCTTTTCCCCTTGGACAAGGTGCCCTTGGCTGCAGCCTCCAGCTCCGGCTGGGATCTCTGTCACCACCTCCGGGATCCCAGTTTCTCTGCCAGGATCCCTCTATTCCCACTGGAACATTCCCATCCCTGCTGAGACCCCGTTGTCCCTGCCAGACCCTCACCATCCCTCCCAGGACCTCACCATTCCCACCAGGATCCTTCCATCCCTTCAAGGACCCCACCATTCCCTCCAGGACTCCTCTATCCCTTCCAGGAACCCCACCATTCCCACCAGGACCCCTCTATCCCTTCCAGAACCCCACCATTCCCACCAGGACCCCTCTATCCCTTCCAGAACACCACCATTCCCTCCAGGATCCCTCTATCCTTTCCAGGACCCCTCTATCCCTTCCAGGACCCCACCATTCCCTCCAGGACCCCTCTATCCCTTCCAGGAAGCCCACCATTCCTACAGGGATCCCTCTATCCTTTCCAGGACTCCCCCATTCCCGCTGCATCCCCACCATCCCCAGAGGTGCCATCCTGATTCCCAGTGTGATTCCAAATAAGTCTCCATAACCACGGGCACATATGGACCTGCAGTTCATGGATTTATCCATTCATTCCCTTAAAAGTCCTTCCAGAGGTTGCTTTGCCCATTTGGAAGGGTTGGAGCAGTCTGTGGGAGCAATGGGATAGGGAAAGGCAGGAATTTTGCTTTAATATCTCCTTATCTATCTGTGTCTATCACAGAGGATTTTATATTGGAAATCCAGAGGCAAAGCCAGATGGGAAAAGCCATTCATGGCTTTTAGGATCAGCCAGGATCTCAAACTTCCAGCTCAGCACCCTGGAGCAATGGTATCCCCGAAAAAAAAACACCTGGGAAAAGTGCAGGAGAGGAGCTCCACATCCCTGAGCTGGGGGTGGCATTTCTACCCTCTGCTCCAAGAAATCCTCACTTTTCCACCAGGAATTCCCACAGCAACCACAAATCCCATGTCCTGAGGGCTGGAATGGGCATCGCAGCAGTGGCTCCAATCCCAAGATCCTGAAAGGCTGAAAAATGAGGATTTGAGCTGTGGGCTCCCAGCCCGGGGTTTTTTCCAGCTGCCCCCAGCACACATTCCAAGTTGGCTCCCTCTCCATGCCCTCCAGGCAAGCATCCAGGCTCTGGGTTACTGCACTTGGTTAAGGGAAGGCCGGGAAGTCCATTAAATCCTTTCTTTCGGGATACGATGGAGTGAAAATCAGAGATTTATTTGCTCCTCCTGGAGTCAGGATTTTGGGATCCAGGTGCCAGCAGGGCCGGCTGGAGTGGGACTCAACAGAAGTGGGATTGAGCGATGGAAAACCAAAGGGAATCCAGCCTTTGGACCTTGCTCCAGTGGGACAATGAGTTTTGTGGCAAAACCTTTTCCTGACCTTTGCCTCAAAGCTTTTCCTGAGTTTTCTCTTGTTATGCCCTTGTCCTGGAGGAGTTCCTGGAGCAGCTCCGTGTCTGCTCCCACAGGGGCAAATCCTGGGAGAAAAGAGCTTCCTTTTCCTCCTGGAAAAGGAAGTGACTCTAACTGGGATGCGGAAGGGAACTTCAGGTGGTTGCTGGAGCTGCTGCAGGAGCATCCCAGGGATTGACCTTCCCAGTGGGAGCATCCCAGTGCTGTGTCCCTGATCCCTCGGGAGAGCCAGGGATGCAGCAGAGCATCCCCATCCCATCTGGACTTAGCCAAGACTGGAATAACCAGAATAATTCCTCTTTCACTCCACTCCCTTGGGAAGCCTCTGTATTCCAGGCTGTGGTGAGCACTCCAGGGCTGGAGCATCCAAGTCCAGGAGCATCTCAGAGCCAGAGCATCCAAATCCAGGAGCATCCCAGGGCTGGAACATCCCAGTCTGGGAGCACCCCAGTCCCTGATTGCTCAGTGGAATCCGGGAGGCAGCACAACATCCCTATCCCAAGCCAATCCCTGCTGTTTGCACTGGAATAACTCCACTTCCTCCGCGTTTCCTGTGAAGCCGCCACATTCCAGGCTGGGATGAAAATCCCAGGGCAGGAGCATCCAAGTCCAGGAGCATTCCAGGGCTGGAACATCCGAATCCAGGAGCATCCCAGTCCAGGAGCATCCCAGTCCCAGATCCCTCAGTGAGATCAGGGAAGCAGCAGAGCATCCTCCTTCTCAGCTTTCTCCCCAGTCTCTGGGAAGCCTCTGCAGTACCGACCGGGGTGAGGATCCCAGCACTGGATCATCCAAATCCAGGAACATCCCAGGGCTGGAACATCCCAGTTCGGGAGCATCTCAGGGCTAGAACACCCCAGTCCAGGCCCATCCCAACCCCTCAGTAAAATCCGGGATGCAGCAGAGCATCCTCATCCTCAGCTTTCCCCCCTCCCTGGGAAGCCTCCACATTCCAGGCTGTGTGAGCCGCTCTGGAGGCTCTCGGTGCCCGGCGCAGCATTCCCGGCGCACGATCCCGCAGGATCTGTACACTTGGCCGGGCTGTGTAAACTCTGACATGTGCCTGTCAATCTCTGCCATATTTGCCGATGGCTTTATCCCAGCCTGATTAGTTTCCCGAACAAATTGGAGCGAAGGAAAACATCACCTCCAGTCTGGAAAAGCCAACATTCCGGGGAGTTTTCAGATCTCTCTATTTACATGGACACGGGGTGTTTTCCTAAGGCTCTGGAAGTGATGGTAATTGAACAGTGCCAGCGTGTGAGGAGAGGCTGATGAGTGGGAAAGGTTTTCCAAACAACGCCGCTGGATTTGGCCGCAGCCTTGGCGGGAGTGTTTGTGGAGCGTGCGCCCGGCGCAGTGTCAATATTCCCGAATTTCGAGGTGGCGGGAGCGGGACTTTGTTTGGAAAATGGCTCCCTGATATCATCAGCAAGTTTACAAACGGCCCGTGGCCAAATAGAGCCAGAGCTTAAGGAAGCACCCGCCCAGGATTCAGGGAATGTTTGCTGTTTGCCCAGGGATCCCAAAGAACTTCCATAAATACTGCCCTTACCCCAAATCTTGGGAGGCAGCCCCGGCGTGAGGTAGTGACCCCACGGCTCCCGCTTTTCCAGGGAATCCCCAGGCACAGCAGGCTCCTGATGGAGCTGTCTCAGCTGGAATCTTCCTCTGCGTTCCCATTATCCAGATACTACCAGGAGGAAATGGCAGCCCAAAATTCCATCCCAAATCCCATTAACCAAATATTGCCAGGAAGAACCTGCATCCCAAAATTCCATCCAAATTCCCATTATTCAAACATTGCTGAGAGGAAACTGCATCCCAAAATTCCATCCCAAATTCCCATGAACCACTAGAGGGCCCAAAAATTTTACCAAAGGGTTTTCCCTCCTGAAACGAACTCCAATTTCCCCTTTTTTTCGTGTGGGAAGGAGGAGCAAGGTGGGAAGGGAACACTGGGGGTTAATAAACAACTCCTGGCTCCAGAATTATTGATGGAAGTGGGAATGAGGCACGGTGACATTTAAAGGAGGAATTTGTGCTCCACAAATCCGAGTGTGACTGACAGAGCTGGAGGCTCTGGAATCAATACAAATAACCCCAACCTTAATTCCTTGATCCCGGGGAAAACAGCGCATTCCAAGAGCTCCCAGAAACTCGAGATCAGCCTGCTGGATGCTATCGACTGCCTGGGAGCAAGGACAATTAGGATGTTCCTTAGGGATGGGGCTTTTCCTGATGTTTCCCTGGCGTTTCCACAGCAGCACTGTTCTTCCCACTCCTGAAATGCCAGGCTCGTTATCCAATATAAAGGGAGATTTCCCAGGATCATCTCCATTAAGGAATGAATTCTCGGTGCCTAGGGGAGATGAGGGGAAGGAGAGGTTGGATTTCCCTCTGGATGTGGGAGAATCCAGCCCCTAACCCATGGAAAAGCACATCCCAAGATGAGGTATTGCAGAAATGCTGGGAGCAGGATGATACGGGATTCTGGGATAACTCCATCATGTGTCCTCATGGATACCTGGATCAAGGTGGGAGGAGGAGAATTATTCCTAAAAGAGCATTCCCAGCACTGAGAATGTCCACCAGCACCACAAATCCCAGGAATCTCCATCAGTGCCACTCTCCCTTTAATGTGCATCCATTGGAATTTTGTTTGGAGTTCCTAGGGAGAAGTGTGGCCAATGTTGCCTTTGGGAATCTGGGATTGCAGGAATTTTCCAGCCCCTCACTCCCGATGCCTTTCTTTCCCGACTTTGGGCTCTCATTCCCTTTAGGAACACCCAAAAAGCTGGGACGGTCTCCCTGGCATCCCTGGGATCGTGGCTTTGGAATTCCCATCCCACCCAGAACCAATGGAAAACATGCCTCAATTCCCTGTTCCCACAAAACCACAGGCACCTGACATCCCCCAAACTCCCAAATCTGCATTTTCCAAGAGCGTGAGCACCCGGAGCACCTCGGGAGCTTATCCAGCTTTTTCCTGGTGTAAGTACAGTATTTCTCCAGGAATTACGGCCACTGGAAGTTGCCCGGCCTTGTCCTTGCTCCCATAAAAAACCGGGAGCCGGTGGAAATTATGGGATCAAATCAAGCCTTCCTTTGATTCTGACCCTACAGCCACAAGAGTCCCAGAGGGTGCCGCTTTTTTCGTTCCCACTTTCCCTAATTTATGGCTCATTCCCTCTTTTCCAATCAAGCCGGCCGGGGGCAGCTGCTCCCTATCCCGGGAGCTGCCATAAACCATGGACAACATTCCTGCTTCCCGGTTGCTGTGGACAGAAAGTCCTTTATGGAGCGGGATGGGGATCCAGAGGGTGTCGGGAGGAGTGGGATTGGCTCCATGGATGGAATTTCATTCCCCCTTTTTCCGAGGCCTCCCTGAAGAGCTCAGGAGGAGCGGGAATGGTGGCGGGGTGGGAGTATCCAGAGGGTTCGATATCCCAAAAAAAACCACTTCAGGGTTAATCCAGCTGTTTGTTCAGTGGGAAAAACACCCTTGGCAAGGTGGGAATGGTGGCAGGTGTGAGCTGGGACTGGGAAAATCCAGGAAAACAGTACCATGTCCCAGAATTCCTGGATTTCTTCCTATTCCAGGAAAAAAAAATATATTTCTATCTTTTCCCCTTTTGTCCCCCTTTTCTGGGATGGGTGGGATCAGAGAATCCCACAGAGCTGCCTCCTGAATTTTCTTCTGGAGAAACAAACCCCTGGCAATGCCTCTTCCCAAAATTTCCCTCCAAAAATCCTTTGGAATGACCCTGAACTGCTCTTTGCTTCCTGAAACCCATCCCAAAAATCCAGGGCTCTACAGAATTCCTGGAGATTTGTGGGAAGCAATTTTCAGGGATATTTCCATGCCGAGCTGGCCAAGATCCAGGGAGAATTCCCAAATCTCACAGAAACTTCAGGTGCCTTTAAAATCCTGTCTGCCCCTCATTTTTTGGAGTCAAATCCATTGCCTGGAAGGATTTGTGAATTTTGAAATTTTTTTTTCCTGTGAAAACTTAAAATAGGGGATTTTTTGTTTAATTTGGAGTTAATTGGGGCAGAATTTTGAATTAATTTTTATGGATTTGGGATTTAAAAAATATTTTTTAAATATTTCCTGGATGAAAAATTGTGGGATTTGGAAAAACTAGGATATTGTGAATGATGTTTTGAAATAAGTCTAAAAATCAGGAGCATTCCTAGTATTCCAGAACATCCCCACCTGCTCCATTTCACTTTTCCTTCACTTCCATACCCCCAAAAATTCATCATTGCCAGGAATCTCCAAGCAGATTCCTTGTTCTCTTCCCACTGGGATGTGACTTGGAGCCCAGTATCCCGGGAGGAGGAAATTTGGGATCCAGGTGTTGGAGCAGGGATACAACCCTGGCTGAAATCCCTTCCAAAATCCAAACCCAGGAGGGTCAAAAGTTCATCCAGGCCCCAGCAACTCCCATTTTTTTTTCCTGCTTGGAAAAGGGTGAAGGAAAGGGAGAAAGAAGAAAAGCGGGAGAAATCCAATAAATGCCGGGGTGGGAAGGGAGAGGGGCCGGCGGTGGGAAAAGCAAACAAGAGGGGAAAAAGGGAACAGGCGGCACGGAAAGGCCCAGGGTGGAAGGTTGGGAGCAGACAGGAGAGGGGCTGGGAGGTGGGAATGTGAGGGACTGGGAAGTGGGAATGTGAGGGGCTGGAAGTGGGAATATGAAGGGGGTGGGAGTAGGAATGTGGTGGGGTGGGATGAGGTTGATATTCCATGTGCATCCCACCTTGCAGGCTGGACTTCCTTATTTTTTCCCCTTCCTGTCCTTTTTTTTTAGGAAAAAATCCTCCTGGATATATCCCAAAGCCTCTGCTTTGCCAGGAATCATCCTGGTCCCACAGAAAAAATGGGATCAAACCCATGAAACCCCTGGAATTTCCCCCTGGATATGGCTAGAGCCAGGATCCACCTCCCCTGGTGCCTACCATGGGAGGATGCCAAGGAAAAGCCTCTGGAGTCACCGGGAATGCAGGGAAGGAGAGGTGGAATTAAAAACTGGATCAGGAGCTGTTTCCCAATGGAATTCCAGCCCCTCATCTCAATGCCACCCATCCCAGCATTCCAAGGATTACTGGGAAAAGCTCTGTGCTTCCTCCTGGAGCCCTTTCCATGCCTCCAACACCAGCTGCTCCCAGGTTTTCTGGGAAGCATTCCCAGGATGAGCAGAGCCCTGCCCCACTCCCGGGATTCCACAGTGTCCATGTGCAATTCCAAGGCTTTATGGCTCCCCCATGGAGCCTTCCCGGTGCCCTTGGAGCTCGATTATCCCGGGAAATGGAGCCTTTATGGACTCCAGCTGGAAAGTGGGACATTAATGAGCCCTCCTTGGCACAGCTCCATATGTTTTCCGCCTTCTCCCGAGATCCCGGTTTTTTATGGTGACATTTATTTCATGGAAATGAGCCTGGGAATGAAGATCCATGGCCCTTCCTGGAGATTTGCAGGAATCGCTTCCCACTGCCACGGATAAACCTGGAAGGGAGAAGAAAAACACAGCTGAATATTCCCTCTTCCACCTTGCCGGGAATCCAATAAAATCTGGGATTTTAAAATTTTTGGGGAGTTTTTCCCAACTTTTCTCCCATTAAAATACCACAACTTTTCCAAATCCATACTCCCGATTCCAAGAAAATTCGCTGCCCAAATGTCGGCGTCTCCACATGCAAATTTCCTTGGAAATCACCTCCTAGCAGGAATTCCACCTCCAACAATAAATCCTCAGGTGCTAATTCCTTGTTTTTATCTGAAAGGACCTATCCTTGGATCCCATCGGGCTTGGAATACAATGGACAATCCAGGGGCAAACCCAGGTGGACAAAGGGAATTTGGAGATAAAGGGAAAAAGGAGCAGGGATGGATGAACTCCCAGGAGGAGAAAACCTGGAGCTGATAAGAATTCCCAGGCTTTTCAGAGCCCTTCCAGAGGTGCAGCCAGTGGGATTTGGGAGTTTCCAAGGGGCGAATCCATCGGGAATGGGGGGAGTATTGGATCTGTCTGGGTTTGGGATCCCTTTGTGGGCTCTGGGAGATATTTGGGATATTTTTGTCTCTTCCACCTGGAAAAACCTTGGAAAAAGGTAAAGGATCAACCTTGGGATGAGCCTGGCACAGCAACCCCTTCCCAAATCCTGAATTCCCTATCCCATTTTTCCGCCAGTGACCTCAGTTAAACCAGCACGAGTTCCTCAATTCCAAGCCTTTCCAGGCCTGTTGACTTCCCAGAAAAGCAGGAAGCGGAGAAAGCCAGGAACTGGCTGCTCCCTCTGCTGCCCAAAAGGCAGGAGTGGGGGGGAGTTTGGGGTGGGAATTCCATCCAGCTTTAATTTATCCTGGATTTGAGCGTATTCCAGGTCACTGATCACACACCCAGTTGAGATCTGAGGAATAAAGGAATTCTTTCCATCCCTTAATTTGCTTTCTCCCTAATAAATCTTTATCCTGATTCCAACGGGATCACTTCCCTTTTTTTCTCTCCTTCCTGTCTTTTTTTTTTTTTTTTTTTTTAGGAAAAATACACCTGGATACAGCCCAAACCCTCTGCTTTTTTTTTTTTGACTTGGGAATCCAGCTTTGCCAGGAGTCATCCCTATCCCACAGGAGAAATGGGATCAAACCCACAAACCCCCTGGAATTTGCCTACGGATGCTGGGATAAAGCTCCCTTGGTATCTTGGAGGGTCTGGAATCACTGGGAATGCAGGAAGGGAGAGGGGATATTTCCAAGGAGGAAAAGCTGGATCTGCTCCATCTTTTCTAATTTCAAGGGATGTCCCTGTCCTACAGCAGCCCAGCACATCCCAGATCCCAGTTTTCCATCTTTTCCCTCCCTGCAAACCAAAAGCAGCAGATCAATGGGAAATATTCAGCCAAGGAGTAAATCCAGGTTGGATGGGGCTTGGGAATGGTGGAAGTTGTCCCTCTCCATGGCAGGGAGTGGGAAAGGGATCGTCCTTAAGGTCTCTTCCCACCCAAACTATTCTGGGAATTTATATAGGAAAAGCTAGGAAAAAAATCGGAGACTAAAGCACTTTATTTGGAGAGGAGGCAAAGGAAGGGTTAAATGCCACCTGCTCCAGATCAGTCCAGGGATTTGGCTTTTCCAAAAACAGAAACGGGGATATTCCAGGATGGTAATCCACATCGGATAACGGGAAGTGCTTGGGATTTTCCCCCCTGTTGTGAGACTCAAATTCATTCCCAGGAATTCTGGCCTCAATCCCAAAATATGCAATCCCTAAAATGCCAAGATCCAATAGAAACAACATTCCCAAGCTGAGGAATATTTCCCTCTTCAAGAAACGCCCCCAGAAGTTTTCCCAACCCATTTCTGTAATTTCCCCCCCATTTTTTTCACTGGAAAACGAAGTTCCAAAGACATCCTGACAGTTTTCCCTCTTTTCCCAGCCTCCATCACACTTTCCCTCATGTTTAATCTGCCTCATTTGGATGATTTGCATCCCAATTTCTCGGTTTTGTCCTTCCCTTCCCGAACGTTTGTTCCCGCTGATCCAAGGGCATCGCTCGCTTCCATCTTTCCCAATTTAATGATATTTATCCATCATCGCCTGGGAGAGGAATTGGCCGGACCTCAATTTGGCAAAATAAATCGGGATCGCTTCCAGGATAATCCCACAGAACACATGGAATTTAATGTCCCCTTTTAATGTCCCCATCTGCAGCCATTGTCCTTGGGATAAAGCCTGGATGCTGCTTCCCAATTCTCCTTGTGGAATTCTGCTCTCTGTCCCAACTCTCCTCTTGCTCCACCTACCAGGGCAGGCTGGTTGTTTTTCCTGGATTTCCCAGATGATCCAGCAGCTGGATCAGAGTGATTTTTCCTTAAATCCACTTGGTGCTGAAGTCACCGAGGCAATGGATCATGGAATTCCAGCATGGATTGGGATGCAAAGCAGCTTGTGGATCATTCCCCTTCAGCTATCCCAGGTCATTCCAAGCCCCATCCAACCTGGATTTGAACATTTCCAGGGGTGGGGCAGCCACAGCTTTTCTGGGAAAACTGTTCCAGGGCTCCCCACCCTCTCAGGGAGGAATTAATTCCCAATATCCCATCTATCCCTGGCAGTGGGAAGCCATTCCCTGTATCCCATCCCTCCATCCCTTATCCCAAAACCACACCCTGTTTGCACCAAAGACTCAGCTCCATCCCGAAAAACCCCCCTTGGATAGTGCAGATCGGAAAACCCCTCCCTTTGGGGGAGTTATCCCGATTTTTGAGGCGCTAATCCACATTTTTTCCACAGGGGTAAAACTGCGGGAGCCAAGCCCTTCCTGCAGTGGAATCCACAGAATTATTCCAGCCTGGATCGCTCGGCGCTGCAATCCAATCCGTCCTTTGGAAAAGCGGAATGCCCCCCTCCTCCTTCCAGCCGGGAGAAGAGGCAGCATTCCCATTCCCCATCCCAGCGCTGCTGTTCACTCCCGAGGCTGCTCCCGGGATTTTTGCACCCCTTCTCCCATCTCAAAGTTCCTTTCTGGGACTCGTTGCCGATTTTCTGCTCTTTGCTCACTACTGAGGTCGGGAGCCGGGATAAATCTTGGAACGGGGAATAAAAAGCCGACAATTCCTCACGGAAGAAAAGAAAGCCACTAGAGGGACCTTTGGGCTGAGCCACAGCGAGGTCACACCCGGATTCGGGGGGGAGACATCCCCAAATTCCCCTTTTCCCTCCCCTCCCGCTGTTCCAGGCTTATCCCACAACATCCCGCGTGCGTTTGCTTGGGATCTCCCAATTAATTCCCTAAAAAAACTAGGAGCGCATTTTATTTCCCTGTTTAATAACTTCCCCCAGCTTTTTCCGTGTGAGGAGCCTTTGGGGGAGTTTTCCCTTTTTTTTCACCCCTTTTCTTCTCTCTCCCTGACCACTGAAAGCCTAAAAAAAAAAAACTTTTTTTAAAAAAAAAAGCAGGGAAAATCTCCCGGCAGGAAAAACGGGAGGCAAACACAGGAGTTAATTTCGGCTGGAATAGCTGCGGCTGTTTGTGGTTGTCCCTGACTCCGGAGCACCTGTGTTTGCTCACGAGCTTTTCCCAATCTGCCACAAAATGCCCGGGATTGTCACATGGGCCTGGAGCTTCCCGGCGCCTTGGGAATGAAAAAGCCGCAGCTTTTAGCGGAGTTAATCATTAATGCTCCGGCCTTTGTCCCGTTCCCGAGGCTGACAGGCCTTTGATATCCCAGATTTTCCAGCGACGCCCGGAGCCAGGTACTTAGGAGCAGCCTGCCTGGAGCTGGCCTTTCCCTTGGGATTTGCTTCCTGAGGTGATCCATGCACCCCTGTGCCCATCCAGGAGTTTTCCCGCAGTGCATCCAACCCTCTGATCCAACCCCATTCTTCTTTTGGGATAAAAATCCTTGGGGATATTTGGATTCCTAGGAACTGGGGGGTACTGGGACAGGAATGCAGCTGCTCCCGCTCCTCTCCTGCTTCACTGTCCCTTCCCAAATTTCTGCCTCCCCATTGCTTTTCCCAAATTGTTTGTCCAAGGCCTGGTTGTTCCAGGGGCACAGGGAGGGAAAGCTCCAAAATGGCTTCACATCCTTCGAATTCTCCCTTAAAAACATTTTGGAGCAAAATCCCCCCAAAGGAAGGCCTTGTTTTTCCAGGGGTTGTGGGAAAGAGGGAGAAGGAAAGGGGGGAAGCTCTCCCTGGGCACCAAAAATGGCTCCATTTCCTTGGAATTCTCCAATAAAATCAGTTTTCCACCAGCTTGGAGCAGAATCATCTCCGAAAAAAGGCCCTGTTTTTCCAGAGGCCGCAAGAAGGAGGGTACAGGGAGGGAAAACTCTCCCTGGGCACTGAACACAGCTCCACTTCCTTGGAATTCTCCCATAAAATCATTTTGGAGCAGAAGCCCCCCCAAAGGACGGGAGGATTCCCATAAAACTGTTGGGAATGTGATTTGTGCTCCCGGAGCTCCGTGGCACAGTCAAACTCCAAGGTTCCTGAACTTTTCCTTGACTCCATCAAATCCTGACAGCTCCTCTACGGAGCTGCCAGGACAGGGATGGAGGTGGAGCTGTGCCAGGGACTTCCCAAGGCTCTGTCCCCACATTTATGGCATCCAGGGATAGAAATCCAGCTGGATCCCCCCATTTACAGCACCCAGGGATGGAAATCCAGCTGAATTCCCCCCATATTCCCAGCTGGAGAATTTCCATCCCAACTCCCAGTGCAGGAGGAAATCCTCCCAAATCCCAAATTTAAGGAGGAATTAAACAACTCCTCAATTTTTTGGCCACTCTGTTGCTGCCTCTCAAGCTGGATGGGAAAACTCAGTGGGTCCATGGATTGACACTGCTCCCTCTGGAATGCCTGAGGGGGAACTCTTGGAAAATTATCCAGGGATTGCAGGCTCTGGGAAGAGTTTTTGAGGCCACTTTTGCCCAGGTAATTCTGCCCCCGGATCCCTCCTGGTCCTGACACACCCCAAAACCACAAAGGAATGTGAGGCTGGGTCCCAATTTTTCAGATCCAAGAGGAAACTCCCTTCAATGTCCAGGATTTGCTCCAGGTGACTCACAGAGATAAAGCTCCCAAGGTCACTGAAGGAGCCGGGAAACCTGGAATTCTCCCCCACCAGCTCCCTGCTCAACTGGGATGTGCTTGGACAAGTCCTGAGCAATCCCTGGAGCTTCATCATCCCCCCAGGAACCTCAGGCTGGAATATCTCGGGTTGGGTGGAATTCAAGGATCAGGCCCTGAACTGGGAGCAAATCCAGGGCAGGATTCCTAAAATCCAGGGAAACATTGGAGCTCCAAGGCCATGCAGAGCTTTGATCCCCTCACCTGTCGGAACACCCAGGGAGGCTCCGCTCTTTTGCAACTCCGACCAAGAATTCCACTTAAACCACTCCAGAGCCGGAGAGCCAGGATTCCAGCCCTTGGAGAACACGGATCCACCCCCAGGCCAGACTTCCAAGGGCTCTCCAGGCCTTGGAAATGCCTCCGTGCTCACGTCATGGCTGGAGTGCTCCGGGAGCTGCAGCTCCTGCACCTCCAGCTCCAATCCCTCAGGATTATTGGCTCCTTGAAACCTTGGAAAAGCAGCCAGGGAAGCACAGGGGTTGGGGAACCAGGATATGGGAAGCAGAGCCCAAATTCCAAAGCCCTCTGCTACTCCTGCCTGCCTCGGAGCAGATCCCAGCTCCCTCAGGATTCCAGCTGGGGAAGGAGGCCAGACCCCTTTGGAGGGTGGGGCTCTCCGGGATTGGCCACCAGGAAGGTGGGAAGTAGGATTTTCCCCTCCTTTCTGCCAAATCCTAGCCCTGTGGAGGTGGGAAGAGGCTTCAGGAGGTGGGAAGGAGCTTCTGGATTTCTCCCCATAGCCTCCAGCAGAATGAGGTGGGAACCCCCTGCTTCACTCAGTCCTTATGGAATTATGGGAATATTCCAGCTGGAAAAGACCTCGAAGATCATCAAATCCTGTCTGTTTCCCACTTTATCTGAGCACAGAGTGACAATTCCAGCTGTTCCAGGGATGGGGATTCCACCAGTGTCCCACTCCAAGCCTTTCCATAAAGAAATTCCTGATATCCAATTAAATTTCCCTTGAGGCCATTCCCCCTTAACTTATCATTTGTTTCCTGAGGGAATATCCCAATTCCCACCTGGCAGAACCCTCCTTCCAAGTGAGGGGTCCAGCTTCCCAGTTATAATTCCCAGAGGGAAGATTTTCCTTGCTTTCCACAGGCTTTAGCTGGGAGCTGGATGTGCCTCTGCCCTGGGGGATATCCATGAATTTAACACGCGGAACCCGAAGCTGGAGTGTGCTGGAAGCAGGAACAGGGCTGCCCGGGATCATGGATAAATGAGCATGGGATCAGCTTCCTGGGAGGAAAACTCCAGGGTGCTAAAAGGCTCTTTGATCCAGCGGGGAGAAGATAAATGGGATAAATAAACAGGACCTGCTGGAAGTACATCCACACTGGGAACACAAATGATTAATTATGGCCTTTTCCAGCCGCAGAACTCCAATCTTAGTCCTTAAAAAACTCTGGAGGCTCCGAGGGAAAAGCACATTTTAACACCGGCCTCGGAAACTGCTCTCGGAGTGAGCGATCCAAGCTCATTCCCAAATCCTTGTTTAAATATTTTCCCTGCTCCTTCCCCTCCACAGACCATTTGCGGTGTGCATCCCACGCTGGAGCCAGGGAGGAAGCGTTCCTGGAAAAATCACAAAGCCACTTTCAGCCACAGAAATCCCCATCCCGAATCCAAACAGGGAAGCCTCTGTCCCTTGCCAGCCTAGGCTGGGTTTCCGCCCGGAATTAGGCAGGGAAAGGGAAGGGGCCGCTTTTCCAGCTGCGGGGTGGAAATCCTGCTTTTTCGAGGGGCTCTTTCCAAGCTCTGCACTGACGGGACAGTCAGGACTCCCTGGATGGATGACCACGGAAGGGAATGCTCCGGGGAGAGGGCTGTGGGCACAGAAAATGGGTTTCCATGGAAAAGCCTGGTCACTCCTATAACAGCTCTGTCTGGGAGGGCTGGAAAAGCTCATTCCTGGAGCTGGAATCAGACAGATATTTGCTGGAATACAGGGTTATTCCAGGCCAGTTATTCCAGGGAAGGGGGGTGAAGATCTTCAATTTGCCCCTTGGATCACATCCAACCTGCCGGGAACGTCCTGGGAAGCCCCCTCAGGATCAACCCCTTGGCAGCTGGGGATCGATCCTGGTGACATTCCCGGTGACCTGGAGCCACTCCAATGTTAATGGGATAATGAGTTTTCTGTGGGGAAATATGGAATTCCAGGGGATGCTCCAGAGGGCTGGGATGGCCGGGATGTGGCTTCACATCCCATCATGCACATTCCTGTCATCTCCATTCCATTAACGTGATGGAAAAGCACCCTTGTCCCATGGGGGAGAGACTGGAAGGAGCCACTGGAAGCTCCAGGATTATTTCCCATCATTAGTCAGGAGCTGGACATTCCCAAGGTTCTCGGCACAACCAGGAGGGAGCAGAGGGTGAGTGGCACAGAACTTGATTTTTCCCAAATAAAGCTCCTTCCTGCTCTTGTCCTGGCAACTCCAGTGGCAGCTGCCCCTGCATCCCGCAGATCCAGAGCTCATTCCCACCCTCCGTGTGTCCCCTCACCATCATCCCACTGGATCCCACAAGGACAGGCTGGGCTCACTCCCAGGAAACCAAGGAAGTCATGGATCATCCTGATGTGTAGCACCAACATTTTCATGGCAGATCCCTTCCAGATGGGGTATTCCAGAGGCTTGGAGGATGCGGAGCTGGTGTCACCTGGGAGGTGACACTTGGGACCAAGGCATGGATGGGACCAAGGCATGGACATGACCAATGCATGGACGTGACCACGGTATGGATCTGGTTGGATTATGGATGGGACCAAGGTGTGGATGTGGCTGAATTATGGATGGGACCAACGCATGGATGGGACCAAGGCATGGATGTGGTTGGATTATGGATGTGACCAAGGCATGGATGTGGTTGGATTATGGATGGGACCAAGGCATGGATGTGGTTGGAGTCATGGAGAGCAGGTCCATCCAGTGTGTTTAAGCACCAGGAGACTCCAAGATTTTGTTCAAAAGCCAAGGGAACAGCTCAGAGCCCTTCCGTGGTGGAAAGCTGGGAGCTGGGGACTCTGCTGTGTTCCCTTCCTGCGGGATCAGCCGGCTCCCTGCTCCTGCTGGGCAAACACGGCTGCATGAGATAAGGGCTGTGTGCACAGCTCTCCACCAGCAATTCCGAGCCCAACCTCCCTTCCCGACATCCACCTGCTCCCGGCTCCCTCCCTGTGTCTCGGCCACGCTGGCCGCAGCCCCTTCACCTTTCCTGTTCCCACTGGGAATATTCCATATTGCTCATGCTCCCACACTCTGCTGGGGAGATGGTGCTGGGCATGCAGCATCCCCAAAAAACTGATGGGATGTGGGATACCACCCCCAAACAAAACTTTGGGAAGATGAGCGGGAGGGAGTCAGGATTTTGGGGTTGGGATGATGGGATAAGTCCCACCAACATGGATCCAGCGGACTGGGAATGGTAAAACTGGGTTTAACATTAGTACCTGGATTCCTGGGAGATTAATCCTGGAGATAAGCAGGACAACGGGAGGCTGGAGTGCCCCGTGGCTCAAACAAAGGGATCTGGGAGCAGGAGCAGGGAAAGACGGATGGGTTGTTAAACATTGCAAGCATACCTGGCTGGAGCCATTCCCAGGTCACCGGGAACAGCAGCCGGGATTTGGGGTGGTGGATCCAACCAATTCCAGCCAACTTCTACCCTCTTCCTTATCTTCGGCTCACACAGGGGTGATCTAGGAATTCCAAAGGCACTCCAGGACATGGAAAACATTCCTGGCTGTCTCAAGATGTCCAAACCCACCTCACCCAGTGGGGGCTGCCATGCCAGGGGCTCCAGGTTTTCCCAGCAAAAGGAATTTGGGAGAGCAGTGGTGTCTCCGTGTGGGTTTCCCCCTTTCAAACATTTTCCACAGGGTCCACAGAGTGCCCGATTGGGCAATTTGGAATTTGCTCCAGCCTCTATATCAGGGGATTTTCACCCTCCCCAGGTGCTGCATCTCTGACCATGGGATCCATCCAGCCTGTGGGATCAATTCTCCTTAAAAACCAGGAAAACTGTGCGATTAAAATTGGCTTAACCAACAACATCCCCAGGCAACCTCTTCCCTGTTTTCCCATCAGGTGAAAGCTGTGCCTGGGGAGAAAATCAGGATAGATCCCATCAACTTCTCCACCTATCAGCTTCTCTACTCTCCATCAACTCACTTCCCTGCTTCTCCATCAAATTCCTTCCCTGCTCTCCATCAACTCCCTTCCCTGCTCCTCCATCAAATCTCTTCCCGGCGTCTCCCAGCAGAGACGAGCCACTAAAGAATGGGATGTCAGGGCCACTTGGCTGCTCCCCTCCATCCATTATCCCACTCCAAAGGTCTCACCTATCCAAGAGCCCCATCCATCCCCATTTCCAGGCGGCCAGGGCGACCCCTCCCCTCCCAGCCCTTGGAGCTCTCTGCTTTCCATCAGATTTTCCAAGACAATGGGTGTCTGGAAGCTCCTTAACTCCTCGGGAAGAGGGGTGTTTGTGGACACAGCCCCGGTGCTGGGGGGTGGCTCCCGGGAGAAGCTCGCTCCTGGGACACCCCTTCCTTCCCAGAAAAATGGGATCACATCACCCCAGGCTTTTATCTGCACTTTTGAGGGAGTTTTCCCAGCAGAAAACAGGGAAATTTCCCCCAAACTGGACGCTCCTAAAATCCCTGGAATATCCAGTGGAGTAATTAATGGGATGTATGACTCTGTTTGACATCCCAAGACATAATTTGGGATTAGGAATATGAAACCCTGTTCCGGGGCAGCAGGTGGAATTCTGGAATCTTGGTATGAGGCCAGGAGTGGGAGATGCCTTGAGGGAATCATCTCTTCCAGGCAGGACCTTCCTGGGATAACACCAATCCCATCACCTCTCATGTTTGTGGGGTTTCCTGGGAATGCGTGACAGGGATTGCCTCTGCACCCCCTGCACCTCAGGCTGGATCCAAGGAACCCCAATTGTCCAAGAAACTTGGACCAGGAATTCCATGCAGGCTGTCCAAAAATTCCAAGGAAAAGATTTATTATGTTTTTAAAGATTTTTATTAATATTAGCATTGATATTCCATTGATATTTTTGTTATATTTATTGTTATTCCCACCATTCCCAAAATTATTTGGGGTTGGAGCTGACCATTCTCAGCACACAAAACAGAAACTTGGGCTGAGTTTTATCGCCCTTCAGGTGGGATTTGACTCCCAAAACAACCATGGATATTGGAAATGCAAGGTGGGGATGAGGGACCCCAAGTCCATCCAGCTGGACCTGGAAAACTTTGGGATGTTGCTGGAATGGTGCTGAAATGATCCCTCATTCCAAGGCCTTATCTCGTGGCAGAGAACCGGTGCTGGCACCGCTGCCAGGGGCACTTTATTCCCTTGGAAAGGAAGGCAGCAGAATTCCAGTGCCAAATCCATTGTTCCTGGAGCAGGAATGACTCCGGGTCCTGCCAGGTTACAGAGCTCCCATTGTTACTCCAGAGCTCAGGATCACCCGGCTTTGAAGTAACTGAGGTGGGAACGCTCCTTCCTCTCCGCTTTGCTGCTTTTATTCCCTGATTTTTTCCCCCCAATTCCATGATTCGACTTTGATGGGGATTGGAATGAGGGGAGCTTTAGGGTCACTTCCAACCTGAATCATTCCATGACTCAGGCTGGAAGCAGCGTGGTGGGAAGCTGGGCGGAACCCCCCAGGACCAGGAATGTTGGCTCTGGCTCTGGGGTTTGGATGTTGGGATGAGCTGGATACGGGTGAGAAGAACCAAATGCCAATGGGCTCCAGAGGATCGGAGTGCTGTTGGATCCGGAGCAGCGGGATCAGAAGTCTGGAAATCTCCATAGCACATGGGAACGTTGGATCATCTCCAGGTGGTTCCTGGCCACCTCTCCCTATGTTATCCCACCCCTTGAGGCCGTGCATCCCATGGGAAGGAGCCGCTCCCTCCGGCAGTTCCTTCTCCTGGCTTTGTATCCAATTTAACCGCTGGATTTGAAATGCCAGCGGAGTTAAGAGGAGCTGATTAAAAAGCGGGAGCCTCATCCCAGTTTTTAAACACCGAGTTGCTTGGCCATATTTACATTAGTGTCAACTTTAATTTAAATCCCGCATAACGATATTTGCTTCCCTAAATTTATTCCCCGGGAACGCCGCACAAATTACCCGGCACTGCCGGCACCTTCTCTTTGTCTCCGGTGGAGTGGCTCGGGAATGAGCTCCTGGAAGTGTCATTCCACCTCTTTAACGTCTCATTAATTAACCCATCCCACTTTCAGGATGAGGTTGGAGCTGGTGGAGCCCGGAACAGGAATTCCAGCTGGATCTGCCTTCAAAATGGGAATAGGGATAAGTTTGGTGAGCCTTATCCCTTCCAACTTGGGATATTCCTTGGGAAATCATGGAATTAAGGATCCCAACCATGGTAAAGGCATAAAACCCCTTTCCTGAGGGATTTTGGGATGAACAATCGCAGGAATGGAAATCTGGTTGGATTCGCCTTTAAAATGGGAATTGGGATAGACTTGGTGGGCCTCATCCCTTCCAGCTTGGGATATTCCATGGGAATTCATAGAATCAAGCTCAGCCCTCTTCCTGCGGGATTTTGGGATGGGCCATCCCAAGAATGCAGTATCAGGGAATATCCAGATGCTCTGGGATTTCGGAGATATGTGGGATGAGCTGTGGGCAGCCCAGGAACAACAGGAGCCCCCTGCCTTCCAGTCTGACCACCCTGCAGGAAAAAGTGGGAAAACAGGGAAAAAAACACAAAAAATCCAGTGACTCCATGGATTTTTGGGACAGCTGTGGAGCTCTGGGATTGCTGAATCCACAACCTTTGCCCTTCTCACTCCTAAAATCCCTTCAGGATTCTTTCCAACAGCCCAGGGCTGTTCCCAGCTCCCAGAACCATCAGGACAAAAAGTGGGAATGGCAAAGGATGGATCATCCCTGCTGGCCTTGCTCCCAATAAATTTAGAATTCCAGCATTTCCCTGCCCAGAGTAAAAGGAGAGGTGGCCTGGATTAGAAACAGAAAAAATTTCCCTGGATTTTCAGGGAACGAAGGCCTGGTGCCCAGTAGTACCCAGCAAGGATATTCCCAGTGTTTCACATCTGGCTCCCAGATGGATCTCCCAGGAAGGACCACGCATATTTAGGATTTTCACATTAGGATTTTCACATTTAGGATTTTCATTTCAATTGTACCCTAAATAAATATGGAATTCTGCCTTTGGCTGCTCTGCATCTCCAGCCTGGGCTGGAAATATCCCTTGGAATGTGGCATTCCTGCAGCTTGCTTGGAATGAGGACAGAATTCCTTGCCCAAAAGGGTTTCCTTGCCCCAAGAGGTTTTCCTTTATCCAAGAGGTTTCCCTTTATCCAAGAGGTTTTCCTTGCCCAAAAGTGTTTCCTTTCCCTAAAATGTTTCCTTGGCCCAAGAGGTTTCCCTTTTTCCAAGAGTGTTTTCCCCTTATCCAAAGGGATTTCTTTTCCCTTCCTACAAGAGTTTACCTTGTCCGCAAAGGGTTTCCCTGCCCCTAAAATCTTTCCTTCCAAAAGGTTTTCCTAGCCATTCCCAAAGATGCCAACAGAAGGGTGTGGGATGAACCATCCAGGGGCACATGGAGCCTCATCCCAGAGCCCAGAGCTTGGCTTGGCAGAGGCAACTTTTGCTGGATCCATGGAATCAGGGAAGGGCTGTGCTCTTACCTGGCTGGAGGAAGGAGCTCCACAGCAAAAGGGATTCAGGATCCATGGAAAAGCCATGGGCCAGAGCCCGGATCTTGGCTCAGGAATGCCAGCGTAGGCAGCTTTTCCTGGATCAGTGGGATAAGGGAATCAGGGAATCAGGGAAGGGCTGCAGCTGTGCCCTTATCTGGCCGGAGGCCGGGGCTCCACAACAAAAGGGATTGGGGAGCCGGGTGATCCATGGAAAATCCATGGGCCCGGCATTGTGGCCGCCCTTCTGCTGAGCAAATAGTTCAAACTGTTCATTCCCATCTCCCATTCTCTCCCTGGAACGTTGTTTGTGTCCTTGCATTTCATTCCGCAGGAAGATTGCTCCCTGGGCCTATAAGCAAACAGTCCGGAAAAGAGCCAACTATCCTGGCTTTTCCCTGGAGAACTGGCATTTTTATTCCAGCTCCAAGCTGTCAAAGAGCTGGAGAGTTTATGTCCGGATCCTGAATTAATTGCTTTAAGCTGGAGCAGCCTCCAAATGGCCAGGAGATGTTTATTAATAATGGTTCTCCCGGTTTTTTCCGGATTTTTTTTTTGTTCCAAGCTGTGCTCTCCCATCCCATGCCCTCCATTAAGTGCCTGGCCCGAGGAAAAGCTGCTTACAGGGAATTAGGGAACCAGTCCGGAGGTTTTGGTGGCACGGGAAGCTCCCGGTAGGACTTTGGGGACACCAGGAAGGAGACGGAGATGGATCGTGGGAGAAGGAGGGGGATCGTGTTTAATCCAAATATCCTCGGTAATTAACGAGGAAATTAACGCTGGAAAAAATTCCAGGCAGGAATTAAACGGATTTGTGTTAGACATAAAATGTTTGAAAGCTTTGAAATCCCGCTTTAAGGAATGAAGGAATAAAGCAATTCCAACGCCGCTGGAAAAGCGGGAGCCAGGAGCGCCTTTGTGTAAATTTTCCACTTGACTTTTCATTATCTACCTGCCCCAAATCCATCTGTATGGATGGGATCAACATGGAATGGGAGAGATAAAAGCCAGAATAAATGTGCTTTGCATATCCCACCGATAAACCCCCCTCCCCTTTCCCCGGAGCCGCTTTTCCAGGCAGCTGCATTTTCGGGAATAAATCATTTTGCCGAGGGAAGGAGAGGGAAGCGGAGTGAGGCTGCTCAAGTGTTTGCTTGGAATATTGATCCTGTCAAAGGAACGGCGGTTAATGAGTAACCAGGAAAAATACGCCGGATCTGCGTGGGCTCCCCGCCGGAGCACGGATACAGCTCCTGGGCCCTTTTGGGTCCGGGAGCAGAGCCTGGGACAGGGCCCTGCATCCCACAGAGAGACCCCAAATTCCAGGGTGTTTGGACTCTCAGGACTTTCTGTGTCCCAAATGCTGCCATATCCCAAATCTTGCTGAATCCCAAACTGTGCTGAATCTCAAACCTGCGCTATCCCAAACCCTGCCACATCCCAGTCCCTGCCATATCCCAAACTTCACTCTATCCCAAATCCCACTGCTTCCCAAATCTGCTGTATCCCAAACCCTACAACACCCTAAACCCCGCTACATCCCAAATCCTGCCCCATTCTAAACCCTGCTGCATTCCAAACCTGCCACACCCTAAACCCTGGTGATACATCCCAAATCCTGCCCCCTTCCAAACACTGGTGCATCCCAAGCCCCACTGATTCCCAAATCTTGCCTTGTTCCAACCCCCTGGCTCACTTCTAGGTATGATCCCATGGGATCATGCTCTTGCACATCCAGGTGGTTCTCCCTCTCCTCATCCCAGCAGGAGCTATTCCTGATCCCAAATATCCCAAATTTCAGCTGGATGAAGAATATTCCTGCCTTAAAACCAGCTGAAATTCCTGCCCTATCCATGGGATGATCCGGAGCTTGGAGCAAGCTCCCTGTCCTGTCCAGTGCTCCCTTCTCCCAGCCCTCCTCCTTTTCCGTGAATCCCAGCACCTTGAAGAGCTGGATAACACTCCTTTCTTTTTCTCCCCCTTGTGAGGAGAACTCCTGGTGGGATTTATTTTCCCTTTAGGAACAGGATAGGGAAAAGGTTAAGAGGCACTTCAGGAGATCCACCCCATTCCAGGGCTTTTATTCCTGCGGAAAGCCCGATCCCATTTCAGCAGTTCCTGTCATCCCAAGTGATGAATTCCTTCTCCTCCTCCTCCTCCTGCTCCTCCTTTTCCTTCTCTTCACATCCTTGTGCCGGGAAAAGCAGCCCTTCTCCGGCACCTGCTTCCCGCCAGATTTATTCCTTGGAGGATCTTTCCTCATGGGAATTTCTCCCAGTCAGACAGAGAATTTTTGCCTTTCCATATGGAAAAGGCCCTTTCCGCTCTTTTTCCTTCTCCCCCTAGAAATCCACACTGGGAATTTATGGGGAAGAGGGTGTGGAAGGAGAGGAAACAAAGGGAAAAGCAGGGATGAACCGGTGACTTCCTAAACCAGAGATTTCCTCAGGATGTTCCCAAAAAAACAACTCTGCCATCGGCTCGACATCTGCAGGGATTTTATGGGTTTGGGAATGATGGCTCCAATCGGACCCAGGGGGAGAGAAACTCCTGGAAAAGCCCCTTTGGAAGCAATTCCCACCTTCTGTCCCATTTTTCCACCCTGGGCTGCTGGATTTGTTCCCCCACATTCCCAGGAGTGATTCCAAAATGGATTTGTGCATCCAAACTTCCATCCCTTCCCTGTTTTCCTCCCACTGTGGATCCTGGAGCTCCAAGGTGGGGCATTTCAGGAAAGCTTTGGAAGGGGTTTAATCCCCACTCACTTTTATGGGATTTTTCCTGCTGGAATTTTTCCTCCTCTCCAAAGCCTTTCCTGTGCTCAACCTCGGGAAACACACCCCGTGCATCCCTCAAATTTCTGGGAAACTCAGGATTCCCGAGGTGCTGTTGGGATTTTACCGCTGTTTCCATGAGGGCCGGCAGGATCCGTATCCCAGCCGGGATCCATATCCAGGCCATGTCCCCGTTCCTGTCGGGAATTACTGGAGCGTGACCCAGGTATCGCTGCCGAGGACAGACACAAAGAGGCAATCGGAGATGGGAATCTTGGCCTTTAATAGGGATGAGGACATGGATGAATCCCGATTTATCCCAACTCCCGCTGCCACCGACTCCGTATCCATTAGCTGAATAAATAAAGGAGAGGGAAGGGAGAGCAGGAGCAGGGAGCACAGAGCAGGGGTAAGCAAAGCATTCCAAGGGCTCCCAAATCCCTCGGTATCGCTGCCTTGGGAAGCGGGGCGGGAATCAAATCCCCACCTTTCCATTCCAGCTGTTTTCCAACAGGGATAAGAGCATTCCTTGTAATGCTGGTGGGAGGAAAACCCTGTGGAAAAGTGCTCCTTCCCAAGGGAGAGCTCCTTGCCTGGCCTTCCCTGGGATCCCGATCAGTGGAGTGTCAGGAATCCCTGTTTGGTGGGAGCCAAAGCACAGCCTCATCCCAGATGATCCCTGCCTTTCCCACATTTTCCTTGGAAAAGGGCTCCGTGGTCTGGGGGAAGTGGAGAGGGTGGAGCGGGAATGAGGTGGGATATGAGGAGGGGGAGCTGCTGGAATGAGGTGGGAAAAGGAGAGAAAGGGGGGAAGGAATGAAAGGGGAAAAGGGGGGGGAAGCAGGGAAAGAAGGGGAAAAGGGAAAGGAAAAAAGAAAGGGGGAAAGGGAATGGAAAAAAAGAGGGGAAAGGGAAAAGTAAGGGAAGGAAATGGGAAAGCAAATGGGGAAGGGGGAAATAATTGAAAAGGAAAGAAAGGAAAAGGGGCAAAGAAAGGAAGAGTAAGGAAAAAGGAATGGGAAAATAGGGGAAAGGAAAGGAAAGGAAAGGAAAGGAAAGGAAAGGAAAGGAAAGGAAAGGAAAGGAAAGGAAAGAACCCATCCGGACCAGTCCTTGCCCCGCCTCCACCGCAGTCCTCTCCACCTCATTCCTGGGTTTTAA
>VZSE01004483.1:2848-31249 GCA_013398275.1 Promerops cafer | reverse complement strand
CAATTCCTCCGCCCGACCCCGATCCAGCCCCGCTCGTCCCTGACATCCAGCCCGGACGCCGCCGCTCGTCCCCCCGGCCCAGCCCCGATCCCGCCGCCCCGGCCGCATCCGCCTCCCGGTACCTGCAGGTTCCGCGTGATGAGCTGGTACTTTTCCTGCGGGCCAGGCGCGGGCTCCATAGCGGCGGCTGTAGGGCAGGACACACCGTTACCGGCCCCCGGCCCCGCGGTTCCCCCCGGTTCCCCCCGGTGTCCCCCGGTCCCACCGACCTGCCCCCGGTTGCATCAGCCCCGCTCGGCGCTCGACTGCCGCGCCTGGGCCTGCCGAGCGCCGAGCTGCCGATGGAACGAGCGGGAGGGAGGGGACGCGCTCCGCCAATCAGAGTGCGCCTCGCGCTCGTGGGGGCGTGGCCTGGGCGCCGTTAAGATGGCGGCGGGTGAGCGCCCTTCCCGCCAGGCGCGGCCGGGCCGCGGCCGCTGCTTTGTCTCAGCGGAACTTAACTTTTCCTCGTTTATTTTGGGGGGTTTTACCCGTTTTTCCCGGGGCTCGGGGAGCTACCCGTGTTGGTGTGCGCCGGGAGGAGGAGCCGGGGCGGGGCGGGCTTGGCCCCGCCTTGGGGCGGTGCCGTTGAGGCGCCGGTTGGGCGGTGCCCGCTGAGGGACGGGCGGGTCCCTGCCGGAGAGGCGGGGGCGGTGTGGGCTTCAATGCCCGCGGTGAGGGGAGAGCGGGCCCTGCGCGGCTCCTGAGGTTTCTGTCTGCAGAGGGAAAGGCCCCAGGGTGACCCAAGTGCCGGTTTTTAGTGCCTGAAGGGGCTCCAGGAGAGCTGGAAAGGGACGTGGGACAAGGGCCTGGAGGGACGGGACAAGGGGGAATGGCCTCCCACTGCCGGGGGGAAATGGGATATTGGGAAAAAATTCCTCTCTGTGAGGGCGGTGAGGCCCTGGCACAGGCTGCTCCATCCCTGGAAGTGTCCAAGACCCGGCTGGAGCAGCCTGGCCCAGTGGGAGGTGTCCCTGCCCTGGCAGGGGGGACACTGGATGAGCTTTCTGTCCCTCCCAACCCAAACCATTCGGGGATTCCGTGGTTAGGAGCTGAATTATCAGACTACCACCCTCCACAGGACTAAATCCAGACGTGTACTTGTGTGGGTTTTGTGCACACACAGCTGATTCCTGAGGTATTTTTTCCTACAGCACAATTCTGAAAGTGTCCATTTTCATTATTCAGGCAGAATGACAAAAGGAAGCAGCAGAGTTGCCCAGGTTTCATTCCTGGAGTGTGTAACCCTCCCTTTTTTTAAACAGTCGTCAAAGCAAAGGGAAGACAAAAGACATTCCTTTAAATCCTTGCTCAAAGAGGACAGGAAATACCTTTCCTTCGTCCAAATTCTCCTGCTGGGTCAGAGTCAAGTGCAGGGATTTCAGGTCTAAAGATTCCTTTGGGATGAGTCCTCACTCAGGGGAAAACAGGGTTTGTTTGTGAATACTTTGGAACTATTGAAGTTCACAGGAAGGTTCTTTATCTGGTGATCTTGGATTATAATGGGAATTTTGTATGTCTCAGTGACTAATTCCCTGACATGGTTCCTCTTCCTTTGCTTATTTTTCCCCCCGAACCAAAAAATGATTTTTTTTTAATGTGTTTATTTGTATCTCTAAAGGGAGGAGGTGGGGGTTGAGACACTTGGAAGTTTTATTTAATGCCTCAGGTGTGTTCTGCAGTTTAAGGCTGTAATTTGGGATTCCTGGGGTCTGCTCTGAGGGACTGGCAGCACTTTGGGAGGAGAGGGGCTTTCCAATATTTGGAGTTTCCACTGGTGCTGCTTGAGGGAACACTCAGGGATGAAGGATTGCTTGGGACCTAAAATAGTCGAGAACAGAGATCAGATTGTGGTGGTTTTGCCTTCCCTGTGAAATTCCAGCATTTTTTGGGATACAGCTGGGTTCCTCTCACTGAGGGTGTCGCTTTTGCTGGCAGGTTGGAGCTGACTCCTGCTGATTCCTCCTCTGGAAGGGCTGAGCAAAGGCCACCAGCAGCACATGAGCCTCTAGAGCTGGAAGCAGAGCTCCAGGAAGCCACAGAGCCATGGCAGACAGTTGCCCTTCTTCCCCTGGGCTCCGTCAGGGATTCAGACAGGAGCCAGTCCCCAGGGCCAAGAGGCTGTCGGATTCTGCAGTGCAGGTGCAGGCCCTGCAGTCAGCTAAGAAAGCCTGTGTGCTGAGCCGTGGCTGCAGCACTCCAGATCCAGCAGGCCATCCTCTGCTCCCTTCCCCGGGCTCTGGCTGCTCCCTTTTCCTGGATGAGAGTGGCCAGGATGAGCTTGGTGCCAGTTTTTCTGTGTCCAAATACGACGACGTGGCCATTTCCCTGGACATCAGCAGGTGTTTCGACGACAGCGAGCTGGACGACTCCCTGCTGGAGCTGTCAGGCAGCGAGAAAGGGAATTCTCCCTTTGATTACACCGAGGAGGAGATCCAGGAAATCTTGGCAGATGATTCCATGGAAGCTGAGCAGCAGCACCTCGCTGGTGAAAGCCACCTGAGCCAAAGCACGGGCGGGGAGAGCGACAAGGCCGAGAGCAGCGGCTGCACCGCGGGGACGTCGCTCAGTGAGTCGGCCTCAGAGGTCACAGAGGAGCCAAAGGAACCCCAGGAGCATCCCTCAGGCAGCTCAGGCTGTGATCCTGGCTTTCTGAGTGGCAGTGCTGCTCTGGATGGGGCCCAGCTGCAGCAGGAGCTGGACCTTGACCTGCAGGAGCTGCTGAGCCTGAGCCCGTTCGCCGCCGCCTGCTGCGACGAGGCTCTGGAGGAAAATAACCTGGAAAGAGAAACTTTGGATGCAATGATAGATGATTGCTTGGGATATTCCACAGCTGCTGGGAGCTGCGTTCCTGAAAAGTCCTCAGAAAGGGTGATGCCTAAAGGCCAGGAAAGCCTGGCTCAGGATTGCCCGGGGAAATCCGTGCCCTCATCCGACCTTCCCTGTGGCCAGAGCACAGGGGGTGAGAGTCCAGCATCTGTGTTGCCACCAAACAAAGAACTTCCCAAAGCAACAACGAGCTGTTCCTCAAGGAAATCAGGCTCTCCAGAGGATGCTGAAGGGGAATCCACAGGAGCTGAGCAGCCACCAGGCAGCACTAAAGTAAACTCATATCTTCATTGTTGGAACTTGAATATTTTTAATCCCACCCTTTTGGATTTGTCCATGTGCACACAAGTGCTGTGTTTATACAGGGGAGGTTTTCAAGTGGATTTTTATATAATTCTATAAGCAAAACTTACATGGAAAAGTTTTATTACTCATTAATCCCCTTTTTCCTTCCCTTTCCAGTTAAGTGACACAGCTGTGGGCCAGACTGGGCAGGAAGAGCCACCCAGTGGGAAGAAAAGTGGCAAAATAATTCCTATCTCACAGGAGGAGGAAGAAAGGTAATTTCTTAGGAAATCTGCACTTTGAAAACCATCCCAGCAGTTTCCTCCACCCCTCTGTAGGCCACTGTGTGTTCCTGGGTTTATTTCTATTTTTAAATGAAGTTGCACTGAAATAGTGGAGAAACAATAAATATTTCACCCTGTAAGATACTGGAAGAGGGGCAAGAATATCGGGAAATGGGAAAGGAGGTGGGTCAGGCAGTTTTGGGCCGCGGTCTGCCGGCAGGAGAGGGGATGTTTGTGCCTCTCTGGTTCCCTGCAGGTGGCAGCAGCAGAGCAGCTCGGGATGCTGCTCCTGCTCTTCCCCGCTCCTGGAGGCGCCACATCGGGGCTTTTCCCCCCGCGTTCTGGGCGTTGCTGTTGTGTGAAAAAGCTGCTTTTGAGAGCTCCCTGCGGGTTCCCGTTGTGGTCAGCGGGGCAGTGACCGGCTGGCTGGCTCAGCTGCTTTGCTCTCGGCGTGGTTGATCTTTGGCAGTTTTACTCAAATAAATACTTTTATTTCTTTCAATCCCAGAACAGTGCTACAAGAATGTCATGTCTGCCATAGTTCTGCAGGGCTCTTTGCCCTCTCTGTGAACTGTAACCTAATTTAGCAAATAACCTAAAAAAGAATTAATGCAATTTATTATTTTCAAGGCCAAAACAACGGATCTGCATTCCAGAAGCACAGCCTGAGCAAAAGAGACGTTTTTCTCCAGGCTGTGCCAATCCAAGTGAGGAAAAGTGTGGCTATTACCTCAGGTAACCCCCAGGTGGGATGGGATGAGGCTGGTGGGGAGGGAAAAATTGATCTCCTGGCTGGCTGGACTTGAATTCTTTGTTTGGAGTGTGTTTGTTTGCAGAGGGGAATAAAAAGTGCCTGTGACACATTTTTTATTGCACTGCCATGCCCAAAATTCCTGCTCAGGAATCAGCCTGGCTCCAGGGCTGGCTCAGAGGTGTTTTAGAGGTATCTGGGAAATATTGTGAAGGGGGTTTGGTGTGGAAAATCAGGGATGCTCCCAAAGCAGGTTTGTATTGCCTGGGAAAAGCAGAGCTGAGCTCTGGCTTGTTCTGTTTGGATTAACTTGGTCTTGTCAGTTCACAACTATCCCAGAATCATCAAAATTGGAGAAGACCTCCAACAACATCAAGTTCCCACCTTATCACCAGCCCAGAGCACTGAGTGCCACCTCCAGTCCTTCCTTGGACACCTCCAGAACTCCATCACCTCCCTGAAACCTGTGAACTCCCACTGGGGGAATCCTGAGCTCAAGTGCTGAGGTCTGGACTCAGACTGGGGGAATCTTGAGCTCAAGTGCTGAGATTTGGACTCAGACTGGGGGAATCTTGAGCTCAAGTGCTGAGATTTGGACTCAGACTGGGGGAATCTTGAGCTCAGGTGCTGAGATTTGGACTCAGACTGGGGGAATCTTGAGCTCAAGTGCTGAGGTTTGGGTTTATTTTTGACACCTTCTCTGTGTTGCCTCAGTGGTGTCATCCAAGAGCCACCGACTGCGGGGGTGTGGAAAGGAAGGTGTTGCAAAGAGCAGGTTTGGATTTCAGCTCATGGGTGGCAGCTGATGGGTAGGACTGGGATGTTCTGAGAGGCAAAATATTCTGGTAGCTTCCAGCCACGGCTCACTGTGGTTATTTTGAGTGTTCATGGGTGCAATAATTGCCATTTCTTGCGAGGCACAAGAAGCTGACAGTTGTGTGTGTGGAGCCTGCACTTAGGCAGGCAGCAGGAGCAGCTGCATTGCCACAGGGCTGCTTCCAGAGGATGAATCCAGCATAAGGAATGCAGAGGGAACGAGGCAGGGAAAGCTAAAATGGCCTGTTTTCTCCTGCTTTCAAATTAAAAATGCAAGACGTATGTTGTGAGTCACAGAAAATCAGGCAGCAGCTCCAAAGGAGCGAGGCTGACAAGTGAAATCGAGCTCTCTTTTGCTGGGGAAGAACATTGTCTGTGATGCACACTATTTGATTTTCTTATTAGTGCAAACCTTTCTTATTCCAAATAGCTGGAGGCTTGGAATTCAGCCCGACAGACAGCGTGGGCTCTGCCAGTTGTCCCAGATGAAAAGCTGCTGGCTGGGCTGGCAGTGCCCTGTGTGCTGTCCCCCTGCACCTGGCTGTGCAGCAGGGTCCTGGGTGTGTCATTTGCATGGGAAATGCTGAGTGATCCCAAGGAATTCATGGAGGAAAATCAGCAGGTTTAGAGCCAGCAGGGGAATTCCTTCTGGGAAGCAGTAACTAATATATTGCTGCTACAAATCTTCAGCTCTGTTTTGAGTTGCAGATCTCCTGGCATTTGTCTCGGGGTAATGTTTGCTTTGCTATCCCATCTTTTACATAATCTGTCTGTTCTTCCTTGGATCCTGGCTCTTGCTGCTGTGCTGTCTGAGGGAATTCCAAGCTGGCTACAGGGGAGATTCTGTCTTTTCCCTTATCTGCATGGTGCCTTGCACTCACAGGAAATACAACTTTCATATCTATAAATACAACTTCCATATATATAAAATCCATTTTTCATAGATATATCTTTTATATCTGCATATATCTAATATATATTCTTATATTGGGTGATTGAGTGCTAAAAGTCACACTGACTAGTTGGAAAAAAAATCCTTTTATATTCAGAATAAACTTCTCACACTGAGCCATCTCCAGTGTGTTGGAAGGCAACCCCGTGGCTCTGCTTGTGCTTCCTCTCATTCTGCTTTCTAGATGCTGTTAAATCCTAATATATTAATTTATTTGCAGCTTCCCCTAAGAATTTAAATGCTGCTGAGGCTGTGCTGGAGCAGATGTAAAAATGAGCTGTGATTTGAGCATCTGCTTGGCAATGGGGGGCTGATAATTGACCACACAAGATTTCTGCCAGCTGACCATTTGTCAGCGTTGGCACTTTGTTATTGCCCTTTATCCCTCAGTAAATGGAATTATTTCCTTCCTGATGAGATCCTCCTTGGCAATTCTGAGGCTGGATCAGCTACACAAATAATGAGGCTCCTAAAACTGTGTAATTTGGAGCAGAATCACAGAATAGGTTGGGTTGGAAGGGACCTTCAGGATCGTCCTGTTCCAGCCCCTNGATGCTGTTAAATCCTAATATATTAATTTATTTGCAGCTTCCCCTAAGAATTTAAATGCTGCTGAGGCTGTGCTGGAGCAGATGTAAAAATGAGCTGTGATTTGAGCATCTGCTTGGCAATGGGGGGCTGATAATTGACCACACAAGATTTCTGCCAGCTGACCATTTGTCAGCGTTGGCACTTTGTTATTGCCCTTTATCCCTCAGTAAATGGAATTATTTCCTTCCTGATGAGATCCTCCTTGGCAATTCTGAGGCTGGATCAGCTACACAAATAATGAGGCTCCTAAAACTGTGTAATTTGGAGCAGAATCACAGAATAGGTTGGGTTGGAAGGGACCTTCAGGATCGTCCTGTTCCAGCCCCTGCCATGAGCAGGGAACTTTCCACTGCTCCAGGCACCTCTGGGAAGCTGAGCTGGCTCCTGTCTGACCTCCAGCCATTTTTTTTTCCCAACCAGGTCTCTGTCAGGAGCTCTGCTTAAGGCTTGGTGTGCTTGGTAGAGGTTTTTGATGCTTTTAAAAATTTTATCAGACTTCTCACAACCTGGCAGAAACCTGATAAATGATTTCCTTGGATCTCCCTGGAATCAAAGGGAGAGGAGGAGGAAATACCTTATAAAGAGGCATAAACCATCTGGTTTTGCTGTAATAACAAAGATCAATATCTTAAAAAAAAACAGACAGTGTGTTTAAGGTGATGGAAAGGGAGAGCAGTGTCAGGGAACAGATGGAGAAACAAATCTGTGAAATACAAATGAACTCTTTGCTAGCAGGCTCTGCCTTGAAAGACTCTGGTCTCCTGATTGATGCAGAGCTGGCTGAGTGGAATTAAAAAAAACTTAATCTTGAAGCAGTTTTTACCTGCCCAAATTAATTTTGCTTGGATGGAGAGCGGGCAGGGAAGGTGCAGGGCTGGGGCTGTGCTGACAGAAAGGAGGAATTCAATTTAGTGGCTGAGCTCAGGAGGGAGATTTCACATCAAAGCAAATGAAATCCACCTCCAAACCCTAAATTTCAAGAGATGTGGGATGGGGTAAGAATTGATAAAGTGGATTTCTAAGTTTATGGTGAGGGGAGTGAGAAGTTACCTGGGTTCAGAGTGTGAAACTCCTGGTCCAGGAGCTTCTCTGGTGGCAAAGCTGAATTAATCACAGCTCCTGGTTTCTAAGTGAGTGGAACTTGCCTGAAAACCTCATCCCAAATCTGTAGTTTGGTCTCGACTGTTGAGGAAGGAATGAGGATGTGCCCAAGGAGAAAGAATTCCAAAGGTTTTAAGCACTGATCCATGGCAGCTGAGTTTATCCAGCCCCTTTCCTCAGGCCAGAAGGCCTCGGAGCCCTGGGCTGGATGGTGAGGCACTGGGATAAGTTCCTGCAAATATTTGGTTGGATTAATGTGCCCCTGGGACTTCCCCTCTTGGAGAGGAGCTCCAATCTTTTCCTGGAGAAAGTCAGGGTGAAATTTGTCCAAGTCCTTGTGTCTCCTCAGGGGTGAGCAGTGCACCCCTGGCAGTAGGAAATGTTCCCTCTGCTTTTATGACCCATTTCACCTCTGACTCAGAAGGCCAAGGGAGGGAACTCAGATGTAGGAGGGCTCAAAATCTGTAAAGAAGTCCTGATTCCTTCTACACTTACTGCAGACAGTGGGAACTGCTCTGTGCAGAGGGAGTTTGCCTTGGAGAACCTCCCTCCCTCCCAACCAACCCGTGGATTTCTCAAGAAAAACTTCTAAAAACCCCTTCTGGAAGTATCAGTTTTTGGCAAGAAGTTGTTCCTTTGGGGAAAGAGGAGCTGATCCTGCAGATTCTGGAGGAGACCTGGGATTGCTGGGGAGTTCCCTGGGAAGGAGCTGTGATTCACATCCATCACATGGCTGCAGGATGGAAAAACCTCAGAGTTTGGACTGGGCTGTGCTGAGAGCCCCTGGGAAGGGCAGCATTGCAGGGAATTGGCCTTTCCCTGAGCTCTGAGTGGAATCCAGACCAAGGAGCCCTTCTGGTCACTGCCTGTTCTTGCTGAGCAGTGAAAATAAAACTCTCTGTGCTGTGACAGAGGTGACAACCCAGTGCCAGGCAGATGTTCCTGCTCCAAACCAGATGTTTGGACAGTGCTTTTGCAGGAGTGACCCCCATGGTTGGATTTTGCTTTGAAAACCAGATGGTTTCACATTTCAAAAATGTGATTTCCTGAGTTAGGCTCATCCCTGTGCATAAATAAGATCAAAATAAGGCAGCAAAGTTGTTTTTTTCAAAACACAGACTGGGAAAGCTTTGTAGCACTCTGAGGCCTGCAGATAACCAAGCCCTTGAAGTAGTTTAGGTTTTAATCTTGCTTTTCTGAGGCTGCCTAAAGTTTGTGGGGTTTTGTCTTGCTATTTCAGAACGTGCAAATGAGAGGATTTAAGGTGGGTGCAGCACTTTGTGAGGGAAATTTCCCTTTTGTTTGAAGTTGAACCTTCAGCCTTTGTGGTGGGCCAGGGAGAAGGAGCTTTGCAAAGAAGGGGATGAAGCACCAGGAAGAATTCCTGAAAGGAACTTTGATGTTCTCACTTCTCAAGGTGCTTTCTTAGGATGTGGTTTCACTTTGAAAACCTCCTACCCAGAAAATCAGGTACCAGCTGCCAGCACCGAGGAAATGGAGATTTGTTTCTAGACCTGCTGCTGCTCCAGCCTCATCCAAATGCTCCTCTGCTGTTTGTTTTAACTTTTTTGCTTATTTTTTTGCAGAAATTCCCCAAATTCCAACCTATCCCAGTGGGTGAGCAAGAACTTGGCCAAGCACCACAATTTCCAGAGAATTCCTGAACACTTGCAGTGCAACCCTGTTGGATTTTGCTGCTGAGGGGCTGTGCTGGTTCTTGTTCTGCATTTAGAGGTGTTAATTGGTCTGGTTTTCAGTGGTTTTAAGTTTCATTTGTAACTTCTTCTGCAAAAGCATTTCATGAGATTTGCACTTGAGTTTATAAATATTTTGCAGCTTTTAGAGGTCTTTTTCTTCTTTCCTGTGCTACTGAGCAACTCCAAATGAGTTGGAGGTGGATAGGTTGATCTTCCCAATGTTCTTCCCAGGGGTGCCAGCAGAGCCTTTAGGTATTTATAGGTGGAATTTTGGAGAGCAGATTAAGTTTATTCAGGCAGCAAATCATCTCATATTTTTATCAGCTCAATCTGACTATTTTTGGAGATGCTTTTGGCTCATGTGATCTTAAAGAAATCAAAATTTCAGCTCAGTACTGATGTTTTTGTGGTTCATAGATTTTATTCCGTGGCACCCAGAGTGGGACTGGGCTTTGGAAAACAGGCAAAGCTTCTCCCTGCCCTGAATGTGCAGTGACTGAGGCAGGGAGAATGGAAGTGATTTGTCCAGAGGATCAGCAGTGAAGCTTGGAGCAGAGCCTGACTGCACAAACTCCCAGAAATCTCAGAATCCAGGCAGGAAGGACCCCAGGGACAGCACTTTTGGGTCTGGGGCCTGGCTGGTGTCAGGGCTCCGTGATGTGGCAGGTTCTTGATGCCACCAGAGCCTCTCAGGTGATTTTTACCTCTGTAAATTTTATTTACAGAGACCTTTGCATTGTCAGCACGTGGTGGTTCATGGCTTTTAAACCAGTGAACCCCACAAATGAAGTTCTTTGCAAAAGGGAATCCTTTACCTGTGGTCTGGGGACAATTTCACCTGATATCCAGAATGGTTTGGTTTGAAAGGGATGTAAAGATCATTCAGATCACCCCAGTCAGGGCAGGGACACCTCCCACTATCCCAGTTTGCTCCAGTCCCTGTCCAGCCTGGCCTTGGACACTTCCAGAGATGGAAATTCTCAGCAAGCAGCTCCTGAGCGTGCCAGGGAGGTGCTGAGGGTGTCTCCAGGGGCTCAGGCAGGAGGGGGTTTCTGTTCTTTGGGAGTGTAAAAGAACACACTCTGCCCTTTGGGAAGGATTCAGGCTTCTGGGCAGCTTTAGGGCTGCAAATTTCCTTCTTTGACGTTGCAAATGGTTCACATCTGAATGGTGGAGAGAGGAGGGAGGGACTGGATTAGGCCTTCATGGAAGGACAGAGTGTTTTGCTGTGTGTTTGCTGTTGAGAGTAGCCAAGGGCCCTGCTGATGATTTTTGCTGTAGTGGAACCCAGTGATAACAATAAAAACTGGAATAAAACTGGCTTTGTGCAAGCCCTGCGTGAGCTCTGATGAAATGCCTCCCAATTAAAAATTTAATAGTGTTCATCATCAGTGTATTGCAGGCAGCCAGCAGCAGCTGGAAAACAATGAGACTGAAATGAAACCACTGTGTGGGGTTTTTTTCTGCTTTCCTCTCAAAAACTAACCAGCTCTTCCCTGTAAGGAGGAAGAAATTACATCCTGAAATGGGAAATAGTAGAAGCTGATCATATTCTCCCTTTGGTTTGGAGGATATTTAGGTGCAGAACAGGTCTGGATGGAATAAATTGGTTTTATTTAACAGTTGGTGGCGTTAAAGGTGGGGGATTTGTGAGTTCAAAATGACAACGATGCTGCAAAGTGTCAAATGGCATCGTGGGGCTCTGTCATTATTGCCACTCAGTGCCTCTGCATCCAGCCTGTCCAGATTCCAAGGAAAAAGAGGATTTTTCTGGCTGCCAGCTTTGCTGCCTCCATCTGGGAATCTGAAATTCAAGCTGTGCCTTCCCCGGCTCTGTCACTAATAATGAAGATTCTTCATTTGGAACTTACTTAACCAAAACTGAGGCTGAAGGAGAAACCAGCTCCTTTTTCCTCCAGACGTGTGGGCTGCAGCACCACCAAGGGGGAGCAGCATCATTTTAATGCCTGAGGTCACCAGACAATTCAACAGACGCCAGATTTGTGGAGGAAACACAAGATATTTTAGCATAACAAGCACGTTGATGGGGCAGCTTTTTAAACAACGCTGGAAAAGCTGATTGAATTTGGTCAGCTCTGCTTCCAGACGAGGCTGTAATAGCTCATTACGCGTCGTTAGGAAGCTTTTTTTTATTTTATTTTTTTTTTTGCTGCAAATCTGGGGGAAATTACATTTGGTGGAACATATGGTGTCATCTTCAGCTCTCTCCTCGGGAAGCTCAGGCCTTTTGCTGGGGTAAATGGATGTGCAGCTGTGACATTGGCTTTGGAGTGATGTCACCTTTCACGTCTTTGGCAAACGCTGCCTGTTCCTCTCCCTTGGCATCTCCATTACCAGCTGAGATTGTGCTAACACTTTCCTCCGTGTAGGTGTTTCCTCCTCGGCTTCTACTCAAGTGGCAGGGGATGAAAATGCCTCGTGTCGGAGCCTGCTGGCCCGGGGGAGGGGGTGACGAGTGGCTGGGGCTGTGTTGTGAGTTGGAAGGACACGCTGTGCAGGATTGTTTGCTCCACACTTCCTCCCGCGGCTCCTCTTTGCTAAACTCGTGGGGGAGGAATCTATTGGCTAAATTGTACTTGTAGGCATAATATTGCAGTGCTGGGAAGGAGGGAGGAGAGCGGTGCTTAACTCGGAACACGCCCTGGCTGTGCTGGCAAAGGGGTTTGTTTGCAGCTCCCTGCTCCTATTGTGCCCCAAACCTCTGCTCAGTTGGTTCTTGGAAATCAATGGGATTCATCCCGAGCCAGCTGGGAGGGCTTTGCTCTCAGAGATCAGCAGGGATTCAGCCTCTCTGGGATCCCTGGCACAGCAGCCCACTCCCACTTGCTGCTTTTTAGTATTTATTGAAACCTCCCTTTTGCAGCTCCCGCTTCCAACAATGAGTCAAAATCAGCAGTCAGGGCAAAAACACGTGGGGGGACGTGGGTGGTCTGGAGGGTGTGTTGTGCTGTGGCCCAGCATGACTTCCCTCAGTGTGTCTTGGGTTTATTTTTGCTTGATCTCTTGCCTTTATTGACTGTAAAACACCTCAGGAGTATCTTTTGGCAGCTGCTGATGGGAAGGAGGTCTCTGTTCTAAAGATGGCTTGAGGATTGAACTCACACAGTGGCTGCCTCTCATGGGTTACAGTGGAATTTAATACCCAGACAGCAGTTCAAGCTTTGATGTTTATGACCCTCAGAACAGCAGCGTTTTAAGTAACTTTATTCTCCTATAACCTTTTCCTAAAGTGTGGATTTACTCCATCACTTCAATTCTGAGTGGCTGCAAAATTTCCTTGAAGGGAATCACTTGAACTGAGTGGTTTGGAGTCCCTGTCTGAGCTGAATCCTGTCAGCCCACATTTGTTTCTCCTCACAAACAACATTTCCTTACTCTCCAAGCCTGCAGTTATGGGTTATCAAATGCAGGTTATCAAAATAACCCCGGCACCTCCTGCCACATGTGAATATTGAACTCTGCCCCACACTGACACTTTAAATTTAATTCTGTTCTACCAAATGAGTGATCCCATCTCTGTCAGGAACGAAATAGCTTAAACCTGTCCCTAGGGACCAACAACTGTGGAAAAAAAAACAAAAAGAGATATGGTCTGAATTCCCAGGGACAACTGGCTTTAAAAACAGCCACACAACCCCCAGCCTGCCAAGTTACCAGGCTGGATTTCCTCTGGAGCAGCTTTCTGAGGGCTGCTTGCTCGGCTGTCTGCCCCAGGATTAGGAGAGAGCATCTCCCTTATCGTTTTGCACAAGCTGTACCATCTGTCCTAGATCTCCCTTTGTAGGGCTGTGGACTCCAAATGCTGTTTCTTCCTTGGGAGATATCAGACGTGGCTGAAGAATTTTGTTAGGTAGGGCTGGGGTGCTATTTATGGTGCAGGTTTTTTTTTGTCCTGCAGCCAGAACCAACTCTGAACCTCCCTGGGTTTCTCCACCCAGACACTAAGAAAATACTTTAGGTTGTAGATCTGTTTAGGTTTTAGGTCTGGGAAATACAAAGTCCCCCATTTCTAGGGTGTGTGTGCTGCTCAAAGCAGGTGAATATGAAATAATTAAATTCAGGCATTACAAGGACACGAGAGATGCCTTTAATCTTTTATTGTACATTATAAAATGTTTATTGCTCTGTCTGTATCAGAGGTGGTGACCTCTCCTTCTTGGTGATGGAAGAGTATGTTCAGGCAAAGGATCCTGGAGACACCTTTGGGGTTGGCCTGGCTGGAACCAGCACATCTTCAGGAGAATTTCCCAGTGCCTTTTTCCCAAACCAGCTCTTTGGGAAGAGCTGGTGACAGGGGAAGAGGAGAGATGGCAGCTCCTCACTGCCAGGCTGTTCCTTGGCAGGAACTCCCAACCCAGGCTCCTCCAAACCTTCCTCAGGCCAACCTCTGTTGGCATTTGCTGGAACAAGTCGGATCCTGCCTCATCCCCTAAGTGCATATGGAGTGGTCTTGTGGAGGAATTAAATAAATACAGATACCCCATGGCACACTACAAAGAGTGAATCTTTTCCATGTCGTGGTCCTGCATCTCCCAGCTTTCCAGAGCACCAGCAATCCCCAGGGATCCTGACAGCTTGCAAACATCCAGCACTTCCTAAGAGAGGGGAGAAGCCCAGCCCCTTTCCCATCCATCCTCATCCCTTTTTGGGAAGGGCTGTCTGCAGCAGACTCCTGCGTTCTAACGTCAGGAGAGCAGCGCAGGCAGGATGTGTAAGGAGAACCAGCCCTTCCCACACAGGAACTTTACTAAAAGAAGCATTTTAAGAACTTAAGCCCTCATAAAAAGGCCCCTCAGGCCAGAGCCTTCCACGATAAACAGCTCTTGCCCCTGGAGACCTTGCATAGCAACCGGTATCATCAGGTATTTTGTCTTTTTCTTTTTTTTTTTTTTGCTGACTGGCTACATTTTTATGGACCTTTTATCCCATCGGTGGTGGATTCAGGCCCAGCTGAAAATACCACAAAGAAAATGGTTGAAATTATCCTGGAAGCTAAATAACAGCTTCTGGTGTCCCCTCATGTTGGTCTGTGCCTCAGTGTTCCCCGATTTTTCTGAGGTGAAGAGCACCAGTGTGAGAGAGGAGAGACAGCAGCAGTGGAGGATGTGCTGCAGCCTGGCTGGAGAACAACCAGGGGAGTTCTCCTGGTGGAAATGGAAGCTGGGGGATGCCTTTTGTTTGTTTGTTTGTTTGAGAAACGCACCTGCAGGACGTGTTACACGACACACATCGATGAACGAAGCAAGGCCCCAGCACACAGCAGCCAAAATTCGGCTTCTCGGTGGTGTTTGCCATGAGCTGCCCTCCCTTCCTGCTCGCAGAGGGGTGTGCCTGATGCCTGGGAATACTGCCGGGGTGGAGTGACAGTGAGACCAGAGAAGGACACAACAGAACCTTGAGCATTCCCAAAAACCAGGAAAACTGTCCCAGAAGATGGAGTGTGAGGGTGGAAAGGAGACATTGCTCCAAGCCAGGTGATTCACGGATCACTCCAGCATCACTGATTCTTCTCCGTCTTCTTTGTTTGGGTGTCAGGGTTTGTTTTTTTGCAGGATTTCCCTTCCTGGCCAGATGTTTTGCAGAACAGGGATGAGGAGGTGGATGCCAGCGAGTGACAATCACGGGGTCTTGTTTTGCAAATCGCTCCGACAATGTTTCACCTCCCCAGTCATCGGCTCAGAGGCAGAGTGAGAGTGAGGGATGGAGTCCATCTCTCAGGTGTCAGGCTGTCATGCTTCAATGATGTTCACTGAGGGCTTGTTTTTTGGAAACTAGGAGAGAAAACAAAGGGAAGAGGGATGTACAGAAGGGAAAAATCACATCAGAGCTCAGTGCAGTCTGCAGGTCGTGTTTTGTGGAAATTCTCGTTCCCATCCCTTCATGGGGATGAAAAAGGCTCAGAGTTGAGGTTTTAGGCTTGTGGAGTTCATCACTGCTTCTGAACCATCATAAATCAGTGAACTTTTTAAAATACTACATAAATATGATGGGGATGTGAACAGAAACACGAGGAAGTTAAATTAATTGAAATAAGTTGGGATAAATTAAAGCCTTGACCTATTTACACTTCGACATCGTGTGTGCTACCATCTTTGCTCCTGCTGATTAACTCTCCAGTTAATTACAGGAGCAGTGTCCTCTTTGCCACGTGCTGCTGTGGGAGGACCCGAGGAACTCAATTTTTTTCTTTTCTCCAGAGATGCTCAGATCATCCAGAAACGTGGCTTGAAATCTGATTTCTGGCGGCCACGCGGGGTGCGGGGGGTGGGAGTGAAGCGCTGCTGTCCCCAGCAGCAGAGCCGTGGGTGTGCAGGGTGCTCCCTTCCCGCATCCCGGCTGCGGGGGAGGCGTTTTAGCAGAGGCTTTTTGGGGCTGATTTAGCACAAATCGGGCACTCACCTTGCTCCGCAGGAGGCCCCCGCCCTGGTGCTCGGGTGTGCTGTTCTCCGAGGCGCTCTTGGCTTTCTCCTTGCTGTTGTTGGGCTCGTTGTCTTTGATGATGTCGTACTGTCTGCAGAACAGGGCGATCACCCCTGCCGGCAGAGAGCATCGGTCACACCGAGCTCAGCGGCCTGCACAGACCGCGCATCCCTCTGGCCAGCCTCGGCACCCTTCCCGCAGCCAGGCAGCCCTCTGGCTCTGCCCTTCCCTTAATTCCACGCTAAACTAGTTAGACAGGACGACTGAAGATTAATTAGATCCCAGCCTCCCTGTTATGAAGTGTTTTAAGCCCTGCGTTTGGACCTCGACCAACACCAACCGCGCGGTTCAGCGAGCGCTGCGGCTCCTGGAATTTCCGCCTGGTGCAAATGTGTCCTCTGCTCCCTGTCCTCTGGAGCTGGCAGAGGAGAGGTTCTGAACCTGCCAGCACCTGCAAATGGGCACCAGCACAAGCTGCGAGTGGAAATTTCCTCCCCCACACCCCCAGGCACGTGGAGAGGGAAGCAGGGGCAGCCGTGGCACGTAAGATGACTGCAAATGTCTGTCTGAGAAGCTTTTACGTGATGTTTCCACCCAATAACATCTCTGCCTGCGGATTCCAGACACGTAGGTGAAGTGGATCCAGGCAGATGCTGCTTTTCCCTCCCTGAAAACATCTTCACTAATAGCCAAATATATTTAAAATCTTCCCTAATAGCCAAATATATTGAAATCTCCCAGCATCGTGTCATGAGCTGCTCTATAAAAGGAGTGTGGCAGTTGCCCCCAGGCTTCACTGATAAACACAGTGGCCCAAATTCTTTCTTTGGGAATGTGGGTAAATGGCTGCTTCCAGGAGAAAAGGCATTGACATCTGCCACAGCCACTGCTTGTGTGGTTTCCGTGGGTAAAACTGGCACACAAAGAAGGAAAATGCCACGAAAAATTCCAGAAACACAAGAGCCCTGGGCACGGACTGGTTCCATTCGGATTTTCCCAAATATTGTCACACAGGACAGGTTAAATCTGGAAGGAGGGTTTTGTGTATTGAGACTTTTTAAAGAAGCCATTTGATGTAGAGAGATTCTCCCCACACCCTTTTTGCTTTTTAAATGTAAGTAATTTGTCTGGAAGGGAAATTGTGGGATTAGCAAATTCTTTGTTCCCAGCTGATCCGAGTCTCAGATTATTTTACAGCGGGAGATGAATCAGTTGTTCAGTCACCCCATGTAATTATTCATGATTATTTTCCCTGGCAGGGCATTGAAACTGGGATGTGCACAACTAAAACATGACATAAATGCTGAAAAAATAATGGCCTGGAGGTTCTGGAAATCTTCTAAGTTATTTTTGGTTTTCATGTGATTGTTGGCTTTAGGAACAATTGCTGTCCAGTCTCTGGAGATGCAAATAAGGGCCAAAAAAAAAATTATTATACATGGATCTGATTCAGTGTCACCTGGATTCCTCCATCCCCTTCTGTGATGGGGAAATTTCTGTGGAAAATCTAAATCTAAATCTAAATCTAAATCTAAATCTAAATCTAAATCTATAGAAATAGAAAAAGAAATTAGTGGGTGTGGAGAGCAAGACTTAAATCTCTGTTTTGCCTGAGCATTGGAGTCATATAATATCCAGAAAATTACTGCAACCTGTAATATTTGAAGGACTCAAGGCATATCCTGTTGGATATTTGGATCCCTGGAAACATTCCAGGACAGGGCTTGGAGCAACCTGCTCTGGTGGAATGTTGGGTGGAGCAAAATGATCTTTATGTCCCTTCCAACCCAAACCATTCCATGATTCTGTGGCTGAAGGCATCATAATCAGGGCAGTCTGGAAAAAAATGAGATTACAGGATTAGCCATGGGGTATTGCTTCCATCAAATCCATTTTCTGCTTCCTGGTGGACCAAACTCGAGCTGCAAAGCCCGGCTTGAGATGCCCTTACAGCTGAGAGCCCCATACTTTTTGTGGGAGGAAGGGTTTCTTCCATGGTTCCACGTGCAGCCAGGCATTCCCAGGGATATCCCAGGGATGTGACTTTTGACAGAGAGTTGGGACTGACCTGCCCACATGAACAACACCACAACGATGATGAGAATTTCCCCCGCTCGCAGCTGTTGGTTTTTCTTCGCCATCTCCTTCATTGTCACCTCGTCTGCACAAGGGCAAAGAGATGCCGTGAGATGAGACCCAAAACCCAGCTCAGAGCCTGGCTTAGGAGTGCCCCCGGCCCCAGTCAGTGTGTCAGGGGCAGAGCCAGCAGGGAGAGTCCTGAGACTCCTCAGGGCACTTGGATTAGGATTTAGGAGGGAATTCCTCCCTGTGAGGGTGGAGAGGGGCTGGAATGGATTTCCCAGAGCAGCTGTGGCTGCCCCATCCCTGGGAGTGCCCAAGGCCAGCTTGGGTGGGGCTTGGAGCAACCTGGGGCAGTGGAAGTGTCACTGCCCATGGAACAGGATGAGCTTGATGTCCCTTCCAACCCAAACCAGTCTGGGATTCCAGGATTCATCCTGTGACATCCTGAGGGGAGGGGGCGAGGGGGGAGCAGTGGGACAGGCAGTGTTAGCTGTCCCCGTGGCTGCTCTCCCTGCTGGCCCTGTCCCTGTTAGTGCCATCTGCACCTGTCACAAAGCCTTGCATGCTCCAGCAGTTCCAGCTCAGGGGCGTGGAGAGCCTGGCAGGATATTTTTCAGCGGAGCCCTGGGATTCAGAGAGGAGCAGAGCCTCTTTGCAGGGCATAATTCACCTCCTTGGCTTCAAAGCATTGAGGAGATTACAGTTCAGGCCCCCAGGAAAGGAGCAGTGCTCCTCTTTGTGCTTCCAGATAAACAGCAATTCAGGATTTACAGCCCCCAAATCAGTTCAATAAAGAGAGTCAAGGACTCGCATCCTCAGAACCACGGCCAAAAGCCCTGGAACAGGCCAGGCCCTCAGCACCTGGGTGTCCCCACGGCCCTGCACTGCCAGGCCCTCTTTGGAGCAGGATTCTTGCTGACAGAAAACCCTCAAGGGCCTGGTTTGGCTCAAGAGGAGCAAGTGAAGGAGTTGCCAGTGAGGAAGTGCCTGATTTTCTCAGTGGAGATACTGAAAACCCAGCTGGATGTGATCCTGGACAACCCGCTCTGCTTGACCCTGCCTGGGTGATCTCAAGAGGTCCCTTCCAACCTCAGCTCTCCGTGATTTGGCAGAAATATTGAAAATGTAAGAAAAGTGGGAGCCTCTGGGTACTTTTTTCCCTGAAACCCAAGCACAGGAGGCCCCGAGAATCCCACAAGTGCCCTGTGAGCACAGTGCTGTGCCCAGTGCCATCCGGGGGGGGCTGGTTCCACATGAGTTCCCAGGCTGGCCAGGAATTTCCCCTGCCATTCTGCACTTGTAGGGAGCAGGACACAGAGCTGCAAACCTCCTCCTCCTCACTTGGTTAAATCTCATCTGAAACGGGAGAAGGAGCAGACACCTCCTGCAGCATCTCCCTGGCACCTTGTGTCCCCTCAGCACATCCTGAGAGGACACTCAGCCCCATGAGCATTTATTCACAGGGTTTACCCTATTTATCCCACAGGGTTTATCCTATTTATCCCACAGGCTTTCTCCCAGCTCCTCTCACCACACAGGATCCTGGTTCCTCTCTGCAGAGCCCTGTGTCCCAGGGGCCACGTAGGAACTCACCCACACTTGCCTTTATTTTTAGAGGCTAGTTTCTCAGCTTCCCTGGGGGTCTTGAAGAGGACTGGCTCACTGGCAGGGCTCTGGCCTTGGATGCTGATGGACTGGACATGCACAATGTACTCAGTGTCCTCCTCTAGGTCCCAGAGGGCACAGGAGCGGGTGGTGGTGTTCACCTCCTGGATGAAGCGCAGCATCCGCACGTCCTTCTTCTGGAAGCCGAGAGAGGAGAGCACAGAGTGGTGGAGAGGCCTCCCCGTGTGCATTTGCTGTCACCTAAGGCCACTGGTTCCTGCCCTGCCCACCACGTGGATGTGGAGGAACCATCAGGATCCTTCCCTGTCTGCAGCCCCCGAGGCGCAAAGCGCCGCTGCAGAGGGGACGGGAGAGCCGGATCCCCTCCGGGACCACGAGGGACAGGATGAGAAGGAATGGGCTTAAACTGCAGCAAGAGCGATTTGGAACTGAGGGAGCCCTGGGGGGAGACGGGCATGGCTGGAACTGGGTAGTTCTAGGCACGGTACCTGTTGGGAAATTGCAAATCCAATGACAACTTCGTCTTCCAGGACATCCCAAGTGACCACGGCTGAGTTGGCTTTCAGGTGTTTGACGGTGACATTTACTGGAGCCGACGGGCTGTCTGCAGGGAGGGAGAGCAGAGCCTTTACAGGGACAGGAGACACAGCGGGGGCAAGGAAAGGAGTGGGAAAGGACCTTCCTCAGGATCTATTTTGGGTGTGTGACCTGGAAATTGCAGGCACGCCAGCTCTCAGTTCCCGGGGTGGAGCTAGGAGATATCACCTGAGAATGAGAGTTACATTCCACATGGGTTCAAACTGATAGAAGGGAAATTTAACTTAAATATACGGAAGAAATCCTCCCCTGGGAGGGTGGTGGAGGTTGCCCAGAGAAGCTGAGGCTGCCCCATCCCTGGTAGTGTCCAAGGCCAGGTTGGAACAAGCTGGGACAGTGCAAAGTGTCCCTGCCCATGGCAGGGGCTGGGACTGGCTGATCTTCCTGTCCCTTCCAACCCAAGCCATTCCATGACTCCATGTGTGAAATACCCGACCCTTGGGAAGAATTTGTTGAATGCCACAGCTGAGCCCTGAGCAGCTCACTCATCCCATCCTCCCCAGCCACATTTTTCCCTGTTACAGCCTGACAGGGACAGCTGGGAGGAGATTCCAGCTCTGCCATGGAAGTGTGCACACCGAATGCTTTGATGAGCATTCCAGAGGTTTGAAACGTGAGAGTGGAGTAACTGGGAGAGTTTCTTCTGCTTTTCCCTGGCAGAAAACGTTCCTTACAATATTTTGTGGCTGATGTCAGAGCACATCCAGCAAGCATCCCCTTGGAGCTGCCAGGACACCCCGGGAATTGTAATGTGGAAAGGGCAGGCCAGGAAAGCAGGAGCCTGAGGCTCTGTGTTTATTCCCAGTTCCAGAGTGCAGCTGAATTTCCAGCAGGATGGCCCCAGCCTTGCCAAGGAGAGCTGGGTTCCTGCACAACCTCCCCAGGAGCCTCTTCCCAAGGGAGCTGCCCAGTCCAAAGCCCTCCCTGGTATCTCGAGGGAAGGTTTTACCTCCTAGGCTTGGCACAGCTCTTCCAGCTGGGCTCTGTTCCTGCTCCTCTGGTCAAATTTAATTCACAATCTTCAGCTTCGCTCTGAACCCAAAGCAGTGAATGCTCTGAGTAGCCCCAGGAGGCCAGTAGGGTGAGGAAGAGTCATTTTATTCCAACTTTTATGAGAAATTAATACTTTTATTTGATTATAACCACCCCTTTGGGGCTGGAACAGGTCACCAGTACAAGAAGGGTGCACTTGTGCCCATCTCCAGTGCCACTTGTTGGATTTATGGTCATTCCCAGCCGCCTGGATGGGGCTGAAAATATTCAGGCTGTAGTGTCAGTGTCTGAAATCACTCCTGGTGAATGTTCCCCTGGGAACAGAGGAGCACAGAATTCCCCAGCTGAAGGTCACTTGGCACAGTGATCCTTCATTCCTTTCACAGCCAGCAGGTAGACCCTTAGGAATAAAATGTCTAGAGAAGCCATTCGAGCCAGACTGATTCTCAGTAAGAAAAGAAGTCACTGAATGGGCTGAATTCACACAAATTTGGGACTTTAGGAGGAGCAGCAAGTCTCTGATTCCACAGAGGGATGTCATTCCTCTCTGGAGTAACAACAGAGTCGGTGTTGACCCAGAGCATTCTCATCTCCCAGGGCCTGGCCCTCATGGAATGAGGCAGAATTCCCCAACCATCCTCTTGAAGGATGGGATCCCTGCCCATCCTCACCCTCCCTGCAGCAGCAGGGCCAGTGACAAGCCAAGGAGGGACACAGATCATCCTCCCCATCCTGGAATAAAAGCCCCTTCCAAAGGCGGCTGTGACACGAGGAAGGGCCGTGGGTCTGCAGCTCTGCACCTTCCCCCGTGACTGAACCAACAAAAGTCGAGTCTAATTTTAGGAAGGGGCAGTCAGCAGACAGGAATGTGCACGGGGAAGGTCTGTGAGTCATGCCTGATGAATTTGCTGGAACATACGGAGGACATGACGGAGTTGAGGGATGGGAGACAAAACAGTCTCCAGCTGCAGCCAAGCACTTCGCCCTTCCCGGCTGCACCGCTCAGTCCTGGCGTGGTTGTCTTCCCTGGGTATTTTTAGGAGCTAAATTTGTATTTTTTTTTTAGGAGCTACCACTGACTTAGCCAGCTTCAGTTGGAGGAGGGCTTTGAAAAGAGATGAATTAACCCCACAGGAACAGAGAGCAGAGATCATGGAAAAAAGCTGGGAAAAGGGAACAGCACTCGGAGTGTTCAGGTCCCCTTTGAAATTTGTGACCTTGAGGGAGGCACAGCATAAAAAGTGTCCGAGTTTCCTGATGGCATAAGATGTGGGGGAGTTGGAAAGACCTTGAAGAGCTGGAGGAGAGCAAAAAACTCTTCTGGGAAGTGGTGGGAGAGGGTGGAGAGCTGTGAGGAAGGAGGGAAGCACTCGGCAGAGCTGAAACCCAGAGCTCGAAGCTTCCAAAACTGGAATCTGGATGGAGGTGAGGGAGAAATCACCTGGAGTGGGTGGTCAGGAACATTCTAGAACCTTTCTTTGTAGGAATACCTGAGAGAGGGATGGGGTAGTGAAGTCAGCAGTTCTAAAATCCAGTAATCAGGACAGCAGATCCCAATGTGCCTTCCCTTGCACTGCTGCACCCAAATCAGTGGTGTCAAACCAGCATAAGAACACTAAAAAGAGAATTAAACCGTGTTTGACAGAAATACAAACCCAGGAAAATGAATTTCCTGCTCCCAGAGCTGCAGGAATAATTTGGAACCAAACTTTTCATCCACGAGGTTGCTTTTCTCTCTGTTCCCAAGAGATGAAATGATGAGATCATGACTTCCTAAGACCTAAAACATTGTTCCAAGATATTCCACATGACTTTTGGCTCCCTGCCCCTGTTGCAGCTCTTTGTTAGTGCCAGCCTGGCTGAGATCAAGTGGAAAAAGTGTAATTCCTGTAATTTCCCAGCTGGCTGCAGGGGGTAGGCAGCAAGAGCAGGGCCTCGAGGTGCCAAATCCCAATTTTTGTTTCCTTCTAGAGTCATGTGCAACTCCTGGAAACTTTGCTTCTGTGCCTGTGGCAGCCAGGAAAGCTGCTGGTGTTCTGGGAGTGGGCACAGAGGGTGGGAATGCTGCAGGGATAGCAGGAAATGGGTTGTGGATCAAGGCTTTTTTGGTGCCAGTTTACTCCAGAGCTGCTGAGGGCAGCACATTCCTTGTCTGCTCCGTAAAGGAATGGTGCAAGATTCCTGGTTTAGCACTTTAACTTCATTCCAGTGCAGGATGCTGGAGCAAATCCACCCTGCAAACTGGCAGAGGATATTTGCCCAAATTCGGATGGAAAAATATTCTCATTTTCATGTCAGCAGAAATCACCCCACCCCTCATTACGGGGAAACCCTGATGGTTTAAGCTGAAATCTGGACTCTTAAACATGAATAGCAGCTTAAAAACGGAGGATTTCTAAAACCCCATCTCGTTTCCTTCCCACAGACTCCGAAATCTCCCCTGCCCCAGGCCCGTGTGTCCCAGCCCTCCCCGATTCCGCCGCACCTGGGGCCCTTTTGGCAGGAGCAGGTCGGAGCCCCCGCTGTGCACCAAGAAATCCTGAGCCCTGGAGATGATCCTTAATCCCTCCCCGACGCTGAGAACCCCTCCCAGCCTCCCATTAAATGTTTTCCTCGTTATTGTTGGACTTTAATTGGAGAGAGAGGAACCCCCACAGCTCGTCCCTGGCTTCGTTATGGGCACAAGTGGCACGAGGAAGAGGAGCCCACCTGCTTCCCTGGGAGTTGGATTCCCCGTGGGAGCTGTGGCAGGGATGGGAGGGGTGGGAAAAGGAGCAGGGAGAAGGTTTGTTCCATCCCACTGCTGCCGACACCTGGGAATGGGGTGGGGATGCTGAACATTGGGGTGTCCAAACCCTGGGGTGTCTGGTAGGGTCAGGGAGGTACCCGAGCCACAAAGGCACCACTGAAGGAAAGGAGGAACCTGTGGAAATATCACACCCTTGGGGTCACCTCAGGCCAGCCAAGCCCAGGCCATAGGTCTGGAATTAAAGTGTGTTTCTGGATTCATCTCTCCAGCCAAGGGGTCCCCCAAACCCCCTGAATTCACCTGTCCCGTGGAGGTGCTTGGAACTGCATCCTTCCTGAGGCTGTGCTGTATTCCCAGCAGTTTCCAGTTCCCTCAGCTCCTCTCCCAGGCAGCTCCTTCCCTGCTGGGAAGGGCTTGAGCTGCCTCAGAGCCCCAGGGACATGGTCGGGTGAGCTGAGGCTCTGGAGCAGCTCATTCTCTGCTTTCCAGCTGCCCTTTCCTGCAAGGAGCAGTGAATTCCAGCCTGAATTCCCAGTAGCTCTTGATTTCTGCACCACAAGGGATGCAGGAGATGAAAGGACACCACCTGAAAGGAGCATCCCTAAAATCCATGTGATGTTCTCTGCCAGCCCCGCTGCCCTTTCCCTGAGTGTGGATTCACACAGAGCTGCTTTTGCTGCCTCTCTCTGCTCTCCCAGCACGGATCCCATCCGTGGATGTAATTGCTTGTGGGTTTTATGGGGTGTGTGGGAAGGGCTGGCACATGGCTCAGCATTCCCGAGGGTTTTAATGAAGGGAGCCCCAGGGGAACGTGTGGGAGCAGGGATCATTCCTGCTCCCAGCCCCTCGGGAAGCAGAGCTGCTTGCTGAGATCCAGCGATTTCAAAGAGCAGAGAGGCCAACTGGTGATTCTTCAGATGGGAAAGAGGCAATTATTTCCTGCTGGCCGCTCACTTCCCTATAGAAATGGGATATTAATAGGCCAGCAGCCTCCTCCTGCCCACTCCTTGGCTCTGTGGCTGATTCCCCAGGGAGCAGCCGCCCAAACGTGCTGGAAATGCTGCCAGGGAGCGCGGAGCCTTTTCAGGGAGCACAGGAACTGTGGCCAGCCAGCCATTGGGAACTCCTCAGGGCAGAAGGAAGGAATATTTCTACCCTGGAGAGTCCCAGAGACAGGCAGGATTCTCTCAGGTCTCCCAAATGCCACAATTTGGGTTGAAATGCTGCCAACTCGGAGCAGAGTCGATCCCATCGTGGCACGTTTTATCCAGGATCCAAATATCCACGGAGAACTGGGCACCACAGGCTTGTCTAGCTCCTCTTACCCCACACCTCTGTAGTATCAGAGCAATCAGAGGGGGTGAGGAAGCCTGGGAATTTCCTGGACAGTGCTGGACACTGACACCAGACCTCTTCTGGGATTTTGCTGCCTGCTCCCTCTGCTCCTGTATCCCCCTTTTTACTGCACACATAAAGGTTTGCAGCTTCATTGCTCAATACATTTCTGCTTTTAACTGAATTATACTCGATCCAGGCCCTAATTCAGCCTCTGGACACTTCATAAACCAGCAAGAGTTTGTTTAGCAATGAACATCCAAAGGGTCAGGATGGATCCAGGACCAGCACATGGATGGCATTGCCACAGAGCGCGTGGTTAATAACTGCAAGCACATCTCTCTGGGAGGAATGTCCCTTTCCCACCAGCATATTCCCAGCAGGAGACTGTGTTTGGAAGAGGATGGCTCAACCTTGGCTGCCTCTCACAGCACCATCCCTGCTGAGAGCCTGACACCGGGGTGAGAAACCTCCTCATCCCAATTAAATCCCTCCTACGCCGAACGCAGAAATCAATAAAGTGCTCACGTCAGCCAGCCAGGAATCTCCCCGGCCTCTGGGATGGAGGGAAAGGGCTGCAGTGGGTTGGTTTGTTGTTTCCAAAGAGCTGAGAGACCTTTAGCTGCTCTCTTGAGTGTGCTGAGCTTGTTGCTCACCCTGAAGCCCGGGTGATCCCAGCTCCCCGAGCTCAGGGAGCACATCCAGCTCGGGGAGCCGGCACCTGGGGTCAGACTGCCACCTTTGCTGTGCTCTCCTTCCCCCTGTGAGGCTGGGGGCTGCCTGGGGAGGGGCTGAGGCTGGTTTGCAGTGGCTCAGGGGGTGAGGACACACTTCAGAATCCAGCCAGCAGGGTTTGGCACCCTTTTGGGCAGCTGAGGTGGGGGAGCTGTGAAGGGGCTCCTCAAACTGGAGCTTGTCCAGGTCCTGAGAGCTGGCCCAGAGCTGTGCTGGCAGGGGAGGTTTTACCTGAGCAGTGTGTCACCTCTGCTCCCCAGCTGACAAAAATAAACCTGACCTGAGCTGCTCTACAGGCTGGCACCTCGCAGTGAGGCTGTTTGCAAGTCACAGGGGCTGTGGCCTATTTTGTGGTCTTCCATCATCACCCCACTGCTCTTTGAGCCCTCAGCAGTGCCCCGAGCCCAGCCCAGCTCCCCTCTCTTCATTAGCCCCTAACGAGGGGACTGCTGCCAGAGCAGGGGCAAAATTAAATCCAATTCCTGACTTGCCAGTCAGGAGTGTTTCCTCAGGGACCTTCTGGAGCAGTGGGAATGATGGGAGGGCATCACCCACCCGGGTGGGGTTTGGGGGCTGCCAAAGAGCGTTGGTGTGAAGATTATTTCTCAGCCACCTCCTGCTCCTGCTTTCCCTCCTCACTCACCTTGGCATCACCTTGGCAAAACTGGTCCTGCCTGGCCAAAATCCCTGAATTCAGAGCAGGGCCTGTGCTAGGTGCCACTCACCAGCCCTTGCCCTGGCATTGCCAGGGGGGAAATTGCACCAGCCCCTCCTGGGAGCCACAGCTTTAATCTTTCATGACAGGAATTATTTTAAACCCACTCACACAAGCTCTGGGTCCAAAGGGGACGGACCCTGGAGCCTCCATCCTCCCCGTGGGCTTTTCCAGTGACTCTTGGCTTGTGTGCCTTGGTGGCCTTGTGGCCACATCATCAGGCAGGGCTGGGGACACGGAGCTGGTGGTGACGCTGCCGCTACCTCTGTGTGACCTTGGGAAAATCACTCCATGCCCTCATCCCTCTGTTCCTGCTCTGGAAAACAGGGACAGCACAAGTTCTCTGCCTCACCTGGGCACAGGGAGAGCTCGGCAGGACCCTTGGCAGGGGTGACACAGAAGGAGGAGGCAGTGGGGGGTGCATGGCACCACACCAAAGTCACACAGCTCACCGTGAGCTGCCGGGAGCGTGGCACAGACACCTCCCGGCCCGGGCAGGAGCAGGAGGTGGTTATGGGCAGGGACACAGCTCCCTGCTTACTCTCGGGTGCCAGCCGAGGTGATGCAAGGATAAGGAGGAGCAGGGAAGTGGCCTAGTTTACAGAAAACCCCGAGGTCTGTCACAATTGCAGGCGCCTCCATTGTGCCGCGGTGTTTTGCTCGTCGCTCCCTCCCTTGGGGAATGTTTCATCAATCTCCCCGGATCTGGCAGATGTGAAACAGCAACTTCAGAAGCCGATGCCTGGCCAAGGATGGGTGGCAGAGCTGAAGGCAGCCGGGGCTTGCTGCAGCCCCGACGAGGCCAAATGTAACTCCAGCAACTTCCAGAGATGGCTGGAGCGAAGGAATTTCCACTCCCTGGAGCTCTGCATCCCTAATAATCACCCCAGCCTCCCGGAACGCAAGGCATCCCGGCAATCAGCAGTCTGCAAATGAAAGCAGCTGTTCCACCACGGAGCAGCCAGCCAAGGAGACAGCCCTCACTGCCTGGGAGGGTGGCTGCTTTGGGCTGGGGAGCTCCAGCAGCACTGCCCGCTCTACACCCACACAGGGGGTGCTGGGGCCAGTGGAGGCAAGAGTGGACTTGGATCCAGCCTGGTAGCTCCAAAATTAGGTCCAGCTCAAGGGACCGCTGCCTCCACCAGAGATCCCCCCACTCCAGGTGACCTGCTCAGCTCGGAGGGGCCTGCTTTTTGTGGCCGGGATGTGCAGTGCCCCTGGAGAGGTGGCTCCTCTGGGGCCACCGTGGGACCACGGTGCTTCCCCAGCGTCCACGGGGCTCCCAGCAGAGCCCGGCTGGGCCCTGGGCGGCCGGGAAGGGGCTTTGGCAGGGCAGACCTGGCTTTGCCCCCTGCACTCCGGTTCAGCCCCGTGACACGAACCGGGGCCGCTGCTCAGGTGCCCAAAACCTGCCCAAAACCTGCCCCTGCCCAGCGCAGGGCGGGGGGCTCCGCTCCGTCCCCGTTTCCACATCTCCACGAGCCGCCCTCCCCGGGGGTGCCCGGCGCTGCCCGAGCCCGGTGCCGCGGGCTGCGTGTCCCAAATCGCCGCCTCTTCCTCGCCCAATTCCCGGCAAAGTCCCGGCGCCCCCGAACTCCGTCCCCTCGGCTCAGCCCTGCCCGCTCGCGCTGCTCCCCCCCGGGGGTCTCCCCTGGCACCGACCCCCTCCCCACAGCCCCGGCAGCCGCTCCCGGGGCCCGGCCGCCCGTACCTGCCTCCACCGGGCGCAGACCGGCGTAGCTGAAGCAGAGCAGGAGCGCGGCGCCGGTGCAGCCGAGGAAGG
>VZSE01004479.1:1877-43947 GCA_013398275.1 Promerops cafer | reverse complement strand
ATGAGCAGGGACACCTTCCACTTGACCTGATTGCTCAGAGCTCCATCATGCCTGGCCTTATCTTGTCTGAAAAAACTTCATTTCTATTTGAAAAAAGTTTTTCCCCTCCTGTATCTCAGAGCTGTCATAATTTGGGTGAAAGGAGCTTCCTCAGCTGCCTGGTGAAGCCTTGGGACAGGTGGAGGCCCACATACCCCAACGAGTACCCTGCCAAGTCATGCTAACTGAATTCATTCACATTTCCTGTTTGGAAAAGACTGGCCTGACTTTCAGCCATCAGAAATTAGGAAAAGAGTGGTGACATCACCTGTGCCAGGAGAAGTTTTACAGGATGTCTGTTGAGACAAAGCCTGTGTGTTTCAGGTGTCCAGAAGGCTGCACATGGTATTTCTCAAGAGCAGCCTGGAGTGCTTGGTACATGGTCAGCTGTCTTCTTGGTTATGGTGGGAAAACATGCAATAAAACTGCAGAATAAAGAATTTGCATCAGGATGCCATAGCTCACTCCCCATCCCAGTTCTTAGGTCTGCTTTACAGTGACTCAAAATCTATGGGTTGCTTGAATTCATAGCCCAGTAGCCTAAGAGAGGACATGACAAAGAGATGTCTCCAGACAGTGATTCTAAACTTTTCCTGATTCAGTTTCCTTCCATTGCTGTGTTATATGCTTTGCATCATTCCACCCCACTCCTGGGTGCTATTGACAGCCCCTGGCTGCTGCAGGTGTTTATCAGTGCAGTTTTTTACTGCCCATCCTCTTCCTCCTCCTGCTCTCTGTGTGCTCATCACCACTGACTGCTCACTTCTCTCCTGAGCACTAATATTTCACAGGAGGTTTTCTCAGCCATCTGTGACTCCCTTCTGCGCAGTCCATGCAGGTATGGAAGACACCTAACTTTTGTGTCCCACAGTGTTATGCAGACACACTGAAAGCACGACCCTGAAGGACAAACATTGCATTCCCTGGCCAGATGTTTAACAGTGGTCAAGACCACAGTGTGCTGGAAGGACCTGGAGCAGTAGTTCAAAGTATCACATGGAAAATTTAAATACTGTGAATGAAATATTGAAATATTCATATTTCATTTAAGGGCTCAGTTAAAAATGTTGTTTGGGAATAGGGGACAATTTTTAGCCCCAGAATTATGTTGTGCTAGGTGTGGTATTGTGAGGAAAAGAAGCAATCTTTTACTGCTGTAAGAAAGTGATTGAATGGCCCTGTCTGGAGCAATTTTAAGTGTAGAGTAAAACAGAGAGTGATGAACATATTAGCTGTGATGTGAATAAGTTTTTTTTTTTCCTGAAATTTTGGAGAAAAGGAAAATTAACAGCCTGTCACGCAGCAGTCAAGTCACAGTGTTGAACCTGTGAGTCAGTGTCATCTCATTGTCATACTCAATGGAGTAAGCACAGACCTATGACTTCACTCCAGGAATGAGCCACTTGTGGAGGGCAGCAAATACTCAGGTAGTTGCCAAATTTCATCAGAGGCAGGGAAAAGCTAAAAAATGAGTTGTAAAGAAGGTCCTGCTTCTTTTTTCTTGTGCAGGCTTAACAATATCCTATCTCACAGCCTTATTTTTTTTTTTTTTTTAACTTTCTTGGAACTATGTAGGGAATCCACAGGAAAGGAAATGAGCTAAAGACATGGGATAGTAATGTGATGTTGCTTTGCCTGTTGGATCTTTGGCTGAGATAGTCTGAATTCAGTGAAGCTGAACTGATCAGTAAGAGGCCTGTTAAGGCCTGGTGCCACTGACTTCAGTGGTGGTGCTATTTTCTTTTTTTTCTGAGAAAAGGCCAGTGAAAAACGGGAGACTAGCAGTTGCTCTTCTATTCCTGCATCCTGCAGGAATCCTGTGGAAACCCTTCCCCTGTTCTTTGACAGTTCTCCCTCCTTCACTTCATAGATTGGTTTCACAGATTCACTTCAAAAAGAGTGAAGCTCATGGTGCTTTCCTTCCACACCTTTTGTACAATCACACCTGCCAGAGTGACTGTGAGTTGGTAACACATCTGGGAGAAAAACATTACTTCAGTGATCGTCCCCTACAAAATTTCTTAATGTTTATCGGAGACTTGTAGTGCATGTAAAATAAATTACATTAGAGGCATTAAGTTTCAAGGAAACCTGAGTGGGCTTTACAGTACAATTTCTAGTTCTTGACTCGTAGATGGTGTTAGAGTCTGGTTCATGTGTGTGATCTTGATAAAAAGCAAAAAATTGTGGAGGTGAAGGTGAATGGTCATGAGGTCTGGAGGAAGAGAGGGCTGAGCTGGGCTCTGTGCTTGCTTCATGGGGTGGCTTCCTGCAAAGAGCCTGTGCCTGGCAATTCCTCCCTCTGACGAGGAGCTCTTGGTAACTGAGGTACCTCCCAGCCCTGCCAGGGGCTCTCTCTGGGTATCAGTTGTATACCCCCAGAAGGATACAGCACAGCATTTTCTGATGGCTCGGTGCTGGAAACAGGCTGGGGCTGCAAGTCCTGCTCAGCAGCATCCAAAGCCACAGGTTGTGTCCTGGGTTACCTTGAAATGGCTGAGGTGGAATTTCTAGCCCATTGCAGTGCAGCTGGCTGAAGAGATGGTCTCTTTTTCTTCCCCAAGCTTTTTGCTACACCATTTCCCCCCCTCCTTGTTCTCTTAAAGCAATGAACCCAAAAGTTTTGTTCTGGATATTTGGTGTCTCAGAGAAAGTGATCCACTTGCTTCCCAATCTCTGAGTGTCCTGCAGTTACATCTGAAGTATTTGTCACTGAGATATTATTTTAACCCAGGCTAACAATATGAGATAACTGGCACAGCATAAGACCATACTTTTTGTTTGTTTGACTAAATTTACCTTTTCAAGTAATTCATAAAAAATCTTCCAGCAGTATGAAAGCCCTTTAAGAGGACACACCATACAATTCTGATAATTTTTCAGGAACAGTTAGTTCAGCACTACTTAAATATACTTCCCTGGCAAAGTATATGTAGCCTTTATTGAGAACTGATCAGTATGACAAGTTTCAGTTATTAAATATGAGTTTGGATTGTTCAAGGATGAAAGAAAGTAATACTTTTTGTTGGCATGTGAGTATATCAGAAACATCCATGCTAAATGTAATCAGACTTGAAACAGAGGGAGAGAAATGAGCCTGCAGAAAAAAAAATTTACTTCCCTCACTGGAAGAAAAACCACAGCAAGTTCCAGATTCAAAAAGTAGTTCCAAGTTAGTTAACAATTAAAACCAGTAGAAACGCTGATTCTGTGTGAAAGGTCTGTGCTATTTTTAACTGTGCCATAAATAGACTGGTGTAGGATGTGGTTAGCAAGGCCAGAGCCCTATTAAAATGAGGGTATTTACTGGGCAGCTGGAGTGGTGTTTCTAACTGAATCAAAGAGCCTCTTTTCTGTGTGCACATTGGTGGTTCCACGCTGAGGTGTTAGCGAAAGGAACAAGGATAGCATGAGCCTTTTTTTCCCTTGAATACCCAGAGACCTGCCCAGAGCCTGGGGAGCCTTGAAAGCAGCCTCTGGACACCTGCCCTCTGCTTCATATCTCTGTTTTTTTCCCAAAACTTTGACACCAACCCATGAGTAGAGATCAGCCCCATCAGCAAGAGGACAGGCAGCCCAGCAGGACCATCCCCAGACCCACCACAGCACTAAGAAAGGCAACTCAGACAATTTGCTGCTTTGGCATTTCAGCTGAAATTCTCAGTTCCTCGTGTTTACTTGCTGTGCCTTTGTTTTCCAGTCTGGAAATACTGTTTTCAAGCCCTTTTGTGCCTGTTTGTGCATTTAGCTGTGTTCTGATCATGTGCAAAATGTAGCTCGAGTGCAGTTTTGGGAAGCCCATGGTAGGTCACAGTAGCTACCAAGCAAGACTGCAGGAAGTCTCCTCTGATCCAATTTCTCCACCATTTTTTGTGATCTCTTTACCTCCCATGAAATGGGATTGCTGCAGAGGGCTGTGGGTAGAAGTGGGGGGATTTGCTGACTCTTCTTGTTCAGCTTGGTTGTGGCTGGGTGTTTGTCTCAGGCAGACACACAAATCACTTCTGAGTCCACAGTTTTGACAGTGCAGCTCACACAGGCTTCACCCAGAGTTTACATCTGCCAAAAGACAAATGCCTGGGGCTGTTTCTGCTTTCTTGTGGACACCTGCCCTTGGTGTGGCTGCCTGTGTGTGGGCAGCAGAGCTGTTAAGGACTGACCTCACTGCCATGGGCGACACGTGTCCCTTGACCCCAGGATGTGGATATGGGACTCCTGGTTACGGAGTTGTTATAGTGGCTTCTGCACCTGGCTTTCCTTCTCGTGGTAAGCACAGGCACAAGGGGTGGGTTGTGAGGCTGTTCTTGCCCTGCCACACAGCCAGGAGGCACCTGGGGTTGTGCCTGTGAACTGGGGACCTGTTCAGACACAGATGCTGTGTCACCACTAAATGTGAAGTCAGTCTGGGTAGCTTTGCCTTTGTGGCTGCCCATGTCCTGGAGATCTGGAGGAGCTGGTTGAGATTTCCTTCAGAAGGCAAAAGCACGACCTAAAGGAGCAGGAGTGCAGTGCTGAGGTGGGAAACGGGTTGTTTTCCTCCCTTAGCCATAAATCTTCACAAATGCCAGCCAGAAAGTTTTTAGTGTTACTAGATTTGTCCTGCTAGACATGAGTGTCCTGCTGTTTGGCACAGCAATGTTCCTGTTTGGTATCTAGTGAACCATCATTAAAAAAACAAAGAATAAAAGTTTGGTGAAAGTGCAGAGTCGATAGTGCTGAGTAATGTATTTGCATACTGGCATATGCTCTATGAAAGTAAATAAGATTATGTCAAACTCATCTGGAAGAGAGTTAATTTAACATCCTGGCTAAAGTTATGCAACCAGAGGGAGGCGGGGGTGCAGGGGGTGGATGTAATAGACTGGCTGATGAAGCCTGGGGGACAAAATGTCCTAGTGGAAATTGTATGTAGCACAAAAGAATGTAACATAAGAACCAGCAGAAGAGCACTGATTCCAGGCTGCTTAAATGCACACACAACTGTTTTTCTGTTAGCTTTAGGAGGGTATGGGATGATGAGAGAAGGGAAAAACAAATTATCTGCAAGACAGATTTGATGTCTCCTTCTTTTTGAGGTCTAAGTTGCTTCTTGGTCCTGATTCAGGAAAGCCCCTGCAGGACACAGAGGGCGTGAGCATGCCTCAGTGCAGTTGATGGACAATGGCCAGTCTGAATTTGAAGCTGCATGGCTGAACAAATGCTCAGGTCCTGTTTTCAATAGTTAACAGCCTGTGAGAGATGATCCCCTCCCAAACATGTCATGGGCTGAGGAGCTGCAGAACTTCAGGGGTGTTTGGGCTTGGACCCAACCTTCCCATTTGAGCTTTGATTTTTAACAATTCATTTCAGGCACTTGTTTTGAGCAACTCCAGATTTTTAGGCAGCTTTGCTCTGGACTCTCTACAGAAGCTTTGTGTAGTTCATGTTTCTCTCTCTTTATTGTAGGCTTGGAGCTAGCTTTGCTGTAGAGAAATGAATGTGCTTCTTGCAATAAGCAAAGTTTGAAATGCAGACCAAACCCTTCGAAGGTTTTTGTGTTCAGTATTGCAGATCACAGCAGAAAAAGCTCTCTTCTTCTCTGCTGATAGTCACATGTCTCTAAATTCAATCTGACCCTCAACACTAAGCCCAAGGAGTGAGTTATTAAAGCCTGTTTGAGAACAACTTCTTCTCCAAGAAAATGTAAACGTGAGGTTGTCAGGTATATCAAGATGTGTTAACAGTTAGATCAGTGATACATGACCAGAACATGGTGATGGGAGCATTTCTGTGATGTTTGATTCAGCATCAATGTGCACACACTTCGGGAAGAAATGTCTTCAAGCATAACCATAGAGTGAGGATGGTAAGTTTTAGGACAAAATTCATGTTTACAGTAAGGAATATAGATGGCAAATCTATCTCCAACAGTTTCCAAAGAAACTTGATGCTAAGATTACTGATGTCACTAAACACTCCTGAATGGTTAATCTGAGAATGTCTTTTGTGTAAAATCGACTTAGGGCTTGGAAGCTTCTCTCTCTTTACCCAGGAGCTCTGCAAAACTCTGAGCCTGCTTCTCAAGCTGCAGTGCAAGCAGTGGTTCCTGTAGCTGTGTAACCTTGTCTGGTTGAGGGTAAAAGCCAGAGCTACACTACAAAATGAGGTCTGCATCTTGCAGGACAGGGATTTGCACCTTCTTGCTCTGGGTGAGGCAGATTTTTGGGTGGGCTCATTGTCAGCAGGGGAGACAGATAATTCCAGACAGTGCTGTACAGAAAATACTTAATCCTTTTCACTGACTCCTCAGGAGGAACCCAGGCTGCAAAGGTTGTCATCTAAGGTCAGGTAGATGAAAAATTAGGGTGGAGATTGTGGGATCTTTGCAAAACAGGAGGAACCACAGGAGGAGTAAAGGTACTTCAGTATCAAGGAATTTAGGTGCAGCAAAGAAAAGTAGCCAAAAGCACTCATTTTCAGCACCTAGCTTTAAAGGCATGCTTCAAAGAAAGGGGCCGTGAATCCCAGGAGGGGTGGTACTAGGATGGCACATCTGTTGTGTTGTAAAGGCTGATTATGACAGAATCACCTCTTTCTGGGAGCAAGTTTTACCTTGTTGGCATGAGTGATGTTCTATCAGCACCTGAGGGACACTCTCCTTGCATTAAGTCATCTGGCACATGAAGCTGGAAGCTTGGAGGAGAGATAGATAAAGAATTGGAGGAAAAACTAGAGAAAATATGATTTGTCCAGGGACTTTTCTCTGAACTTGAAACAGAAGTCTCTTGAGTCTGGAATGGCCACAGAGAGCTGAAGCCTGTGCTAGGAAGGAGGGAATATGTCCCTCAGCAGATGAACAATAAAGAAAATAACATAAAACAGCATCTCCCTGAGGAAAGTTTCTCACTCAAAAATCAACCAGTTTTGATTGGGCCAGCACCTGGGATTCAAACAAAATGGCCTTCATACTTCTGTGCCCATCCTCTGTCCTGTTGTCTTCTGTCTTTACCTTGTTCACAGGGCAGCCCAGAAATGAGGAGAAACCAGCTCTGAATGAAGAAGCTGCTAGGATTATTACAAAAGAAGAATAAGAAATACAATCTGCTGGAGTGTTACATTTCTCCCTGCAACATCTTTGCAAATTCTTGCTCATTTATGAGAATGCCTTGGATAGAGGCTGAAGCTATTCTTTGTGTCCATTTTGATTCTATCAGAAGTAAAAGTCTCTAGCTGGATATTACCTGTAAAAGAAAATAGTCTTCAAGAGAACAAGAGTCCTTTATCAAACATAAAGTACCTCTGCAACCTGTGCCAGTGTCTCACCACCCTCAGAGTAAAAAATTTCTTCCTAATATCTCACCTAGATTTGCACTCTTTCAATTTGTATTCGTTACTCCTTGTCCTGTCACTGCCTTTCAGTCCTGCCGCTGCAGTGGCATTTTCCCCTTGTAATATGTCCCCTCTATCACTCAGTACCTGTATAAGCCACCTGTGTGTTATTCAGGTAGGCATTTATCTTCCTGAAATCTCTGTGGGGTGAAAAAAACACTTTCCTCTGTACTGATTCCTTTGGGACAGAGGCAACAGATCCTTAACGGATGCTTAAGCATTAATTGCTTCAGGGCTCATGAGGCATCTGAGATGCTCTTTAACCATGGCAAATAAATTCGTCCAGCTTCTGGAAGAAGCAGAAACAGAGCTTAAATCTCCCCAATCTTTCTTCCATTTCCTGAAACAAGGACCAGCCTATCTGCCTTTTTTTCCCCTGCTGACCCAGCATCATATACACTTTCCTCAGCTTTTTTCTTTTCCTGAGCCAACACCCTTCCTTGGCTGTGCCTGACCATTTCCTAATTCTTTCTCTTTCACCTCTTATTATTGTTATTTTTTTTAAAAAATTGTTTCACTTTCTTGTCCTATTTTTCCTATTTTCTCCTTCTACTGTTGTTTTTTTTCCCCCCTCCACCTTTGTATTGGTCCAACTCACTTGATCTCCACAGGGAAACCCATGAAATAAAATAGGCAGTGTTGTTGCAGGGACAGGTCTCTGCTGGGCCTCTGTTTTTTATGGACAAGATGTTCAAATCTAGCTGTAACCCTTTTCAAATCTAGTTTTTAGTGCCTTGGGTAATGTGTTGGCAAACCACAGGTCACTTATGAGGACTCTCTTAGGAAGACCCTTAAGGACATTCTCACTGTCAGGAATGTGTTTAAGTCATGTTCCTAAATACATTCTGGTGGAGATGGCTACTTTCCTCACATGGGAAAGGATCCTTAAGCTTTACACTTGCACCTTGTGTGGCAGATTTGTAGAATCAGGCAAAGGTTTAAAGGCTGGAAAAGACTGCTCTGATAATCTTGAGAGATGTCTGGAATGCCAGAGGTCAAAGAACCCCCACTTCTCGTTTAAACAGCCAGTGGAGACACAGTTAACTTTATTGTGGCTGCTATCTTATCACCACCAAATAAAATGCTCCCAGACTGGTGCATGTCTGCAATTATCTGCCTGGCACACAAATAATATTTCTTCAGTGTCATGCTTATTGTCGTCATGGCGTTCATTTCCAGATTTAATTTCGTTTTTATTAATTGTGCTGTTGTGTTTATTGCATCCCTGTGCATCTGCTGGAGTGAGAGGACTACAGATGACCGAGTCTTGTGCTCTAGACAATGATCCTGCTGTTAAAAGAAGAGAAACAGAGGTACAGGGCAGTAGAATGATCAAGAAATGGGAGAGGCTCTGCACTCCTAGCTGGACCAGTGCTGTGACATCAGAGGCAGCGTGCCTTGGTTTGACTGAACCCTTGAAACGGTTCAATAAAATAAAAAAAAGTGGTTTCTTTAGCCATGGATTACATAGGCTCAGTTTTTGTGTTGCTCTGCCCTATCTAGTACTTCCTACAATACTTAGGGGTAGAATACTTCTGCTAAAGCTATTGGAAGACATGGCCTGACTTCCAGCAATAGGTAGTTGAAGTCTGCCTTCCTGATCCTGAATGAAAGGTTAGCTGAGATTTTTGAATGACTTTGCAAGGTGCTAGATCCTGCTTCCAGGTGTTCTGTTTCTTTTGACTCTTCTTTATCTGAATTTTCCTTCATTCTTTACACACTGAGATTTCAGATTTGGAAGTCTTGCTTGCTGTGCATCAGTTTTGACCAGTCAAGCAGATAATCAAGCTTCATGAACTAATGCATATCAAGCAGATAATCAAGCTGCAAGAACTCATCCACTTGGGCTACTTCATAATTTTTGTACTAAAGCGAATGAAAAAATCACCTGCAGTCTTCATGGAATGTCCTCTGGTGAGCTTTGCATGAAGACAGAGGGACAGTCACGTTGCAAACACCACCCTCACCCCCATTGCCAGCATTTCTCTTTCCTGCTGCCCTCCAACCACAGCTGAGGAATCCAGACATGCAGGAGATGAAATCCTGGGTCCTGGAGGCAGAGAGGGAATGAGCAAAGTATCTTTGTGCCATGTTCTGAATTACACACATGCAGGGCAAGTGCCGGAGGAGCAACTTTTCATCCTGCCAAAATTCAGGAGGGGTGATTTCTCTTTTTGTTCCCCTTCTGCAGCAGGGCTGATAGTGTAAGATCACCTGAAAGAAAGCCAGAGGACTTTCCCCTTGGTTGTGTGGTAGGCTGTGTGCCTCTGCAATGGGAAGATCTCAAGAGGAATTTTCAGCCTTGTGCATGGTGCTGCACTAAGGCACCTGATCCTGAACTGCTGGAGCTGCGTGGCACTGGGCAGCATTGCTGGGCACTGAGTCTGCTTTACTCCCCAGTTTCTTGGGGCAGCATCTCCATTTCTGTTCACAAATTTCCAGGGGCAGCACTGAAGTGTTTCATAAAACTGCTCTTTGTCAGGGATATCTGCATTTCTCCGCTGTCGTGAGGAAAAAACGTTCTGTACAGCATCTGTACTCGGCCAGGCAGCACTGTGTGCATGCCAGATAGTGAAGTGGTGATAGGGAGCCTGAAATCCAGGCAGAAATTCAGGGTATATATCTATGCCCAAATAGCCAGCAGCACAGCAGAGAGATGGTCTGGCTTGCAGAAGGGAAGCTCTGCTCTGTGGAAGCTTTGTCAGCAGAGACATAGCACTCACACTCCTCACCTGAAAGGATGCCAGTACCTGGTGTTTTGGTGTGCCCAGTCCTTGTCTGGGATATTTAGCAGGCAGCACAAACTTGCTGATGTGTGAACTTGCCCTTCTCATGCCAGTGAAGAGGTTTGGGTCTGCTTGCTCCTGGCTTTCACTGACATCCAGATACCACGGCATGCTTGGCAAAAGCCTGTGTGTGCTCCTGCCACGGAGCAGTGACACACAGTCTTCTCTGCATGAGTTATGTTGTGAAGGTTTATTATGTCTGGTGGTGAGTAAGCTTCAAAAGGCTTGGAAGTTCAGTGAATCACTTGAACCCCTTTGGGGCAAAACAATTCCCCGAGCAGTTTTCTGAGCCCTCACAAAAGCATTGAGTGAGAGAAAAAGAGGCAAAATGTGAAATATGTCATGAGTGCAGAGGTGGCATTCAAAACCTTCTGCTGAAGGCAGGGTCCTGCAATGCTGTGTAGTGGTCAAATATCCAGAAATGTATCGTTCTTGCCTCAAAATACATGCCAGCTAGGCAAAACAGGCAAGGGATTGTAATGATGCTTTTGGTGCACTGAGTCTGAGCCTTACTCAGGCTGGAAGATCACACTGTTACAGTCCATATCTTGTTTAACTTGTGGGGATGTAGCAACAGCTTAAAATGAACTTAGTGGAGGAGATGGCACCATGCACTAATTACAGCAAGTATTTTGTACCAGGATAGAATTAGCCCTGACCAACAGCAAATATCTGCATGCCATGTTAAGGTAAAAATGGAAACCCAGAACTCTTTTGAGGAAGAAACCTGGGTGAGGTCCATTCATTTATTACACTGAGTCTCTGGTCCTGGGCCAGTTTGGCCCTGCAATGAGTTTGGCCCCAGTTAAACTCTCAGGTTGTGCTTCAGTGAGATGTACAGATACACTTGCAAGGAACATGCATGTGTCATTCCCTGGAAATTGTTAGGCACATACACTTAATTAGACATATACACCTTTGGATTATTTATTATAATGATTAAATCCGTACTAATGACTCTGATAATTAATGGGTAGCCTAAAAATTGCTATTTCCCCACATCTTAAAATAAAACAGTGATGTTTTGAAATTAAATTCTTGAGTAGGAGGTGGATGTCAAAATACATGTTTAGTTACATGTGGTGAGGTTGGCAAGATACATTTTCAGAAGTAGGAATCTAAAATTAGGTCTTAAAGACACAGTTAGAAAGCTAAATAAACAACAAGGTTTTTCTAAGGCTGAGCATCTATGAGCTGCCAGGCAGGAGCACCAAATACAGATTTAAATGCATAGATCATCACTGAAAGATAGTACCAAGCTCCCTTGATTTCCCAGCAAGGGTCTAGGCCTGACCATCCACATTCACACAGCCAGGTACCCTCTGGGTCTCTGAGAACTGACCTCTCCTGGAAGTGTGGAGCCCGTGTGATGAGAAGACGAGGCACAGGGACTCAGGCAGACTGGAAGTTTAATGCACTTAGGATGGGGAAACATATGTTTCTGCTTCCAATTTTAAAATCCTCATGCATTTAGATTTGTTCTATGAGCGGTGCGGTTTATGGCATCCTTAGAGATTCCCGTTAAGTTTTCACACAGAGAGTTGGCTGTGGTTGGTGATGTTATCAGGAAGGAGGATGTTGTCTCATCCCTGCCCCAGCCTTCAGAGCAGTGCCTACTGGTGCCTGGGAAGCCTGGTCTAGGAACAAGAGATGGAGATGGGGCTTTGCATTTATGCACTCTCTACTTTCCCAGCAAAGCCCAAACACGCCGACACGTACGCGTACTGCTCCGCTCACACGGCAGCCTCCCTCCTGCTTGCCAAGCCCATCGTCTCAGTTCCCCAGAGAAGGGTGGGATACTGATGCAAGAGGCTGCATTAGATGGCTGCTCCCCTCCCTTGAACCAGAGTCTGATGACATGTCTGCTGAAATGCGTCAGAAGGCTGGGGAGAGAAAGTGAGAGTGACAGAGAGACAAGTCTGGGTGGAGGGACTTGGTTTTAATTAAAACAAGTAAAGCCGTGTTTTCCAAGCCTCAGATTGCAGTTGAGCCTAGCAGTAGCTGCTGAGCAAAAGTAGATTTTCAGGTGGCTTGGTTGTTTTCCAAGGGATCTGCTGCTGTGGGAAAGCTGGGATGCCAGGGCACATTTGGCTGGGGATTGGTGGGGTGCTCGGGCTGGAGGAGATTGCTGGAGGGGCCTGAGGTGGGACTAGGAAGTGAAACTAAGCTGACAGCCCCAAAACATTTCAGCTGCATAAACAGAAATGGCATTTTCCTGGCTGGGAATGTGTTTTTTTTCACTCCATTTGGTCACAAGGACAAGCACACAAATCTGTTCTACACTCCTCACCAGTCACTTGGAGGCCCTGGGAAGGTCCTTCTCCTGCCACTGGCCATGTGGCAACACATTTGACTTCCCCAAGTGTCTCTATCCCCACCCAGCTCATCACTAGTAGTGACTTCAAGCTGCCCAAAGCAAAAAACTTTCTGTTTGTACATTTTTATGTGGCATGCAGCATCATTCCCGTTAGAGCCCGCAAGCACTACCATGGCAAGAGCTACATGAGAAGCAGAGGAGATGTCACAGAGCCTCCTATGGTGTCCAGCAGGTTTTCCCTCTCCCTCCACCCTGTCCCCAGCAGTGACATGTTCCTCTTGCTTGGGATGACTTGCTGCAAGAGAGAGCTGGGGCTCAGCTTGCTGCTTAACTCCAGTATACAAAGCTTTCCCTGCTTAGGAAAATGATGGCGTTGTGTGCAGGACCCTTTTTATTTAGAAGTGGCATTCGTGTTTGAGACAGTGGTCCCTTCCTCAGGCACACCCATGTTGTCCTTGCTGAGATACTTTCTCTCTGCTGTCATTCTGGAGTTGCTGGGGATGGACATTGCTGTGCATTTGCCTTATGAGTCATGATCTTCTTTGTGCTATATATCGCTCTGGAAGCCAGCTCTAACTCCACAGAGAAATCCTCACAGTACTCCAATTCATCCAAAAAACCCCTTCAGATACCTCTGGAAAAAAATACAAACAAAGCTGGGGAGCTTTCTGGCATTAGTTTCTGAAGATGCCTCAGGAGGAAATCACTTCAGAACTCTCTTTTTTGGGATGGTGTCTGGAGGCCTCTAAGTCCCATAGAGTTATGGCAGTGCCTCATGAGGACCTGGGTTGCTGGATTTGCTTAATGATAAGCAGCTAGACAAGAACAGGACACGAACTGTCACAAGCTTGTTGCTGCTGCTGAACATGATAACAGGGCTGAAATTCTTTCAATAAAAGTTGGGTTTTGATGCAGAAAATTAATGAAGTTAATTTCTTCAAGATGTAGCATCTTTTATTTTCTTCAGCCGTCTGTGTATGCTTGGTTCAGAGATGCAGTAGCAGTGACACTGTTTAGCAGTAAGGATGGTTATATACCCATTTATTGTGTCCATATGGAATCAGTGAGATCACCTGTGGTTTTCTCTCAGATCTCTGAGCAAAGCCCTGGCAGGATTTCCTGTGTCACACAGCCTGGTTCATCTGCACAAGGACTTGCTTGAGGGCATTTCCTGGGAACTTCTCTTTGGACAAACTGATCCACCACAGCTGGACACAGGCTGGCTTTCAGAGTCCAGACAGAAGAGGAGAAACCCTGCTGCTCTTACTCTGAGCCTTGTTTTCCCACCTTCCTGAGGAACAGAACCACACTTCCCCATGGGAGGATGCCAGAGGAATGGATGTTAGGGGGTGCAGTGGCACATGCCTTGGTGTCAGGGACAGGCTTGTGCTGCTCCTGAAGTGTCACCACCTCTTGTGCACGTGCCCTGAGCATGATGATGTCCCCATCCTGCCAACCATGGCAAAAAATCCAGCCCCCATGAGAAGAACAAACAAGGTTTGGTTTCCTCTTGCTTTGGTGCATGCCTGGCATTTGCCAGGAAGATTTTAGTGCATTGTTTAGATGAGACGGAGAACCTTTCCTTGAGCCAAGCCAAATCTGCTCTTTCCAACAACAGGAGGGATTTCAGGGAAGTGAGCTGATGGTGCAGGTCCAGGGAACTTTCTCAGCTGGAGTCTTTACAGCGAGGAAGAGCTCAAAGTTTCTTTTCACTTGCAGGTAAAATATGAGACCATGAGAAAATAATTGCAGGACCAGTTGATGCCCCCAGGTGCCTGTTCCCAGGCAGCCTGTGTGGGTGATGTTTTATGGAGAGGCTGGTCTGGACTGAGGGATGTCCCCCAGTCAGGGTAGCCCTGGGCTTCCCAGCTGTGGAAAAGCAGCTTTTTTCTACGATTGTGCAAAATGTGTTCCCCTCACAGACCTCCCGAGGGGGCTGGGCCTCTTGTTGCCTGCCTTGTCCTTGCCTTCCCACTCCCTCCTTTCTTTTTGGCAGCTGGACAGCAAGGGAACTCCTTCATTAGCTCACCAATGGCCTGGAGGTAAACTCCCTGCTGCACAGAAAACAGCACCAGCTCATTACCTACCACACACAGAGCCCTCTACACACACAGAGGTACCTCCGTGACAGGCACTGCGTGCACGTGAGCAAGTTAGTTCACACCAGCAAATCACTGCTAAATTCCTGGCCAGCTGTTGGTTTGTCTGCTGACATTTTCTACATACACTGCTGTTTGTCCTAGAAAGCCTCTATATGCTGCATCTGGTCTAGATGCAGGTCCTATAGAAATGAAAAACTTATTTTTTTCTTTTTTTTTTCCTAGTGATTTTTACACCCACCAAGCAGCAGCCTTGAAGGTATGTTTTGAAAGCACAGCTTTGCCAAGCTCTCAGGACGGATATTTAAAAGGTCTGCTTGCTGTTTTCTTTCTCTCCAGGTGTGTGCACTGCCTGTTCTCAGAAATGACATATGGGTCTAGGTGGATCCTGCGTCTGACCCACTTCTTGTTTACTTTGTTGCAGATGAACAGGTCATGGTACTTTCCAAAGTGATTTTGAATAAGAAATAATTCCTTGTCCTTGCTGAAGAATACTCATTAGGTCAGCTAACTGAGTATTTACCAGGGGGAAACCATTAGGACTATTAGGTGCCAAAATAGAATGCTAAAAGGCAAAAGCTGGCCCACGGAGTCTTCATCCTACAAAATGACATGGTTCATGGGCAGAGGAGGCAAAACGCCATTAACTGAGCTGCACAGTACTGGCAGTTCCATGTGTGCAATACAAGGCTCCAACAGAAACACGGCTGAACGTGGTTTGCCCGTTGTACTCGTGGCTGGGACTGGTGTAGCTAAAAGGCTTTCTGGTATACACACTGTGTGAAATAACTTCTTCTTTCATTTTTAGTGGCTGGAAAGGAAAAGATACTGCTGGACTGTAGTGCTTCCCTGCTAAGTGCTGTAAAAAAAAAGGCCTGATTCACCCATTCTTGTGAAAAACTTCATCCTCTGTCCCAAACTGTGGCGTTTGAGCTTTCTTAGAGCAATGTTTGTGGGAAATTCCACATTGTTTGACACTTTTAACACAGTGAGTACCACCAACAACTTTTTAGAAACATAATTATTTCTTACATGGAGCAGAGGAGAACAGACACTGAAATCCCCCATCAGTTTCTTATTCCTGTCCTGACACTGCATTACGGTGGTGAGTGGTTTCTTAGGGATTGATGTTGGGACTGTTGCTGCTTTGGTGCTGCAAAATGGGCAGTGGGATCAAGGCTGGGGATGGCACTGTGCTGTGTGGTGTGGTCAGCACTGCAGGGAAGGGATCCTTGGCAGGCTTGAGAGGTGGGACCCTGCAAACCTTATGAAACCTCAGCAAGGCCAAGTGCAAGGCCCTGTGCGTGGGCCAGGGCAATCCCTGAGCAAATGTTATCCTGACTGATTAAATCAGGCTTGTGTGGCCTCTGGGGTTGTGGTAGAAGCTCTTTTTCCACCTGTGCCTGGAGCACAGATATGTGAAATTCAACCCAGTGAATAGGAGGAGGGCAGTCATGCTTTGGGTCACACCTTGGAGTCAAAGTAAAAGCAGCTGATGTGCCCTCAAGTCACCTCAGTGCTGCTGGTTTATTGCTGAAGGCTTACAGCTGAAGTCAAATGCTGAATGGTTGCCAAGGACAGCATGTCATTTTAAATATATGAAATTATGGAAGAACTGCATTGCAAGCCTGTTCCTGCAGCTTTTTCTTACACAAAACATGGGATGTCTCAGAGCAGTGAAAACCTGTACCTCTGAGCTTGGTGGGTAGCATTCACAGCCTGCTGAGTCAGTATGAAAGACCAGAAATGCTGTCAATTTTCTTTGAAGATGAGTTAAAACAGAGGCTTCCAATGCAAAATGCTTTGTAAAACTTGTTTTCTTCTTCTGTTGTGAATAAACTAATTTGCTACTGCAGGGCTGTTCTTGAGTATGGCACAGCTATAGTGTTTCATAGAGAATGGCCTGTCTTTGAGGCAAGAGGGACTATTGTTTCTGAAACTTCCCTCTCCTCAGAAACAAAAGAAATTTCATTAGCTAGAATGTTTTGACATCTTATTTGCAGTGCTGTATTTCAACTCTTGCTCCTGTGATCTTAATTTACGAATCACCTTTTGCATTTCCAAAACTTTAGGTAGTTTGTAAATTTCCAGTGCAGCTCATACCATAAATGGAATGTAGGTTAATCTGTATACTAAAGTTATATTATCAGGAGAAGGAAGTGTAAGTGGTTTTAAAACGTGGTAATTAATAATACATTAATTTCTGGAGTTCTGCAAGAATGTAAGTGATTGATTAATCTTGTAATAAAGACTTGCTAGTGATTGTCTTACCATAAAACAGGAACATGACAGAGTCTGGTGCCACTTTATCTTGGCACTAGAGGAAAACAAGGAAACAGAAATGTTAAGAGATTTGAAGTGTCACGTGTGTCACCTCAGGATGGGACAAAATGTGAGGACTGTACATTTCTAGGTCAGATTCCAGTTGCAAACATGGTAAAGGCAGTGAGGAAAGATAACTTCATGGAGTTAATGAGGGTTTTTCTTTTTCTTTTTCTTTTTCTTTTTCTTTTTCTTTTTCTTTTTCTTTTTCTTTTTCTTTTTCTTTTTCTTTTTCTTTTTCTTTTTCTTTNTTTCTTCTTTGTCTTCATTCTTTTTCTTTGTCTTCAATCTATATAATTGCTTCCTTGGATATAAAGAGAGATAAATTTGCTTACCAGAGGGGGAGTTGTATGAGTTGAAGCAAGTTAAGTGACTTAAAACTGAGCAGCTCTTCTTGAGCTTAACTTCTTATGTAAACAATATTGATGGCTTTTGATTCAGCTTGTTCTATGTGCTTTTAATCTGTGAGAAACTGCAGATTGATACTAGTCCACACACAGCCTAGAGACCAGTGACTTACCACCAAAACAACATCGCTTTTTATGTAAAAAATAGGGAAAGAGATTGAAAAGTACAAGCTTTTTTCCCCCATCCACTCCCAGTTCTATTAATCTCCCCCTGGTTGAAATAAGTGTCCAGGTGAAAAACACAGCATTCTTTTCCTTCTGTTACGCCATAACAGATTTGATATTTCTGCACATAGAGCTTGTCCTTTGGAGAGGAATCTTGGCGATGCTATTCCTATATTACAAAGGCTCTGACCTCGCCTACCATATAAAAAAGAGCAATAAAAGCTGGGAACAGAATGTCTGAGTAAATAACAGGCAGTTCTGTCCCCTGAGAAAGGAAGGTCGGGCCGCAGCTGTCTGGGAACGCTACTGTTCGTGGAGCCCTACTCCTTCATCTGAAGGGAAAGACTTCCTGGGTTCTTCCAGAAAAGCAGGCAGATGGAGAGGTTGCTGAAAACTCTTGTGTGTAGAAACAGTGAGTTTGAATGAGGATGGGACTGCTCCAAACCGTCCTGGTTGAGATGTGGAGCTGATGGGTCTAGTGCAGTCTCCCAGAGCCTCCTTGTGTTATGGCTTCTCTCACTGTGCATGTGCAATGCTCACAGCTGATAGACTGGCCTCAGAACACTGATGATGATCAAGGTGATGGGACAAGAGCTAGATAAATTTCATTATTCCTTGGACACAGTGGAGATGGGAGCCCAGGCATGGCTTGGAGCACAGCACCTGTGCTGGATGTGAACAGATGTGGGTGACCTGACTTACCCTCCTCCAGCACAAGCAGAGCTTGTCTTTTCTCATCCAAGGTTTTTCCCTGCTGTTTCTGCCTGTCAGGGCAGTGGCATGGTCTCTGCTGCTGGCTGCTCCTGGGCTGTGTTGTCTCTACCCATGACAAGTGGAAGCTCCTTTTTAATTTCCACAGGGAAAAGAATGAAAATGAGTCCTAGCATTTTCAGTCTGAAAAGCAAGGTATAACACTGGCCTTTGGTAACCTTAGTCACCTGCCAGAGATGGAAAGGCTTGTTACAGTAAGCAGAAACAACAGAAGTTGAAGAAAGCAAATTCAGCTCTGCTCCACCTTTCAGCTAGGGCAAACTGGTGGAAATTGGAAGGGGTGGCAGGAGAACAGTTCTTTCTTGTTCTGTTCTGGTGTAGATCACAAGGCAACTCAAAACACAGGCAGACTCCTGTTTCTAAGTCATTTTTTAACAGTAAGCACACAGCTGCCCAGGAGTGAGAGATGAACTTGGTCATTCCTGGGCAACTGTGCCGTGCCTCTAACCAGAAAGGGCTCAGTGCAAGGATAGACAACACTCAAACACTGCTGCTTTTATATTAAGACACTTTTGCAGGAAAAGCACAGGTGTGGTAGTGTTGCTCTTTCAAAAGAAGTAACTGTTGGGTTATAGCTGTGCAGGTCTAAGATGTAAATGAGGTAAAATTGTGGTGAGAGATAATCCATTCTATTGGACTAAATTAGCTGAAAAAATTAGCTACACAAGCAGAAGGAAGAGCCCAGCTACTGCCTGTGACACAGGGTATCTGCAAGGGGAGAAATAATAAGACATTTATCTCCTGAGGTCCCTTCCAGCCTTACCCACTCTGTGATTCCTCCAAGACAAAGAAATGTAATTATGGAAAATCCACTTGCTGCCAAATTAATAAGATCAGCTCCAAGGCAGCAATTTGATGCAGAAATTTCAGCTCTTTTGGTTTCCCAGTATTAGTTCAAAAGTGCTGAGGCTGCACAACACAACGTGTTGATCCAGCACAAACCTTTCTGCTGCTCAGATCTGTCAGGAAAGGCTGGGGAGTTAAAGTTGTAGGCAAAGCTTTAAGGCACAGTCTTTCCCACTGCACCTGGTGTCACAAACATCCAAGCTGGGGTTGTATTTTATGTTTTCTAGGTGTTTTAGCCCCATAAATAGAGATGTGATTGGGCACAGTCAAGACTGATTCAGGCTGACTTTGTGGTAGTGGTTACCTGGTACTGATGGCTATGGAATCATGGACTGGCCTTCTGGGCAACTGACAGATACATCCTGCCACCAGGGAGTTAAATTTAAAATAAATATTTGCTTTGGGGAAATTGCTACCAGACTTGTTTTCCTTTTCCCCTCTCAAAGTTGACAAAACTCACCTGTTTCATGACTTGCTGTATGTTCACCAAACTCTTTGTCTTAAGCTTGTTAGAAGATGCATACATGTGAATGAACTTTGTTGTGAAACTCCTTTTATGAAAACACTTTAAAGTAGAATCCAAGTAAAAAGAGATTTTTTTGTTCAGGGATGAGGATTGTAACTAAGCTAAGAAACGTGAGGGCAAATCATCCAGTGTGCAGGCAGAAGAAAGGTTCTAATCTTCAGCCAAGGTGTTGTGGTGTCGCAGTAGCTTTGCTCAAGGCAATCTGTGTTCATAGTGAGAAGTTTGGAATTTCTTCTCCCATTGAGCAAATATCTCTAAGTGCACTGTTACTCTGGGTTTCACTCTGCTACTGTCTTGTCCAACCTGTGAAATGAAACAGAACACTGGGGACTGTTAAGGAAATGATGCTGTGAGTTGGTTTGCTTTTCCTGATAGGGCCAGAGAGTATTTGGCTTCAGGCAAAAAGCTGAGAGCTTTGCTTGGGTGCAAGCTAGCAGAGCATACATTGCTGCAAGGCAACTGGAAGGTTTTCAGTCATCCATCCCTTCCTGAAGCCAAAAAACACCCTAAGCTTGTGAATTATGTACAACCTGTGCTAGATGCCTCTTCTCCACAGAGTTCTGGTGCCAATCTGAGGGAGGGAAGATAACAGCACTGGAAACCTCATCCACTTTCCTGCTGTTGTTGTTTATTGTACGTCCCTGTGTAGATACCATCTGGGACTAGGCAGGCAAAGGAGTAACACTGCTGACACATCTCAGCTTGTATTGGAGGTATTGGAGAGGCTTGACCATAAACAGTTGTTACCACAAACCATGCTCTGCAGCCTTGGACTTGGTACCGTGACTGATGGGCAATCAACCCCCGTGCTGCAGCCAGGACTAAATGCTCCCATACAGGTCATTCTTCTCCAGCCTGAGGATGCTGCTCAGGGTGCTTGATGGGTGCCTCAGCCTTCTTACACTGCAAATGTTTTGAACAAGTGGAGGAATAACAGCCAAAGACTGAAAAAACTTATGGAAGACAAATGAACCTGCAGAATTTCCATCCATTTTTGTTCCCTGGTAAAAGAGGGTGAGAATTTTAAACCAGGTCCAGGATTTTCCTGTGACAGTCCTTAGTGGAGGCATCTTCCCATGTCTCCTTGACACCATAGCTGGCTCTGCTTAGCTGGTTCCCAGAACACTCTCACTTCAGTTCTGGGGTTTTTCTTGGCCATAATCGTGGCCAAGAAAGTAATTTCCTGGACAGTGTTGGAGTTACACTGGTGCCCATCATGGAGCAGAAGAACTGATCTTATGTTAGGACGGGGCACTTAGAAATAATGTCAGATCACATCACAAGCTGCAGGAAATGCAGTGAAAGTCATATCCCTGTTTCAGTTTCCATGCTCTGTTCAAAGGTCAGAACTGCCTGCCCTTGTGCAGTGCAAACTCCAGGGCTTTTCCTGGATACAGATAAAGCTGGAGAGAGTGTCCTGGAGAGAGCCTAGGACAGTGCCTGGGAGTCCACAAAGCTCTTTCTACCCCCAGCGTGATGGGTTGGAGGGAATGGGATAAGGTGCCATGTCCCCACACTGGCACAGCTCAGCCTAACACCTCTGTGCCTCCAGGGAGCACCTCCAGCTTTGCTCCCTGGGGGAATCTGATCTGGGGCAGGGGTGAGGGGAAGCAGAGAAACCACACATTTTCTGAGGAGACAGTGAGATTCCTGAGGAGCCCAGCACACCTGGGAAACTGAGGCGTCATGCACCTGAGAAGCCACTTGCATCCCCAGGCAGATACTCATCCTGCCAGCCTGCAGCTGGTTGCTGCTGGGTGAGGGAAAAAAGGGTCTGTGCAGCAGCACCACTGCCCTGCTGATCCATCAGGGGTATTATAGAGAGGCTGAGTAGCTCAGAGAAGTCATCTGCAGGTCCAGCGTCATCGCTGGGGACTGGAGAAGGAAACCCCACTGCACCCATGGTCCTGTCCTGCCAACGTGTTGGGGTGAGCCCAGCTGGCTCTTGGGCACTGTATACCTTGGCAGTAATTCTCTCCCTCTAATTAGACTTAAAGGGCAAGGCTGCAGTCTGTTAATAATAGTGACTTAATTTCTCCCTCTCCTGCTATCTGGCACTAGGCATATAATAAAGAAAGTAAATGTTTGCTAAGCGAGGAAGTGGGGCAGGTGAGTTTATGTCAGTGATGCTCTCTGGGACACGTGTGGATCGGTGGCATTAAAGCTACTGAGTGACTGTATGACAGAAAATTGTAGACTGATGTCTGCTTATGTTTTAGGCTGGCATTTGGACTGGAGTCCCACCCCACTGATGGTCAGAGGAAATCTGTGTGTGTGAGAGCAGTCGTTGATTTACACAAGCAGCTCTGACTTTATAGAACAGACTTAGGATGCCAGGGCAGGACTTGGAAGGAAAAGAGGTGCCCTGATCCAGCACTTGCTGATAAAGGATCAGCTTGCTCTGCTGCTACCAAATCATCAAGGCACCAAATCTAAGAGCCATGAACACAGTAAAAGTTCAATCTCTGCTGTATCTAGAAGCACCTTGGCCTCAGCTGTAGGGAACCTGAATGGGGAAGCCTTTGAGCATCTGAAAATCTCTACCATCATCCCTCAAGAGGTCTTGGAGTGACCTGTAGGTACTCTTTTGCTGTATCAGCAAAGTCCTTTAGCTCATGCCTTGGCTGTGCTTACTGGCAGAGCTGTCCCCTGAAAACGAGGTGCTGGTGGCTGGTGGCCCATGCAGTTCTGAATCTGCCATGCCTCTGGCAGTGGGGGGTTACCTCACTTCTCTCCTAGCACTGCCCTCCTGCTGCTTTCCCTGTGCTTGGGGAAGGGGCTCTTCATCCACTTTGCTTGTGGTGGCCAACAAAACTAGGTAATGCTTCAGGAAATAGAAAGAATTCCCTCTGCTCATGGCAAAATCTCAAGAAAAAAAAAAAAAAGAAGAAAAAAAAATTTGCTGATCTCTAATGAGGGGAAATATAATCTATATTTGGCCTTGATTTTTTTTTTAACAGCTGAACTGTAGCTTCTTAACAACCTGTTATTTCCTATACTTATGTACATTCTTACATTTAAAGTGAGCCTCGCCCCTTCCTTTAAGCTACATATTTTCCATTTTAAGATTTCCTGTTCAAGCTAAAGGGCAAAGATCTCTAAAATATCAGCATGAAGCTGGGCTTACTTGCAGTGTGTAAAAGTTATCAGGCTCCCAGCTCTTGGTCAGGCTGTTGTGCTTTCTCCTTATCAAAGAAACAGGTCCCAAGTTCAATGTCTTTGGCTCTCTAACTGATGTGCTGGACTAAAGTCCTGACTGTGTGGGCAGCCAGGCAGGAGACAGCAGAGTAATATGTGTCTGTGTTTGATGGCCATTATTGTTATTGTGATTGGCAGCAGGTACACAGACTGTCTTCAGGGTTTTACCTTTCCTTTCTTTACCTTCTCTCTCTCTGCTTGCCTGCATCCACTCACCTTATTTTCTCCCTGACAGCTACAGCTAGGCATGAGTGAGTGGAGGGACAGGGCAGGACTGAGAGGGAAGGGGCACATGCAGTGAGTGGAAGCAGCACCTGAATCTTTATCTGTGCTCCAAACATTGCAGAAAGGTGCAATTGAACAAAAGCCAGTAACACTCGACTGCAGGTATTCAACGACAGCCATCCAATAAGAGCTTCTGTGTTAGAATTTGGGCCAGAGGGATGCTGGACAGATAGGCAGGGACAACTCTGTTGTGCCTGGTGCCTCACAGGGTATCCAGCTGCAGGTATGTGGGAGAGCTGCAGCTAGGGTGCTGCAGAAAGCAGGAGCACCCCAGCCAGCCCCCGTGTCTGTGGGGGGATAGACCCTTTCCCTTCCCTTCCCCACTCTGCCCTGCCTGGCCACCAGGACAGTCCCCAGCACCAGGTGCTGCCCACAGCTGGACTGACAGCTCCAGGTTCAGCTGGATTCTGTGTAGATGCTATGGTTGCTTCTGCACCAAGGGGATCTGCTGCCTTTCCCCTGCTGTGAGGGCTCAGCTCGGGCTCGCCTCACCCCGAGATCAGGCATCAGTCTGGGGTCTCTCCTGCACTGCCCTTACAAACAGCTGCCCCTGATCAAATTAGCATCAATGAAACCAAATACATGAGGGGGGAGGAGGACAGTCTTCAGGGAGCTGATCCTGGAGTTGGCCATGCTGCTGCTGAAGCACGTCTCTGTCAAAGAAGACTAAAAATACCATGTGATGGGGAAGGAGATACTGGGATAATCATGGGTCACAGCTGTTGAAAACTGTAGTGTCCTAATCACTTTTTCGACAGGAAGAGATTTTTTTCCCCCTTTCTTTACCTGGAATTTCTTTTGGAATATTTTCTCTTTTTTAAACAAAAAGTTTCTGTCCCTCTCCTGGAGCAAACTTATTTTCTATCATTGCCTTTTTCTTTGTGGAAATGTGCAAGAAATGAAGTGGGATGGGGAGGAGTCACTGGAAGAAGAGAGCAAATTCCCTTTCAGTCTGCTCTCCAACCATTTCCTATCCTTGTCTGCTCCTCATGGTGCCCAAATGCAGCTGGAGCAAATCCTGCAGGTACCACCAGGACATGGATAAAGCGATGGCAGACACACATTACATGCAATATCCCCTTTGGGAAAAGGCTTTTTCTTTCAACACAAACTTTCAGGAGTGCTGCTGCCTGTCTGCCTCTCCAAACCACAGTTTTCTGTGCTGCTGATGAGAAGCAGCTGGGGCTTGTACATCTGAAGAGGTATAAATGCCTAATTTGGGTATTACAGAGAAGTGAAATGTCTGGGAAAACCTGACCTTACAGACCAAGATGTGTGCTCCATAACTTGTCATTGCCTCTGCTCTCTGCAAAGCACAGGTACTGCTGGACACATTAGGAATCTGAGTGGAAAACACAGCAAAATGCATTTTGTTCCCAGGCAGAGATAGGGAGGGGTGGGAGAGCACAGTGAGTTTTGGAAGGATGGAGGGTCACCCTTCTGGCTGCTCGGTGCTCTGCGTAGGGTTTGCTGGTTGAAATACCCTGTGGATGTCTCAGCAGGAGGCAGACCCAGAGAGTGCAGCCCTTTCTTCTGCTCTTGAAATCTACTGCCTGGATGTTTAGCCCCACAGTCTCTGAGCTCCTGGAATGCACTGCCATATGCCTTGGGCTGTCTTCTTGGCTGGTGGTAGAAATTTTACTCATAACTGCAGAGTCAGGAGGACCACAGGAGCTGTGAAGAGTGAGGGACAGATTTGCACTCACTCATGATGACTCAGTGTGTGAATTAGGGAAGAGCCCCACTGAAATCTATGGGGCCCTTGGGGTGCAGTGTGCTTTGACACAGGCAGGGGAGAAGGGCTTAGAGCCCGGTGCCAGTGACCCTGCAACCTGTGGTGACAGCAGACACAAAAAACCTGTTCTTAGAATGTCTGGTTGTGGTGGGCATCCCTGCAGAAGTCAAACATGCCAGAGTGCTGCGTAATGCCCAAACTGGGTGAAAGGTGCATCATGCACAGCTGTGCCAGCAAGATAAAGCAGATGCCCCAGGGTACCAGCAGCACTGTGGGTACAGCTGATGGCCATGGAGGGACAAGCAAACCCAACCCTGTTGTGTCTGCCGTGACTTCAGTGTTGCTAATGTGCTACAAAGGTCAGCAAAGGCATCCTGTGCCTGCTGGAGGTGCAGTCCAACCTTCTCTCTGCTCGCAGGAGACACAACACCCCAGGGACACCCTGTCCCTGCTCAGACCAGGGCACTGGGGAGAAGGTGCCTGCTCCAACCAGCTGTGTCCCATTCCAGAGGGATGAGGGTCAAAGCCCTGACAGCCTCACCAGGTCAGGTGTGTTGTGACTGACAAAATCTGAGATGTCCTGTACAGTTTTTATTAATATTTTGTTTCAATTAATTCCTGTTCTCTTTTCTGTTAAATTTTTCTTCTAAGAATGGTACAGTACTCTTTTCCCCTCTCCTTGTCTTTTCATTTAGAAAGCAAGCAACTCTTTTTCTGATACTTCTTTTTAAAAATTCCCCTGCAGGTTTTCATGGTCTCATGTTTATAATTATTAATAGGGCTAGCAGGACATGTTGGGTCAATTTCTGTTTCTCTTGAAATAAAAATATTTTTTAAATGTTTTGACTCTAAATTACTTATTCTTTGGAAAGAGGAACAAAAAAAGAAATTTTCATTCTGGAAAACTTCCCGAGGTACCCTTTTTGTTTTTAAACAAATTTTCTAATTCCTGATAGTAGTTTTTAGAATTAGCCTTTCTCAGGGAATAAAATGTTTGCCTCACTTCCAAATGAAACTGAAGGCAGATACCAAATTCTTGAACTTCCAATGAACTAGATTAGCACAAGTTGCCAAGCAATTACAAGGGCTGCTCTTCTTTCCCCACAAAGAATCGATTTCAAGAATTTACCTGACTGTAAATGTGAAATAATCACTCAATCTTGATAGGAAAAGCAGCCCTTTAAGCCCTCTGCCTTAGCTTCAGACATGCATGAGCTGGAGGTCTAAAGCCCCTCCTGTCCCAGCAGTTTTCCTTCCACAGTGGATTTCCCCACTGCTCCAGTGTTCCCTGACTACCTGCAGATGCTAGTGCCAGGATCAGCAGAGTTGGAGCCAATGTGAGTGTGTAAAGAGATTTTGGGTGGCTCCTCTGGGTTCTCAAGCCCTGAGTGCAAAGAGGTTTTCCAGAAGCTGCCCAGAAGGTGTGGGGGCTGATTAAAACCCCATGGGACTTCCTGGGGTTGCAAATAGATGGCAGAGTGATTGGAAAAGGAGGCCAGGCTGTAACTCAGGAGGTGAAAAAAGGGAGGGAGAGGTGGTTTTCCATGCTGACCATGCACTCACAGGTGGTGCAGAGCTGGAGCTGCCACCTGAAAGCCAGTGTAAGGTCAGTGCAATGGCTGGAAATTCTGCTGGTGCAACAAAGGGAGACTGTGGAGGGACAGCAGACCCTCCTGATGCTGAATGTGCTGGAGGATATAGATATGCAGAGGTAAATTGAGTTTTCCAGTAGACGCTAGGGAGATGATAAGGCATGTCAGTAGATCATTTATTTTCATTTATGGCTCAGGCCTATCTAAGACTGCTGATAAGGTCATTGTTTCCCTTGAGTCACTGTCGTCAGGCTCTATTTGTACATTTACATGATTAAGCAGCAGGAGAATCTAGCTTTATCTTAATTTGTATTTTTATGGCCATATCTTCCTCGTATTTGCCTCTGCTTCTGTCTGTGCCCAGAACTTGAGAAAGCTGAAATGTCTGATCAGTGCTGTGCTGACATCCCCAAGTGATTTACTCCAGGACACATGTGGAAACCTGCTGCAGAACCAGGGTTCTGTAGAACAGGCATCTTTCAAACGCCGGCCTGGAGGACAAAGTGATTATTCCACCTCCTGGCTGGTGAAAAAGATGCAGAGATTCCACTTTCCCCGAAGGTTTGACTGGTTGCATGACTGGTGCATGATGAATGGACGTCACCAGCACATGACAGACGTGCGTCTGGGTGCCCTGTGCAGCAGCCTCTAACTGCCTTATGGAATGTGTTCTAGATGACTGACTCAGCGCCATAAATGTTTATTAGCCTGACAGACTCCAGAACAATCAATTAAGTCTTTATTAAAACCGTTCATGAGAGGATCCTCCACTCAAAGCAGTACCAGCGAGGACTTGTCTTTCTTGGCACCCTCTGTCCACCTCTGCCAGCTGGGAGACTCTCTGACCGTGATTTCTGCAGGCTTGGACAAGCTGCTTTGAGTAATGCTGTGGTTCTGGTTAAAGTTTGTCACTACTCGATTTAATACCCTCTTACATACGTGGGAATAATGTGCCTCTCCTTTTTTTGGGTGTTTTATTTTTTCCCTTTCTGTCATGTGAGTTTGGATTGGAACCAGATTTTTTTTTTTTTTTTTTTAGAAGCTCCCTACTCTCACACATAACAGGTTTACATCAAAAGAGGGCTAGCCTCCTGGTAGGGCTCAGTGAGGCAGCTCTGGTGATAACAGAGTAAACAAATAAAATGATGCCACACTTTTCCTGTGTCACAGGACTCCTGGAGTCATACACAGGGCTCCACAGCGAAAATAAAGGATAATTTCAGTTTACCTGAGGGCTGACTGGCCAGATGGAGTTTTGCACCATACATAGGACACGTTGCTGCTATTTATTCTGCCGGCAGCAGTTCCCATGTGGGTGCCCTATGGCCCCCATTCCCTGGGGAAGGCAGGGAGGGCTGTGAGCAGCACTGGGTGCCCAGGCGGCAGGGAGGAGCACCAGCTGGCCCAGACCCCCAAGATCCATCCCCCTCCCAGGGCATGTCCCTTGCCCCTTAAGCATGGGCACAGAGGGGCAGAGAGGACAGCACATGGCCATCTGTCTTCCCAGAGGTGGCTGGGGATGTCAGGGTATGTGGGGATGTCCCCGTTCACCTGCTAAGCCCCCAGTGCTGCAGCAGCTTTGCTCGTAATTTTGAGAGGAGACAGAAAGGCAGACTTCTCAGGGTTAAATTTGCTTCCTAGGCTGAGAGCTCAGGATGCAGGAGCTGCCAAGGCATTCCCTTCCTCTAGGATGTAGAGCTGGAAGCCAACAATTTGCTTGGAACGCCTTTAGTACAAATCTTTGGGACTAATTCAGGCGTCTAAGCTGAATCTTATTCCACTTTTTTTCTCTTTATGTAAGTATCACTATTTTTCTTACTGGACAGTATTAAATCATCTGGTCTTGGGACCAGGTCTATCTTGGAAAAATCCTCCTCAGCTGGTCCTTTCTGGAGCTTCTCCCTGTGCAGCTTTTACTATACTTGAGATTTGTATCCTGATAGGTCACCCTCCATCCCAATTTGAATCTGGAAAATGTCTCCTATATATACATAACTGACCTTTATGAGGCAAGCAGTTATAAAAGTGGATGTCAAAGAAACTGAGAAAGCTGAATAAAAGCCCAGGGGCTGTGTTTTGACATGTCACAAGGCCTGAGATGTAGGCAGAGGAGAGTTTGGTTTAATGACCTCTCCTCCCCACTCCTCCCACACAGGCAAGAGAAGTTCTGCTTTGTTTGCTTTTCTCCAGAGCACTTTCATTTAGCAAACAAGGTGATTAAAAAAAAGAAAGGCTGGGGAAAATATCCTGGTAGAGCAAAAAGAATTTTTAAAAGCCATTTTTGGTCAACCTAGAATACTTTTAAGGCTAAAAGCAAATTTCAGCAACTTTTTCAGCAAATTTTCTGGCAGCAGGATTTTGTTGAATGAGGATTGAGACAGGAGGCCACATGGACACACAGGGTGAGAACTCCCTGCAGGTCCCTCTTTTGTCCTGGATTTTCCACCTCTCAACTGGGAAAGCCACAACAGCCAGCCCTGGCCCAGGAGGAGCCTTGCTGTTCAGCAGCGGAGTGGGGAGTTACTGTTTGTTACCTGCTGATCCCTAATTGCCAGCTTAATCCCGTGTTTGTGTCGCTGCTGGGAGGGAGCCAGCCCCAGCGCCGCCTCGCAAAAGGGACCGTGGTGTGTTTAACTGGCTTAATGACTGTGTAATTACGAGTCTCCCTAAACGCTCTTCCACAATTAGAGCTCGTCACATCCTCGAGACCTGACAGGATTTTAAAAATGTAATTAGAGGCTTGGCAGCACTGCTGGTGTTGATCTTGAGGCGTGAGGAGAGGAGGAGGTGAAATTGCTGCGAGCAGTGGGTGTCTCGCTGGTACAAGTGTCTTACTAACCTCTCTGCAAGCAGATCTCTCTGTGCAAGGGCCCTGGCTGTCACAGCAAGGCTGATCTGCCTTCCCACCTCCCTCCCCACACCAGCTAGGCAGCGTGGCTGCAGGAAATCCCTTCTCTGGCTGAAAATCACAAGAAGCCAGGGCCCAGCCTCTCATGGACGAGCTGGGGAATTCGGCCTCACAGGTGCGGGGGACAAAGCCCATCTCTGTGCCCCAGTCAGAGCAAGTTCATGCTCAAGGCAATGCCTCCATGGAATTAATTTGGTTTATAGATGGTAAACCTCTCATGAATAAGAGATTCTGCTCGTCACAGAATCCCAGATGGGTCAGGTTGGAAGGGACCACAGAAGGGTCCCCATCTGTCCTAATGTCCATGCTCAAGCAGGGCCATCCTAGAGGACGTGGCACAGGACTGAGTCCAGACACTTCTGGAATATCTCCAGTGAGAGAAACTCCAGCCTCTCTAGGCAATCTGTTCAGGGCTCGGTCACTGCACAGGGAAGAAGTTCTGCCTCATGTTCAGGGGGAAATTTCTGGGCATCAGTTCCTGCCTGTTCCTCTTGTGCCACTGCTCCCCACAGAGCAGGGCCTGGTCCATGCTCTCAGCCCTCCCTGCAGACAGGGACACACGGGGATGACTTCCCCCTTATGCCCACATCCATATCTATCTATCTATCTATCTATCTATCTATCTATCTATCTATCTATCTATCTATCTATCTATCTATCTACCTCTCTACCTCTCTACCTATCTATCTGTATATGTATTTACATATATACATTCATGTATATGAGAAACACACTCATGTTTCTGATTGTTTCTGGTGGCTAAAAGGAGCAATAAGTAATAGGCTGAATCATACATCCCCTCTTCTGTTTTACTCATACTCCCTCTCGATGTTCCCTGACTCTGCTTCAATGCTTTTTTTCCCCACATGCCTTTTCTCTTCCCTCAGGTTCTGATTCATTTAGCAGTGGAATCACTCAGGCCTCTGAGTTCACCCTCTTCCTTTCACTGGAGACACGTACAGCCACCACTCCCAACCTCATACAAGTAGCATTGCCTCACTGCTATCCAAAACAGTTTACTCACGTGGTGGAAAATTGTGACACTTGTGAATTTTGTGAATTTTCTCTTTCTTTCAGGAGACCTGGGAGCTGCAGCTGCTTATTATAGTTTGCACTACCTTTCAGCTAGCTGTTCAATATCCAACACACCCCACAGGGGCTTGCTTATTGTTAATATTTCCACATTTCTTCCCACTCCTCTGTAACGGACCTCTTAGTTTTTTACAGTGGCAAGAGGTTCCAGCTTTTGTTAAGGGATGAGTTTCACCTTGGAAGGCCTGTGTGAGTCTTGCAAGAGCGATGTTATTTCTAATTAAATGGCTGGGGGAATTTAGCTGTAAGTTTGATTGGCTAGGTTGGAGGATGTTTCCCCCCCCCCCCTTTTTTTTGTTTTTTTGTTTTGTTTTGTTTTTGGGGGGCTTTTTGTGTTTGTTTGTTTGTTTTTTTCTTTTTCTGCCTCATATGCACTGGTATGTGCCACAGCACTGGTAATTTATTATGATTGCTTAAAATGTGTACCATTCAGTGTATTTCTCATTCTTTTTGTAATTGGATTGGGCATATGCTTATGTGGTATCCAGATAAGCAGGAAGTTAGCAAGCAAGCACATTAAGTTAAATTCAGTGTAAATAAAGTGCATCAGCAGCTAATTTAAAATGATGCAAAGGTCCAACAAGCATGTGCTGAACTTGAAAGGTACCTGCAGGTGCATCTGACTCTTTATTTTGGTGTTCATGACTTGGCTGGAAACCAGCCCATGTGAGGTCACATCAGAGAGGCTTTACGCTGGCTTCCTCCTCCTCCTCCTCTCTTTGGGAAATCAGAGGCCAAGAGTGGAACCAGTCCCTAACTGGGGTAAATCTGACTGAAGGGTGAAGAGGATTATGAGAGTGCCAAACAATGCACCACCGCCCCCATTTTGCAGGTTTGAAACTACATGAGAATCACAACTGCAAGAGTAATCATCTAAATAACATTGAGGTGCCTAATTCCCAGAAATTTCCACAGGAGACAGGGATGAGGGCACTCTGGAGGATGCTGCCCTGAGGAGGCACTTCAAATGCCACTGTGGAGCCATTGTCAGAGCTGGAGGATGAAACCAAATCCCTGGAGGTGTCATTCTGTGCTTAATTGAAAAAGATCTCACTGTATCCATTTAAATCCTCATTGACCAGCTTGTACTTTCCATGAGATCTTTTAAAAGCAGCCTCCCTCTGTCCCAGCCCACCCTCACACCTGGCCCCAAAACCTGCCCCTTTCTTCCAGGGCTTTTGGAGCCTCTCAGGCAAGAAAGGAGCTCTTTGGACAGCCCGTGGCAGGCTGTCTCTTTCTTACAATCTTCTCTCGCAGTTTGGTTTGTGCCAGACCAAAAGTTGTGGATGGAACCATTAACAACTTCTTCACCTGCAGCACAGCATGGGTATTTTGACAGTGCGTGTAGCTGGGATTACAAAGAGGTCAGTGACAGCAAAAAAAAACACCGGACAAAATCCCACCAGTGCAGTTGCATAGTGTTGCTTGCTGAAAAAGATAGAAGCCTAACCAAACAAAACAACAAAACAAAAAATCCAAACAACTGTTTCACTGAAAACTCTTTGTTGGCAGCTTTAAGTACTCAAGAGGTGTTGTAAGCACCCTAAGTTACCCACCTCTGCAGTGTTTTCATCTCTAGGATGTGATATAAAATTTGTTCTGAGGTACCTTTCACCAAACTAAATTAAACTTTGGGAATAGCAATATATTGCAGGAGCAAGCAAATGTGCTCTGACATAAGAATTGGAGCTGCTGAGACCGTGGGCTTTGGCAGAGGTTGGCATTGTCCCTGCTGTAGCTCAGAATGATCCCAGGGCTGCTCTGATGAGTGCCAGGCTTTGCTGAAATGCTTAGACAGGCCATGGCATTGCCTGTCTCACCCCAAACACAGGGAAAGAATCCCCTTCCTGCACTGGGGAAATCTCTTACCTGGCTGAGTGGAACGTAAATGAGCCTTGGCTGTGTCTTTCAAGGAACTACAAGGGCTGGATTGAGCACTGGGGGGGAAAAGGAATCCAAACCTTGTCTCTCCAGTTGCAAAGGACAAGATTCCCCTTGTTTTGACAGGAAGAAGGAATGTGGCTCTGCTTGATCTTACCCATGTCTTAATGCTGCTGAAGTGTTTCCTGTCCATTTTTTATTGCTTAAAAAACCCCCCTTGACTGGTCCCTGGAGGAGGAGGAAGCCTTCTCTACAGGAACAAAGTATTTTTCCCCAATCTTCACTCCTCACCATATCAGCTTCCTGCGTAGTCATCAGGAATGTAAATAATCAGCCATTTTCTGTATCAATAAAGATCCTTTTCAGTGTAATGAGGTGCTGGGCTCAGCTATGTCAGGACTTGATGAAGCGGAGGCTGATGTTTCTCTAAATCCTGCTCAGGGCAGTAAAAATAAAGCTTGTTCTAAGATTTCAGTCAATTTCCTTGCTTCCTTACTCCTAGAAATCTTGTTTTGGGCATACCTGGGCTGTGAAAATTCCTTGTTTATCCTTGCAGAAATCCACTAACAAAGGACTCATATTTAAGGTGACTAACTGACAGTTTTGCTGGTCTCTTTCACTTGTTTCTGCTTGTTGTATAATGAGGGCCTGACACCATAGTAGCCATCATTACTAGAATTAGGGCTTTTCTGCTTGCTTTGTTTATTTAAAGGATAATAAATAATCTTTAAGACATTAGATTTAGAATGAGGGCTGCCTGCCCCTTCCTCACACACACACACTTTGTTGAAGGATTTTTGAAAGGTCTGAGGAGCAATTACTGTGGGTTCTTAATGCCGGAATTGAAGGTGTTGAATCTTCAACAAAGCCTGATTTTATTAAACTTGTGAATTAGCCCTGACATTAAATCGTTGTTAACAACAAACAAAAAGGGCTTCTTTAGAGGTTTCAGTTGTTTTGGGTTTTTTTTCCTCCTTCTTATCTTTTTTTTTCATGATTTTGCTCATCCTGAAATGACTTGGTCACTCCTTCTCTCCTTGGTTTCCAAGGTGCAGCAATCTTCTGTAAAGTGTGGGCAGAACGTAGGACTGGGCTGATGTGCTTGGACTGCCTGCCTGTGGTGCTGTGGCAGGGCCTGGAGAGCAGAGCCCTTCAGGCCATTCCCAAGATTTCTACCTGCAAGTGGCACTGACACGAAACGCCTGCCCCAAAGGAGAGAGGAAGTACTGTACTGTGTCTGCAGCAAAATTAGGAAAAAAAAAAATCAGCCAAAACCATCCTCCCCCCCAACAACCAAACCCAGCAATGTATTTAAAGAAGTCTTTGGAAGATGAAGTTTAGCTCCAAAAATCAGACTTTTGCAGCTGACCCTCCTGGAATGTAAAACCTATGTCTGTTTTCAGCCCATGAATGCATATGCTAAAATGTTTGCCTCTTTTTAATTTTTATTTATAAAATTCAGTCCATAACAAGATTCATCTGGCTTTTTAGTAGCCAGAAGGGTTTTTTATTGTTGGCGAGCATAAGTTTACAAGGGTGGAGGATCATCTGGTTTTGTGGCCAGCTGTTGGCCATTGTTAGGGAGTATTAAAAAGTCTTTGTACGTGTGCCCAGATATGTGTTTGAGGGGCGTGCCATTAATCAGCTTCTAACTATGGGAATAATGATGAGACATCTAAGGAAGACATTTCAAAATTATTAAAATAGCATTCAGGTGGGGAAAGTCATTCCTTCTTCTGCAGAGCGTCTCACAAGTGTCCAGGAATGATGCACTAACCAACTCCCCTGCCACCAACACTCTCCCCAGTCCCATAAACACACAGTATTGTCCTTTAAAGAGTCTCTTGCACTGTCCCTGGGATTTTGGCTTTGTAACTTATCGTGGCTTCATGGAGTTCAGGGCGTCAGCAGAGATCCCCACAAAATAACCTTGGTGGTAATGAAAGGTTTCAGGTAACATGCTTTGCCTCTCATTTGCTTGGGAGAATATGTGTGCCAGCTGGGACAGGGCAGCTGGCAAAGGCTTGGTTGCATGTCTGAGCAGTGAAGAAATGCTGTTTGCTGATTCTTCACCTATTTACATGGCCATGTTGTCCTAAAACTTACAGCCCACTGGCTGGTGGCTGTGGAGGTCCTGTGGCACCTGGAAAAGGCTTTCTTCTCTTCTGCCAGGGTGAGAGGTGCTGTTCGTGGGAGGGACCATACAGGAGAAGTCCTCAAAGTAGCAGGCGTGTCACTCCGGAGATGTTCTTGCTCCCTGTCCTGGCTTCCAGCAGCTTCTGGGGTTTCCAGGAGTGGCCCTATTTATATTTATCACTGGAAGTTCTGCCACCATAATGCACACAGTTCACTCTGACCCTGGCTGATCCCAGCTTCCTTCAAGCCATGAAGAAGGCGCACAGCTTCTACCAGAACTGCCCTTTCTGCTGCCGACAGAGTGGCTTGAGTAGCTCTCTGTTGGTGGCATCTGAATAAAATAAGATAAAATCAAGTTCTTGGCAATTCCAAGTTCTAGAACATGAGAGTGCTAAAATTTAAGGAGATAAAGGACCACACTTCCACGTCTGTGCTGAACATTGCAAGGTGTAACCTGCTGCAAACGCCTGTGTGAGTTCAGGTTAGAAACTGAAAACTTGGGAACTCAGTGGGATGGGAATTATTTGTAAAGCAGTTCCAAAGGGGCTTGAGGATAGCACGAGAGCATCATCTGTGAACTCTTGCATTTTGGGTAAATGTACTCAATGTCCCCTCCAAAACCCATGTTTACATTGGAGACTGCAAGGGACAAGAGCAGATATTTACACTGTGGACTGCAACAATGCTTTCTGAGCAGTTGAAGCTTGTGTACTTTTGCTAAAATTTGACAGGTTTAAGGAGCAAAATCACTTTGAATAGGTTATAATGCTTTTATACTGTCACAAAAGACTCAGGAAAAGTACCTGCCTGCTGCATGGGGACATCTCCCAAGAGTCTGGAAGACTATCAGGTCATGCTGTATGAACCTAAGCAGTGGTCTCCTCCTGATTCTGCTTTAATATTGTCAGCCCTTGGCTTTTAAAGCTTATTACTCAGACTATCCTCAGAAAACATAAGATTGAGAAATCATGAGGTTTAAAAAAAATGGTAAATTGTGTGTTCTTTTTCTCAGCCTTAAGGGTTTATGTTTTCAGTCTTTTCTCTGCAACAATGCCGACTAGAAGCTTACTTCTAAAACACTGGAAATAGGGAATGTTTGTGTAATCACATGACTCGAAGAAGTAGGACCTTTAGGAGAAAAAAAAGCAAAAAACCAAAACAAGACCAGAACTGAAAACTTGTGATACAATTCCAGGAGACTGTGATAAAATCTTCTGGAGATGAATTGTCCAGATGAACAAAAATAAGACATCAAGTGAAAACATAAGTGTTGAATTCCTATTTCCCCTCTCTGAATAGAAATCACACTGAGATTCTAGTAAATATGAAAAGCGGGGAAAATACATGGAAGAATAAGCACACAGACATTAAGTTAATATTTTGCCCTTCACTATACACCTTTATCCCTGGACATGCTTTTATGCCTTTTTATTCCCCTAAAATGGAATAAGAGAAACATTAAACATGATGGCCAGACATTTATAAGGTGTGAACCAGTGCAGTTGCATTGCAGTCAAGGGCTCAGGTCACTGAATGGCCTTGCTTCATGAGCTTTTCTCTTTGGGTTTTGCTCTTTTTCAGCTGCTGCTGGGGAGGGTATGTGAGCCTAGTGTTTGCAAATAGTCCTCAGATGAACCCACAGAGAGCATCTCAGTAGGTCTGTTAATGTCACCTACTCCAGATGTCCTCCCCAAACCAATAGACTGTCAAAGAAAATATCTTTATAGCTTGCACAGACAGCAGAATCCAGCCCTTGAACAGGCTCTCACGAAGAACAAATAACGAGGCACGATTTTTGCCTTTATATTCAAATGCGTGCTATTGTTCTGTAGTTACATAAGCCAGCCAGTCAGAGGACAGAAACAACATCATATGACTTATGTAACTAACCATTGCCCAATCCTGCAATGAGATCTGTGTGGCCAGGCCCCCCCCATGCAAAGCCCCATTGAAGTCCAGACAAAGATCACTCCGGGGTTGGAACCCAACATGGTAGAATTTATGACTATTTGCAACAAGCCACTCATGAAAAAAAAAATGAGAATTAATCCCTGAAGAAATGGGCAAATCTTTTTTTTTTTTTTTTTTTTTTTNTTTTTTTTTTTTTTTTTTTTGATGAACAAATACATTCTATTCTGTTTGTAACAGCTTTGTGGATAATTCAGGATTCAGAAAAGAGGCAAAATCCATCAAAGCGAATAGACATTAATTTCTAATTATATGTCCGGTTCTTCAAGAGGGGCCAATACCCTTGGGCAAACAAAGAGAGGAGTCTGAAGAAAACAATCTTCTGAGAAACAATCTGTTGGTTCTTGATAACTCAGAAATTCATCTGAGGTGCAAACACTGGCTGAAATGGTTGAATTCAGCAAACGTGGTCCCAAAATTCTGAAGCTGTGGTCTGCTTCCACAGGTCACACGAGAAGACCTCCACAGCTGGAGCTGCTGGTGTGGCCTGTTCCAGCTTCCCAGTTTGGGGCACCCTGTTGTGCCTCGAATGCAAACAGTGAGAACTCTTTTCTGCTGCTGCTGCTGACCAAAACCTTGCAGGATGCTGAAAAAAGCCTGAAATGCTCTCTTCTAAGGAGGGAGAGAGTAAAACAGATGGAAAATGGAAATGTAAGATTGGGAAAAACCTGAAACTCTTCTTGTCTTCCTTTACATTCTCAACCACAGCCCAAACTGGTGCTTTCCTAGGAAGAAGCCCCCAGATTATTGGATTCACATCACCATCCCCGCCACCTTCTAGAACTTCAGCAGTGAAAAACTGTCCAAAGATCTAAAACTTCTCCAGTGGTGGAGCCTTCTATAAAATGCCTCAGGTGGTGGTGACGAGTTGACAGTTTGCCTGGCCCTCCTAAATCTTGCCTTTTATCTGAGAGGCTGCCTGTTTCTGCCCACCTGGATGCAGGTAGAAGTTTCAGTGTGGGATTAGGCTGCACGCAGAAGAGTGTAAAGTGACATGGACAGTGTGGCCACCAGCCTGTGTCAAGAGAAACCTCCTCACTGGGAAAGCTGCTTCCTAGTGCTCTCCTTCAGCCTCCATGAGCAGTCCTAGCAAGTGCAGAGTTGTTTCTAGGAATTCTTGGAGGTCTGTGGCTGCCTCTTGCTCTGCCTTCCTACAGTGTTCCAGGCCACCTTATGCAGAGTCAGTGTGCTTGCTGCCAGTTTGCACCTGATCATGCAAGATAACAAGATGCTTCCAGCCCATGGCTTCAACTGAAGAGGTGGGATGGGACATTCTGATGAATAATCACAGCTGTTTTCTGCATGCCTGACATTAGCTGTTCTCTTGGGAGTCTGGGCTGTGGAATCTGCTGAGAAAAGGCCAACTAGAGTGATAAGAGTATGACATTTATTTCTAGGTGCTGCTCCTCCATGACCAAAAAAGTCCACCATTTCTTCAGGCTGAAAACATCCTTGAATCAGGTACCCAAGGGATTAAGGGAGAAGTGAATGAACCACCAAGGAGCTTGCTCCAATTGCTTCCTTTTGTCCACTTCCACCTCATGCCAAGGGGTTACAGGCAGGGGTGAAATTGTTGATGTGTTCAATTTTTCAAGATTAGACCCTCTTAATAAATAAGCCATGATGAACTTGGAAGTTCCTATCACCCACTGAGATTTGGCATAAAAAGAGTGTGGATGATTTAATGGGGAAATTTTTCTAAACTGAAAGGTAGAGGAACACTCAGCACCCCTCTCCAGAGCTACACGACTTTCACCATAGACACCTCTCCTGCCTTCAGCCCAGCTTCCAACTCCACGATGTGGATTTGTTTACAGAAACTTTTCAGTAATATCTAAGGAAAAAACCCCAAACTTTACAAAACCCTCCACAACCCAATAAAGAGTAGTTCTTGATAACAAAATGGAGGTAGGCCCCAGTCCTGCACACTCTTCATCACTCGTGTGCTCTGCATGCAAAGACCTCGTTGCTGCCACTGGAACTGGGAAGTGCTGGAAGACTTTTTCTGAAAGCGCTCAGTGTTGTCTGAGCTTTGTCCCAGTGAAATCAGTTTCAGGGCAGGCAAGAACAGATGTGAAAATCCCACCCAAAAAGGGACTGTTGTTTGTGGATCTGGCTGACCCACCACAACCACATCTCGCCTGCAGAGCCCCAGCAGCATTGTTTTTCTCGAGCAAGCGAATGTTAACCTTAGAGAAAAGAGCCCCAGACTGTTACCAGAGACACTGGCTGCAAATGCATTCTTCTCCCTGTGTGTTCTCGGCCTCATCCCTTTCCCATGGAAATGCTGCTTTGCAGCTGGTGCTGCCGCATCTGCCCATGCTGGTAAACCCAGCAGAGCCCCAGCATGGGCCCGAGCACTTGTCATGATCATCTTTGCTCTTTAATTGCCAGCACATGCCCTGGCACGGCACGGGCTTGCTGCCAGCCAGCCCTCTCCAGACAATGCCTGGGCACAGTTTTCTCTGGAGGGCGTCTCTGAGGGACAAGGATGAGGACAGTGGCATGTCTGGGTGTGTGGACATGGAGGGAAGGTCCTGGCCCCTCTGAGTTACCGCTGTGGAGCCGCCTCTCTGGAGCAGGTTCAGGCTCTTGGAGAAACTGAATCACAAAACCTGTCGTGGCAGCAGGCTTGGGATGCACTGCTCTCATAAATATTGGCAAGAGGGGCGGTTTTAAATCCCTCCCACCTCCCCATCAGCATTCAGAAGCTCTGTCACATATCCTGCCCTGGGGTTTTTGTTTGCTGAAATATTTGTTCCCTCCCTGTTCCCCGCTCCTGTCACTGAAGTTCAGATTATCCTAGACCTCTGGCTGGCAAGTATTTGCAGCACAGTTTTTCTTGTGGATTCCTGAGGAAAACACTCTGGAGAAGGTTTTGGTTTCTGGTGTCAGATGTGATCCACTACCCTCTTTTGAAGGCCCTTTATCCTCCCTTGGAGTTCTCTTCCTAGAGTTCCATCTGTGTCAGTGCTTTGAGTTTTCTTGGATGCCTAACCTGGGCTGAGTTAAAATGTATGAACACTCAAAACCAATTACAGTTCCTGTACCGAGGACCCTTTGTTCTAATTACAAATCTCCAGGAGGCTACGGCAGATCTGTCAGCTGAGGCTGGGAATACAAATGATTCTTTTTCTTTTTCTCCCCCCGCTTCTTTCTTCCTCCACGCCTTCCCTCCACCTCCCCTTCTCTAGTAATCAGGGAGGCGGGGAGGCAGAAACTCAGCAGGAACAGATTGAATACATTAACATTTGGTTGGTTTTGTATTGTTCTTTAGTGAGACCGCAACTTATGAGGCTGTTTTAATAAATGTCTGGTCAGGGGCCAATCAAAAACTGCCAAAAATGGGTGTAGGGAAGCCTGTTTCCCACACAGTCTGCTCTTTCCCACCCTAATCACTGGAAATAAGAACGCCTAATAACTAAATGCCTTCTTTTCCCTATTTATCTCCTCACTCTCGGGGATTTTGCAGCCCATCGTTCCTAGACATGAGCAAACCTAACTCTCCACTCCAGCAGCTCCTCCCCCAAGGCAAACTGAGACCATCCTGTTGGACCATAATGTAACATATGTTGAGGGCAGATGCTCATCTGGTGTAAATTATCCTAGGGCTGCTCAATTCAATGGAGCTACAGTAACTGAGATCAGCTGAAGATTGTACCTTTGTTTTATTTACAGTGGTTGAAGGCAGTTCCTTATAGGACATGGATGTGCAAGGACTGGGAGTTTTCTCTGCTTGATTGCCACCTTTGGGGTATACACTGAAATGTCTAGATGTGTTTCAGCCCGCTTTCAGCTGGAAAATTTTATGGAAGACTTAGCACAGCAAGTCCCTTTCATGCCAAAGAACATTTATTTCTCCAAAGGTGAGGTGCTGAGGAGACTGGGCTCTGCCTCAAAGCGTGAGAGAAGCCAAAGAGGGAGAAATCACAGAGGTGTCAATTAAAAAGCAAACCTGGCTTCTCCAAGATGCAACTTCATTAAAAGAGGCTGAGGGGAAGCAGAGGTTTCTTCACTCTCTGACAAGGGGTGCTTCCTGCTGGGCAGCTGACCTTGTCTCCAAACCATCGTGACTGGCCGTGGCAACAGGAAGTCCTCCATGGGATTTGACTGTCTTGTGCTGGTGTGCACACCCAGAGGGAGGGAGACTATGACAGAAACCTTTTCCATGGAGTCTGCAGCCTGGAGATGACCGCAAGCATGGCCAAAGACAAATCACAGAAGCTGAGTGTTATAACCAGGGCCATGTAGTTGGTGAGATGCAGAGTAGCCAGGTATCCTGATATTTACTATATCTGGGTAAATAGACCACCAGGGCAAAAAGAAATGCCCTGTTAGCCAAGTTCACATGACACAACACTGAGTTTTATCTTTCAGCAGTAGAGCAGGACACCTGATGGGAAGAAGAGAGGCCTGTTAACCTCCAGGTGGGTGACTTTGGCTTGTGTTAAGCTGGAAAACAAAACCAGAAAAAGAAAACAAGTGCAGAGACTTGAGCTTTGAAATTTAATTATAACAGTATGGCAAGTTACATGTGAAAGAAAAGAAAAGGAGAATGGCTTAAGCTGCTGAGGGCTTTGGAGTTCTTATCCATTTAGTAAAGGTGTGATGGGAGCACCAACTGGAAAACATATCAGTGGGAAATGGTCAGTGAGAATTAGCTCTTTTTGAGACATTATAACTTCTTACTACTGTTAAAAATCTGGGGCTAATTAAGTTTGTATTAAACTTTTGTTCTGAAACTCCATAGCATGTGGAACTAGCCAGGTTGTATTTGCTTCAGGGAAGGTTTGGCTGCATGACAGCATCCAAACACACAGATCCCTGCCTGCCATCCTCTTTTGCAGTGCTGTAGTGGCCCAGGGTGAGGTTTTTAAATGACAAATGTCTCCATGGGCTGATAGCATGGCAGGTGGGTTATGCAAACCCTGAGGGATGGAAATGTGCCAGTGGTGCAACAGCTGGGTGCCTGCAAACCCCAATTTCCCTGTGCAGTTCTCCTGGGAAGACCTTGATGCAGGTAGATGCCATCTGCTAAGTCTGCTGGGGCAATCTAGGCAGTTCTTCATCCCCCAGGAAGAGGAAACTGGGAGCTGTGGGCTTGTGTGCCACACTTTGTGCAGCTCCTGTCACCCATTTAGCAGCAAAAAAGGAAAAGAGCCTGAGGCTGATGATGCCTTAACTGATGGGAGGAAAATTCACAGGGAATGCCTGCCAGCACCAGAGGAGGCTGACAGTGGTCCTGGTGGACTGATGAGTTGGTTTTACATGGCCAAACTTGCTGCTCCTGCTGGAGAAGTCAAGGAGATGCAGATTTCCCATGCCAAGTCCTGCTCCCCTGACAGCAGTACCTGAAATGTCTGGGAACAGCCAGCCCGTGATGCAGACAAGGCTGTGGTCCTCATTAAAACCCCCTAGGCAGCTCTATGTACCTGGGTGGTGTGGCTGGACAGACCCAGAGGTTTAGCCAGCTTCCAGAGAAGTTTGGAATTGCTTCAGGATGTGGGTGCCAGGCATCTAAACATCCAGGTGGCTGCACTCAGCAGGCTGAATTACCAAGCTGCCTCCCATGGCCCCTCCCAGCTGAGGAACATTTCAGCCTCCTCCTCCTCCTCCTCCTCCTCCTCCT